>VXBB01020102.1:73028-101489 GCA_013399915.1 Illadopsis cleaveri | reverse complement strand
TGTCTTGGTGGTCAATACATCTGTATTGTTATTGTCATACTGCGAGGTAGAAGACACAGTAAAACGCAGGCCAGGTGGACAATAACAGAGTAGAAAAGATGAATAAAGCAATAACAACAATTAAAAAAAAAAAAATCAGATTAAGCTGCCTTTTCTAACAGTATCAAATGAGTATTGCACTGTCAGTCATCCACAGCATTCAGTCATCTTTCCAGGACTGCTTAGCTGCAGGAAAGCAGGACTAAAGTCTTAACATGTGGTAGAATCCATACAAAATGCATTATTTATTTGAAGCAAAGTATGACAGTATTTCACATAGTTAAATTAAAACTTGTCAGTTAAAAATGAATGCAGTACTGAAGTAGAAAACTCAGCAGAGAATGATGGACCAGCCCTATTGCAAGACCTTGTAACAAGAATAATTTTTTTTCTGCAGAGTGAAACAGTCCTCTTTTTAATGGCACAAGGTTCCTCTAAATTTGTCTAAACTATATTCATAGAATTGATGTTTTAAATAATCTGAAAAAAAGAAAATTCAATTTTTTCTTAACTAATAATGTTCTCTGTATCTCTACCAACTTCTTCGTGATTCTCAAAGTATTTTTTAGGCTTCAAAGAAAGTTAGCTATTTTTCTGTTGCTAGCTATTCACTGTGAACTATGACCTACAGAAGACCTGGGCAATCTGCAGTCCATCAATGTAATCCACCATCCTCTTCCTCAATTTTCTCACTGAGGAATAATCTTCTCTTCTGACTATTTGAGCTGTCCACATGAGCTACTACAGTTAGACACAAGTTACTCTCAGGTTTGATTTCTTTTTTTTTTTCTTTATATTTGTCAGGTTCTGTGAGTAACATTCCTTAAGACAGAAGTATATGTTAGAAAATTCCGTGTTGCTCACATGATTCACACATGTGGATGGCATGGTCACTCCACCCATGTCCGGTTTAGAGAAAAATAAATAACTCACTGTCTTCTTTAACTTCTAAACAAAGCAGAAAATTACACACATAGAAATAGTATTTGAAAATCCCTTAAGTTACAAGTTTTATCTTGCCATTCTAATCAGTTTGGGTCCTGTTCTGTCAGGAAATATAGTGACAGAAATCTAATGATTTTCCTGCATAATTTTTGAATCATAAATAATATTCAATAAAATGCATAAACCAGTGTTCAGTTTCATATTTCATTTTATTAAAAAAAGAGTATCATTGATCTGTTTTCAAATTCTTGGTAGACTGTCCTTTTTCACACATGGTCTTTATAAAATTCATCAAAATATAGATATTTTCATGCATTTTTGCATTTGATTAAAGCAAAAAAAAAAAAGGCAATGAATGATACATATTATGTGTTTGTCCAACTTTATTTGGAAAAAATAGACTTGTGATCATAAACTCATACAAGCCCATTTGAACACTGAACATTTGAAAATCAACTTTTCATGCAAAATACGTAGAATATTTTAAACTACTTAAAGTATGAAACATGTTGCAGAGTTACCATTACTACCATTATTTTAGATATAATTAAGATACGGGACAAGAACACCGGTATATTGTGTGCTAAGCTTCCATTTTCACTTAGATTTAAAATGAAAAATAACAGCAATTCCTTGCTCTAAAAGTAAAAATTGGCAGTTTTTTAACAACAAGTTTAGATATGCCTATTTTGAAACTTGTACAAACAAGAATTTCTGGCTGTAAATCCATGTTATCAGTGATTCTTGGAACCTGGTTAAGAAATTCAGTTTGTACTTTTGTGCTCACTGAGTGCAAATCAGCTCGGTTGGGTTCATTAGTGCTATATTTCAATAAGTTTTATCCCTTTTTGACTCTTATTGAAGCCACAATAAACTTTCAGAGAGACATTTGAACCCTGTATACTTTTGCCCCAAAGATTTTGTGAATTTGAACAATTACATAATTATAAATATCTTTAAATAATTGTAGTTATCTCTGACTCCATTTAAATCCCTGTCAGAACCTTGGCTGATTGTCAGATGTAACATAAACATATAAAGTTAACTTTTATTTCTCACTAATATTGCTAAAGTATAATCAAGGTAATTTTTAGAAATCTGGTAGAAGTATTTTTCCCCAGGCAGAATTTTTTTTTGCAGGCTTCAGCCTGAAGCAGATTTTTCATGGCAGATTTCTCAAAACGGAAATTTCTAAGAGAACTGCTGACACAACCTTCGCTCCTACATAGTAGTGTGAACTTGCCACTGTAATAATTAAGCAATTAGGCATGACAGAGAGTGTGAGTTTCCTGAGATAATCACACCCCTGGGGTATTAGAAGTCATGATCCAGAGATAAGTGGTTTTAATCCCCCAAGGGTGTGATTATTTTATGATAACCACACCCCCTGGAGGAGATTTATAAGTCACATAAAAATCTTCAGTGTAAAGTAAAAAGTGCTGGTATTGCAAGAGTAGGAAAAAGTCTGGATATAGAGAGTGGTAAGCGGCTTCCTCAAATTAAGGAAGAATTGCAATACACAACAGCAATTCATACAATTACCCATCAGTCCAATCCATTTTACTGAAGTGTATATCTAAGAATTTGGGATGGGGCCACCATGTACAGACTGAGGAAGGGGAAGTTGAAAAACAGGGTTGTGGAAAGTCACTGGGGGTCCTGGGTGGTGGCAAGCTGAACATGAGCCAGCAGTGCCCTGCAGCCAGGAGGGCCAAGCGTGTCCTCTGGGGCATCAGGCCCAGCATGGCCAGCCGGGCAAGGGAGGGGATTGTCCCACTCTGCTTTGAGCTGGGGCGGCCTCACCCCAGTGCCGGGGGCAGTTCTGGGTAGCACAATGTAAGACATGAAACTAATAGGAGTGTCCAAAAGAGGGTCATGAAGACAAAAAGGGGCCTTGTGGGGAAGCCATATGAAGAGGGGCTGAGGGCACTTGGTTTGCTCAGCCTGGAGAAAAGAATTCTGAGGGGAGACCTCATCGGAGTCCAGAACCTTCTTGTGAGGGGAAGAGGAGGGGAAGACACTCATCTCTTCTCTGTGGTGACCAGTGACAGAAACCAAGGGAAAGGCCTGAAGCTGTGTCAGGAGGTGTTTAGGCTGGATATTAGGAAAAGATTTTGCTTGTGTTTGGGCACTGGAACAGGCTCCCCATGGAAAAAGGTCCCAGCACGAAGCCTGACAGGGTTCAAAAATCATTTGGATGATGCTCTCAGGCACACAGTGTGACTCTTGGGAATGGTGCTATGCAAGGCCAGGAGTTGGACTTGATGATCTATGTGGGCCCCTTTCAACTCAGCATATTCTGTAAATTATTGTAATCTTTCTCCAACATCTAATGTAGCAAACACTGCCTTGAAACTTTTGAGGTTATCTCAAAACTAGAAATGTAATCTCTGTTTGAGATTGCTCTACTTCCAGGTAATGACAGGAATGGCCTTCCAAAATGCTATTTGTAATTCTGTCATGAAATGCATGAACTGCACAAGGTAGCAATCTCATACTTACTTCTGAAAGTTATGTTGGATGTGCAGGAGTGATGCTGAGATGCAAAGGGAAAAAAATCCTTCACATGAATTGAGTTCAAGCAGAAGTGAAAAATAGAGTTACTTGAAATCCTACAGTTATCAGATCTCATAAAATAACCTCATCTATTATTCACTTTGCCTTCTCCCTTTGGCAGTATAATTGGAAAACAAAAGTTGCCTACCCTTTCTGTTGTGAAGGGACCACCACTTATTTCGTAAAAGATGCTGACACTGCTCCCTCTTACTTCCCTTGAAATGGCATTCAACATTTGCCAATGCTGATGTTCGATTAATCAAATCAAGATATTTTGGAAATAACTTCTCCACTGTCACTGACTGATGTGTGTAAGTTCTTTGGCTTACAGGAGCCTTGCACACACAGATCTTGATGGCACCTGCAGTGCATTATGCATTGATGTTTCTTCTGTTTTACATTACACTTCTACACAATAGAACATTGTGTACAGTATTCCACCATTACATCAGAAAATGAAAACATCATACACTCACAATCAGTTAGCAGGTACATTTTCTTTGTAATATTTAGCATTAAGGTATTGAAATTCCAAAGACTGAGAAAAATTAACTGAAGTGATTTGGGTATTGGTCAGGTTCAACTTCATTTTCTTGTCCACCACTGTAATTTGATACAAACAACAGCCTCCTCCAAGAAAGATTTTTACACTTTAGCTATTCTCAAAGTTTGCCGTCATGTATTTACTATTGGAGAGGTCAATATTGGTAGAAGCTGGACTGCAGTGATTGTGACTTGGTGAATTTCACTATCTCTAGGGATATAAGCCAAGCAAAAAGTAAAATCAAGACCTTAAACCTTGGGAAAGTAGTCTTTCAGTTGCTTAAAGAACTGGTGGATGGGGCAGACGTTCCGCAAAACTCCGTTCAGGAATAAAGGTGCAGAAGGGACCTGTCAGACACTTGGCATTTTTCTTAGAGCACAAGACCTCTGCAAGAAATCAGACAAGGACAATTGGAGAGCAGCAGATGAATAGAGATGAATAGATGAATAAAGATCTTTTGGTTAAGCTGAAACACAAGATGAAAAAGGGTACACACTAGAAGCAGGGATACACATTCTTGGAAGATTATGGGGATGTGGGTTGGGAGTGTAGCCAGGAAACTGGGAAAGCTAAGGAACAAATGTAGCCGTAAATAAATTTGGAAGGGGATGTGAAAAGTAATAAGTGCTTCATACAGGTACGTTAGTCAGAAAAGGAAGACAAAAGAAATTGTACCCCCATAAGACAAAGGATCTGATGACAGCTGACATGGGGAAGACTGAAGTACTCAATATTTTTCCTTCATTTTTCACTGGAGATTGCTCTTCTTGGGACCTTCAATCTGAGGGCAGAGACTGGACTAAAGAAGTACAGTCCTTCTCATCAAAGGAGAAAATCAGGTTCAAGTAACCTGATGTGATCCACTGATAAAAGTGGTAGGATGAGACAAAGACAATTTAATACGTAAAGCAAAAGCCATACATGCAAACAAAGCAAAGCAAAGAATTAATTATCCCATGGGCAGGCAGGTGTTCAGGAGAGCAGGGCTCCATCATGCATAATGGTGACTTCGGAAGGCAATGTCTTCACTCCAAACATCCTTCTCCAAACATTCTTCTTCACATAGTTTTTAATTCATGACCATAGTCATGACCATCATATGCAATATCCCTTGGGTCATTTGGGGTCACCTGTCAGAGTGCTCCCAAAATCCTTGTACGGCCCCAGCCTTACATGATGGGTAAAAGACAGAACATCCCTGAATTATCAACACTGTTTTCATCAAAAAACCAAAACCAAGCCCCTTCCTAACTACAGTGAAGAAAATTAACTCTATCACAGCTCACACTAGCACATCATGCAATATGGAGAAAGAAACAGCAAAGCAAACTGGCCAGTTTCCCCAAGTCATTACAGAGCTCGTCAGTGCTCTGAAGCCTTTTATTACCAGTTTACTCTGTTAAATTTTTTTGTTGTCAACATTATGTCCACTTATGTTCTTGCTGAGTTAGAATACAAGATTCATTATGGGATCCAAGACCATGGGTAATTACAAGCAGAACTGAAAACTCTGTAATAGATTTCTGTGGTTCTTTTGGTTTAGTTTTCAATAGCATTAAAATTCCAGGGATTTTTAATCAGATCAACAAGGAAATTAGTTTATTTTTAGAGTTTAGGCAAATATATAGTATAGCACAATTTCTGCTAGACTCCCTCTTACCACTTCATACAAATAAAATTATTGTATCTGCACATTATTAATGATTTGTGGACCCATAGCTTTGCATTTTATCAATGTAGCTTTGGTAGCTCATATGCATTCTATAAACCTCAGGATTTCGAAATTGGAATGGAATGGAATTGGAACTACCTCGTCAAAAACATATCTGAGAATTTCCAATTACCATATGACTCCATTTTGTACTCCTTTGTGCAGTAGGAGAGCACAGGAAGAAAGAGTAACTAAGATTGCCTTTTAATTTTATACAAAAAATGAAATATTCACTTAAAGTTGATCAGCTCTTAGGCAAAGATTTGTACTCATTAAATAAAGTTATTATTTTTTAATAGATTGATAACAACATTTTACTGTTATTTGTACACAGGATAAATTTACTGAGCTGTAGGATATTTTTTAACTGTCTTATTGCACCATGTCTTACACTGCAATTTCCTTTACATCACCTTGCAAAACTCATACAGAACAACTCACCAATGTCTCTGGAAAGAAAGGAAAAGACAACAAGTGATGATAAAATGAAACTCTTAATCAAATTTCATTGTAGGTATAGCTTTAGACCTGTAGAAGGAATGCAAGCTGATCAACTTGGCAGCCAGTCAGTATTTTTGTAGAAAAACATGTTTTAGTAGAAAGGCAAGAACCATTTTCATTTTTGTAGTTAAAGAGAACAGCCTCATAGAGTTCTGAAGTGATCAAAATAATGGTAAAGGAAATATTTTAGGAAATAGCAATAAAACTTTTCATAATTTTTCATCCATATTCTCTGGGAAACTGAAAAATTATCTACTAACTTTACTTATAGACAGAGCTCATGCTCATTTAGTTCTCTCATTTCTCACTATACATGTTACCATAAGGTCTTTCCTGTTCCCAGTGGAAATGGCATCTATTTAATTAAATTTGAAGGTTTTGCTTGAACTGTTTTCTGTTTTTTTTATCGTTTGTTGGTTTTTCAGTTTTTCTAAGAGGTGGTCAGCTGCATTTCACATCCAGCATTTTTATCTAAATCTTTCTTACTCTCTGAACTACCATGAAAACTGTTGAGTTGCATACTTTCCTATCCATCCACTCAACTGTAAATTCCAAATAGATGTCATATTTTCTATCCCTTCTAATGCACACATCTGTACCTTGTGCTTTCCTCTTAGCAATATAGTTGTGATCCCTACAGATTTTAATAAAGCAAAGACAGGAAAATTAAGTTGCTTGTCATTTTTTGTCTTTTGACTGAATTTTTTCTATCTAAACTGAAGAGGTGCAGTTTTAAAATTTGGGAATTGTAGAGGGAAACAGATTTTGGCTAAAATGTAAGAGAAAGATATGGGAGTAACATGACAAGCCTTAGAGAAAACCAAATGTTTTGATCAGCACTACATTTTACTTAAGTTCTGGAAGCCAAGGGTGAAGGGCAAATGAAGGACAAATTTTAGAATTTTGGAGACAGATATATTTTAGAAGAATTTTTGTTTAAACTTCAGTATAACCTGCCAGTTATCTGAAACCAGAAGGAATTAACAACAAGTAAGACATGCCTACAAATCTTTAGAATATTGAAATTTATTAAATTGAAAGAGAAGTAACTCTCACCCTGCTCAAGAAATGGAACAAATGGCCATTATTTTGGAATTTTTTCAGAATGACCACTCTGCACTTAATGAATAAAATGTTTATTTAGTTCATAACTCTTCTCAAAGAAAATCCAATATATAATCAAAACATAGCCTTGCTTTGAGTTCCCCTTCCTTCTCTTTCCTGCTTCCTATACTGTACTGCATTAGTAATAGATTTAATGCAGTTCAACTTCCTACACTTCTCAATCAAATGAAATCAGACTGTTCAAATCAGGATGGTTTTTAGCTCCTCTTCTGAAAGGTGGATGAAGCCTTTAAAGAAAAAGGGATAAAGATTTTTTTAAATAAATATTTTCAATGTTTTCATTATGCAATATATTTTACATTCACAGGAAGTCCCCCCTGAATATGAAGAAGAACTTCTTTATTGTGTGGGTGACCATACACTGAAACAAATTGCCCAGAGAGATTATAGGTTTTCTCTCACTGGAGATATCCAAGATCCATACAGATATAATCCTGTGCCATGTGCTCTGGAATTACCCTGCTCGACGTTGGACCAGCGTGGCCCTTCCAACCTGACCTGTGTGATTCTGTAATGCTGTGATTATTCATCAAAATGGGTTTAATAATTTCAATAAATAGGTGCTTCTAAAGATAAAAAGGACACTCTTGAAGTGACTAAACTAATTCTTAAATCAGCAGATGAAAAAATCAGCATTTATAGTGCCTTTTTTAAAAGGTTACCCCAGACATAATTTCTTAATTGTCCAGTCAATATATGCCTCTAATTTTGAACAGGCTTCAAACTGACATACCGAACTGTCAAAACATAAATTTATCTGTTTGATGGCACTTTACTAAAAGCAGAATCATTCTGCAAACTAAAAATTTCAAATCATCTATGAAAACTTTGACAACTTTGATGGCTTCCTAAACTTCATCTAGTGATGATTTTAAATGTGTGCCTGAAGACTAATAATGCTGGGGGAAAAAAAACCCAAAAACAAAAAAAACCAAAACCAGACTCAAACAAACAACAATGAAAAACACCATCTATAAAAACCAGCTATAAAAATTTCTAAATTTGTATTAGATATCTTCTAGACATCTAAAGACATGATTGACATTTTAACTTTGCACAAATTTCTGGAGTTGCTGCCAGTATTATGGCTTTCATTGCTGGCACAGCAACAAAAGCCTGATTTCATACCATATGGAGTCAGAGTAACTTTAGTACAACTCCAGTATTCCTAGATTCTCCAGTGACTGGCAAGATTTCTGTGGTGGTTTTGGGTTTGGTTTACATTCACTAATAGAAATATTGAGACTGGATTTGGTTTGAGCTACAGCCTCTTTCTGACCTGCCATGGCTAAATGGAGATGCCAAACTCTAGGCTGAAACATCTAACCTCTAAAACTCAGCATAATATTAGAATCCCCAATTTCACATTGAATAAGGTACTATGCTGCAAGTGGCAGCTGGCTTTTGGGGGGATATAACTTAGGGCTCCTCCAGCCTGTTTGTTTCCTGTCCTCGATATAGGTCATGCAATGCTGTATTTCAGCTGCAGAAACACTGCACTGCTGCTTTCCCTTCAGTGTGAAGGGATTTGTCTCCTCCAGAAGATTTATTCCAGTGCTTACATTCATTAATACGTGTAAAATTATGTCCACAGAGAACAACTGTGACATCAGAGATAGTGCAGAATTTATAAGGAAAATATAATTGGATGGTTAATCCATCTCAGAAGCAAAGCATCCCTCAGATAAATGTTAGTCTATTCTGTGGCTGTGTCTCCTTAGCACTAGAAAATGATTATATGTTGCAGATACTGAGACAAATATCATGGAAATCCTGGACATCAGTTTAACCTGTCTGGTTTTCTTCACCGAGAATTGTCCCTTCCCAGAACACCCAAGAGGCTTCTATACAAATGCACAAAATCTACTTTGTGTGCTGCTGATCTCTCATATATCAAAGCCAGCTAGAAAATACTGACCCTGCTGAAACCTCTTAAACTTCCATAATTCTAGAAATTCATGTAATATCTATCTGAACAAACATATGTATTTAATACATTGCTGGTTATTTTGAGGGCAGTACACATAAAACAATGTTATTTTATATAATAAAGTAATAAATTATTATTTAATTAGTTGCATACTTTGTTTTATTATTTGCAAGATATTAGTAGACCTCAATTTTACCTCTCCTTAACAATCTTTTGGTTCTTTTCTTTTTCCCTGTTTCCCTCTAGTTATCTTCTCCTCTCTTCACATCACACCTTATCAAAAAAATACTTTGGTTCCATCCATTCTTTTGCATTAAGTTGTGGCTTATCAAGTGGTTTTATTAAACCACTATACCAGAAAAATCTCACTTTCCAGAGCAGATTCCCATATAACCACCACTACAGCCAAATCTGTCAAAGACCAATATTTGTTTTCAGTTCTCTTTCAGTGAGCTGAAATGCTGACTGAGTGTGGCATTAGGAAGAATTAAAACAACATAAGTTTTCTAAATAGTAGCAGGGTGTTTTAAATCCGCTTACTGGGAGCATTCCAATTTATATGCATGAGTTTGTATCAAATGGGATAATACTGGATCTAAGACAGGGACATTTAAGTGTAAACTTAGAACAACCAGAATCAATAATTACTGGAAAAATGTTCCTTGGAAAACCCAATGAGAAAAGCTTTTATTAATATAATAATTGATTCATTAATTTTTGAATCCATCCGCAAATTTTTGAAACTGCCCACAGCACATGTGGGTAGTTAAGTCCAGACATAAATATAAACCATGATCAACTAAACACACTGTACTTCTAGGCTTTAAGAATCATTTTATGATTCAAGGATTACAGAAGAAAATAGGAGAAAGGAAAAAAAAAAGAAAAAGGAAATGCTAGAGGAATGAGAGCAGAGAACAAAGTTATATTTGCATATAGTTCTTCAAAGAAGTATTAGTGTCTCTGTTTCTTGATTGTGCTTGCATGGCTGTAGAGGTATCACAATCCATAAATATTCCTGTGATGTGAAGAAGTCCAAGTCAAATCTGAAAAACTCTTTCCAGGGGGCTTATTGTCCCATTTATCCTGCTCAAAATTAATTAAATTACAAGATATCACAAACTTTTTTGTCTTCATTTCCTCTTGGTCTCTACTGCTTTCCTTTGGTATAAGACATAAAGTGGGTGTGGGATGTGGGATTATTAGTAGGAAAAAATAATTAAGATTAACCGAGTTTTCTCCTTGTACAGCCTTTCTCAGGTGTACAGGCTTTGCTAATGAGCTGAAGCAAAACAATAAATTGACCATAGACTCAATTTAAAATACATTCTTCACGTCTGCTCATAAACTGCTGTCTGCCTTTAATTTCTGCAAAGACAGGTAGCACTGAAAAAAACCAGTTCAAACCCTAAGTGCAATAACAAAGACTGGAGAAAGGATTGTCCAAAGGGAGCTATCAGGAAAACTAGGGAAATAACATCCAAGTAAGTAGAACAGGGAAGAGGTCAGGGAAATACCATGAATAATTTGTAAAGGTCACTAGGAGAATAAAGAAATTAAGTTATACCTGGAGATAAATGGAGGGAAAAGAAAATAAAAAATGGAAGGTTAGCGAAATGAGAGAACTAGAAGAAGAATAAAAGTAGTAAGAAAAATTAAAGAATAAGAAAAACAGTTTTAATAAAAATGTGTTACACAAGATAGCTGACACAGTACTTCTTCAAAGTTCAAAAAAGGGGAAACCATTGAAAAGTTGAAAAAATTGCGCTTCTCTCTTAGTTTTCTCTAGACATCTCTCTCTTTCTGCCGCAGCAAATCTGTCCTTCTCGATCTCTACCTCTTTGGCCCTTCATGACACTCATTGCACCTGTATTGACTGTCTGTGATACTGTGAAAACTCTGTATTTATACAGTGTGACGCAGGTGAAGATAGAGAAAAGCTCCTTAATAACATCAATGCCAGTAAATGAATATGTTTGGACAGAACAGAATGGAAGGTTTCTAGAACAGGACTGAAGGTAACTGAGGCCTTTTAACCTTTGCACAAAAGAAATTGCTGTGCAGGAGACTGGGAAGCTTAGGACAAATCTGCTGAAAGCTGTTCTGAGTAGCCCTTTACAGATCTAGATGTAATCTCAGTGACAGGTTGTGCCTGAATGGACTGACCTGCAAAGCAAATTTTGTCATTGCCCGAATTCCCAGGACAGTAGATGAGGAAAAGTTATTGGTTATATTTCCAATCGATTGTTAACCTTTACCTCCTAGGGCTCTGAGGATGCTGAGTGTCTGAGGATGCTGAGGATCTGAGTAGGCAACATTCAAGTTGATATATGAAATACCAAATCAGAATGAGAATCTCAGAATCTCTCTGAAGATATGATGTTCTAGATGAAAAAAAACCTTGTGGTACCAATGACTACATGGTATTCAAGGTCAAACCTAACTTGATATGGAATGCTTAAGGAAATTTTATAATTTCTACAGAAACTCTGGCATAGGGAGCAGCACACATACCTTCCAGGACTGTGCCTAGTGTAAGTGATCCAACCTCAGGCAAGGGAATGAACAAATAATACCTTCATGCAGCCCTACATTTAAGCTACAAACAACATAATGTTTATGTACCTACGATCCTTTCTCCTCTTAGTGCTGCTTTAGTCACAGTTCAGTACATTTACTGTAGATTTTGTTTTAACCAGAGTTGAATGCTGCACTTACATGAGTTTCACAGAACATGTGTAGCATAATTAGACTATGGTGTCCCAGGAATGTGTGTGGTTTTTTGGCTTTACAGATGGGTAGCCTTTTTAATTACTTCATTATATAACATCATGTATTTTAACTAGTTTCTTCTCAAAAGAAACTTTGAGTCTTGTTAATCTGACTTCATGTGTTTTTTGCTCTTTATACATGCAGATTTAAAAAATCTGCCAGATTGGGTAACAACCTCTGCCAGCAACTTTCCAATTTTCTGCCACTCGCCCTTAGTTGAGAAAGATTTCAGAAGCTTTCCCTTAAATAAAAACTTATATTCCCCTTGTATTTTGACATGTTTTCTGAATGTAAATATAGTGCAGTGACAGAATTTCTTACCATGGAATCTCAATATTTAATTTTACTCTTCAGATTCTATAACTTGCTCACAAGGAGAAGGAGAGGCACAGGCACTGATCTCTTCTCTGTGATGACAGTGTCAGAACCTGCAGCTGCATCAGGGGAAGTTTAGGTTGGATATTGGAAAAATGTTCTCCACCCAGAGGGTGGCTGGGCACTAGAACAGACTCCCCAGGAAGGAGGTCACAGCACCAAGCCTGACAGAGTTCCAGAAGCATTTGTACAACACTCTTATGTTTGGGGTATGATTCTCGAGGCTGTCCTGTGCAGGCCTAGGAGCTGGACTTTCTGATCCTTGTGGGTCATTTCCAACTCAGAATATTCTGTGATTTTATGATTCTGTGATAATAAAACCCTGACTTTTTCTTTCAAGCTGCTCTGCATTCTTTGTCTGAGAGGGATAAGGTGGAAAGGAAATGCAGATATTCAAAATACCAGAGGATTGTATCACTGCTCTGTAGTGGCTGATCTGTTTGGTCTATGTAGACTCCTGTTTCCTTCTATTTCTGAGGAGACATAGTGGAAAAAAAGGAAGAAAAATCAACAAAATACATTCAACAAGATGAAAGGTCTCAAAAAGATGGTATAAATTTCTAATGCATTGGATAAATCTTCCCCCTGCCTCCAAAACCGCTCTCATCACCATTATTTAGAGCATGCACTGAGTAATGAAGGCATTGCAAAACTACAATGTAAACACAAATATTAAAAGTTTTTTTCTCTAAATAAAATTGTTGTCTTGTCAATACTACACAGTACAGAAACAGGCTGTATACATATTCAAATGGCACAAAGGGCTAAGGATGAAATATAATCCTCCACTTGGGTTTTTGGGTTGTTTGATGTAACCCCGCAAATTGTGTTTTAATATAGATTTTTTAGGATAGACAAAAACATAAAGCTAAAATACATGAGGTTGAACTAAGTCATTGAGGATGTTCATGGTTATAAGTAAACCCAGATGCTCAGCTGTTCTGCTGTGGCTATAGGAAAAGGCAACACAGAAAAATCTAGCTGCATATTTTGGTTTTAGAGATGATCAAAGAGAGCTTTCCCTTCCCCTGATAGAAAAGCTCTTTGAAATCAGCTGGAATGATTGGCTAGTAGAATAAAAGACAGTGAAGTGCAGATCCTTTTCATATTCATGAGGGGATATTCCTGTCTGACAAACTTAATTTTCTTTACAACACAGTAACCCATCCAGCTGATCAAGAGAAGCCAGTTGGTGTACTTTTTTTGGACTTCAGTAAAGCTTTTGATGCTGTCTCTCATAGTATCCTTATGGATAAAAAATCCAGCACACAGGAGGATAAACATATCATGGGATGGGTGAGAAACTGGTCATGGGTCAGCCACAAAGGGTTATAGTGAATGGGATGACATCAGGCTGGCAACCTGTCACCCAGGGGATTTGCCAGGCCTCCATCTTAGGCCCTGTTCTCTTTAACATCTTCATTAGCAACTTGGATGCAGAACTTGAAGGTCTATGGAGTAAATTTGCTATCAATACTAAACTGGGAGAAGCTCTTGACTCCCTCAAAGGCAGGGAGCCCAATCAGGGAGACCTTAACATATTAGACAGACTTGCAATCAGCAATCATATGAAGCTCCACAAGGAAAAGTGCCAGATTCTTCACCTGGGATGGGGCAACCCTGCATATATGGACAGACTGGGGAATGAGGGGCTGGAAAGCATCAACAGAGAAAGGGACCTGGAGGCCTGGTCAATGCCAAGCTGAATAGCAGCCAGCAGTGCCCTGGCAGCCAGGAGACCCAACCCTGTCCTGGGGGCATCAGGCCCAGCATGGCCAGCCGGGCAAAGGAGGGGATTGTCCCGCTCTGCTCCGAGCTGGGGTGGCCACACCCCCAGAATTGTGTCCAGTTTTGGGTGCCACAATATAAGAAAGATATAAAGCTATTAGTCAGCATCAAAAAGAGGACCATGAAGATGGTAGAGGGTCTGGAAGGGAAGCCATTTCCAGATCAGCTAAGGTAATTTGGTTTGTTCAGCTTAGAGAAGCTATACCACTGATCATGATATACAACTTCCTCATCAGGGAAAGCATAGGGGCAGGCATTCATCTCTTCCCTCTGGTGGCCAGTGACAGGTCCCAGGGAAATGGCCTGAAGTTGTGTCAGGGGATATTAGGATTAGACTTCCGAAAAGGTTCTTCACTTAGAGAGTGGTTGGGCACTGGAACAAGTTTCTGGGGAACTGGTCACAGAACCAAGTCTGCCAGAGTTCCAGAAGCATTTGGACAGTGCTCTCAGACACAGTGTGATTCTTGGAGTTTTCCTGTAGAAGGCTACAAATTGGACTCAATGATCCTTGTGCGTTCCTTTCAACCCAGCCCTCCCTTTCCTGCTGGCAATGTTTGCTTTATGCACCACAGGACATACTTGGCCCTCCTGCTGCCAGAGCATTGCTGATTCATGTTCAACTTGCTATCAATCACAACCCCCAGGCCCCTTTCCATGGCACTACTTTCCAGCATCTTATTCCCCAGTCTGTACATACATCCAGGATTGCCCTGTCCCAGGTGCAGAATTAGGCATAGGCCCTTGTTAAATTTCATATAGTTGGTGATTGTCCAGCCCTCAATTTGTCAAGGCCTCTCTGCAGGGCTTCTCTGCACTCAAGGGAGTCAACAGCTCCTCCCAATTTTGATATCATCTTCAAACTTGCCAAACATTCCTTTGAGCCCTGCAGAAACCCACTAGTGACTGGACACCAGTCTGATGTCCCTCCATTTGCTATAACCTTTTCTGCCTGACCTGTGAGCCAGTTTCTCACCCATCGCATAACATGGTTATCCAGCTGTATCCTGGATATTTTGTCCAGAAGGATCCTGTGTGAGACAGTATCAAAGCCTTTGCTGGAGTCCAAAGAAGTTCCCACAGGGTCTAAAAGAGACTGTAAAAATTTTGGGCACAGATAGATATGGAATACAATAATATTTTGTGTTACCCTGGACCCCTGTTGTAGAAGGAAATGAGTTGGACAAGCAGGACTTCTCCCTCATGAACTGCTGGCTGTGACCAATTACTGTGTCCTCTGGGTATTTTTCAAGACTTCCTAGAATAATCTTTGTCATTGNGCCCTCCCTTTCCTGCTGGCAATGTTTGCTTTATGCACCACAGGACATACTTGGCCCTCCTGCTGCCAGAGCATTGCTGATTCATGTTCAACTTGCTATCAATCACAACCCCCAGGCCCCTTTCCATGGCACTACTTTCCAGCATCTTATTCCCCAGTCTGTACATACATCCAGGATTGCCCTGTCCCAGGTGCAGAATTAGGCATAGGCCCTTGTTAAATTTCATATAGTTGGTGATTGTCCAGCCCTCAATTTGTCAAGGCCTCTCTGCAGGGCTTCTCTGCACTCAAGGGAGTCAACAGCTCCTCCCAATTTTGATATCATCTTCAAACTTGCCAAACATTCCTTTGAGCCCTGCAGAAACCCACTAGTGACTGGACACCAGTCTGATGTCCCTCCATTTGCTATAACCTTTTCTGCCTGACCTGTGAGCCAGTTTCTCACCCATCGCATAACATGGTTATCCAGCTGTATCCTGGATATTTTGTCCAGAAGGATCCTGTGTGAGACAGTATCAAAGCCTTTGCTGGAGTCCAAAGAAGTTCCCACAGGGTCTAAAAGAGACTGTAAAAATTTTGGGCACAGATAGATATGGAATACAATAATATTTTGTGTTACCCTGGACCCCTGTTGTAGAAGGAAATGAGTTGGACAAGCAGGACTTCTCCCTCATGAACTGCTGGCTGTGACCAATTACTGTGTCCTCTGGGTATTTTTCAAGACTTCCTAGAATAATCTTTGTCATTGTTTTACTGGGCACTGAAGTGAGACAGACAGTCCTGTAGTTTACATGTTCCTCATTCTTGACCTTCTTGAAAACTGGGACATTAGACAGCTTCCAATCAGCTGGGACCTCTCCAGAATCCCAAGACTGCTCAAAAAACTTTGAGAGAGGCTTTGTGATAAAAGCAGCAGCTAGTTTCTTCATGATTCTTGAATGAATATCAGATAGACAATGCTTCATTTGCTACAGCTTTGAGGTTAATCTGGGTATATAACCACCATATTAGCTCTGCTTAATGCACTGTGATAACAAAAAAATGTGTTCAGGAAGTAAACATGTAGGTTATCACAAACTTTTAATTCTTGACTGAAAAAGCAGTTATTGAATGTAAACAATTTGTAAAACAGTGAATCACTGGATTTTGCTGTTTGGGCAAGTCATGGAAGAAAAGAGTTGAATGGAGGAGTAACATTAAATTATATTAAGGAAAAATATCTATTAGCAATCATAAGTGAGCCAATCACATCAAAAAGTGAGCCAAGAGCATACAGTAGGAAGTGTGTTTTTTAAAATACAATCTGAAAAGTACTGTAGAGAGCTGTAAGGTAATACAGGTGTGCCATCTAGACAGATTTGTTGAACTATTTTACTGTTGTTTAGAGACACTTGAAAACACTGCTCTGAATCTGTTTGGGCTGGTGTTTCCAATTAAACAATATGATTCTTGCCAAGGGAGCTGTTAACTGTATTGCTTGTTGTTATTATGGTGAAACACTGTGAGTCTGCTCTAGAAGATTTTTGTATGGTACATTGCTGTTCCAGAAAAATGGGTGTGAAATTATGACACAAAATTATTCATGAAAACTAGCTCAGAACATGTGAAGTATAAGTAAACACATTTTAAATATTTTGGGGGTTGAAAAAATTTTCTTTCTAAAAATACGGGAACTTCAGTGCCTCCAGTATGTGCTTCCTGGAGGACAGACAACTGGATTAGACATGGACTTCACCAGACATCTCAACAAAAGCTGAGGAAAGCATCAGAGTTAAAGGGGCTGAGACAAAAGGACAAGGACTGCCTTCTCCTGCTCTGTCAGCTTCTTTTAAAATAAGTCTCTTGCTCTTTGTCCTGCCTAAGCTGTACTGTGATCCGTGGCCCTCATTCTCAACGTCCTGAGAGTCACATTTCACCATGTTGTTATAACAGTTTTTCTAGAGAAGCAATAGTCTTGGCAATTAATGATGTGATTTTAAAGTTTGCTTTCTTAATGTAAAAGAAGCGTAGTTGTAAATAGAGAATTTGTCTTATTTCAAAGTTGATTCAAGTTCTGACTGACAATGTACAACTTCAAATAGCTTAGCTGGGCTGTAGAGGTTGGCAAAGTATTCACAGAATACTTATCCTCCAAGCAAGATCAAAAATTTTGACTGAAGCAATTGATGTCAGTGAAACCCAGGCCCTTTGTTTTGTAGAAAGAAAATAGTGAGACCTCTTCTAATAGTTAATGATACTATTGGTAATAAGGTACAATATCCTTCATTATAATGTGATGTTTTCAAGGCAATTTTTCACATTAAAATATAAGTATGCTGAAAAGGATTCTTATTTATTCATTTATTATCAGATTCAAAATTTGTAAATTTTTGACATCTGTTTGTACCTGCCACAACTGATTTTTTGTCTTTTTATAATCTGTGAAGCAGATATATGGGACAAATACCTATTCATCTCAGTATATGCTAGATGGAATAAATTATGAAGATGTTATCATGGAAGTCTACTATGGCTTCCTAACCAGGACAATGATGACATCGAGTTAGTCCTTGAGGAACTAAGGGAGACTTCCAAGTCAAGTGCCCTTGTCCTTATGCCCTTCAACTTGCCAGAAATTAACTCAGCACATCTGGAAACTAAGGCCCGAAGATTCCTAAAATACCAGGATGACAACTTTATGGAACAGGTCCTAAGGGAGCAGATGCAGAACACTGCCCTCCTTGATCTGGTGCTTGTCAGAGAGGATGTCCTGAGCAAAGTGGAGATTGGCCAAAGCCACTGATGTCTTGGCCACAGTGATCACAAAGTGATCGAGTTTGAGATCTTTATTGACAGAAGGAAAAGTACCAGCAAAACCTCAGCTCTGGACACAAGAAAAGCAGATTTCAGCTTGCTCAGAAATTAGTAAGCAAGGTCTTCTGGGAAAATGTTTTTGCTGGTGCTGGGGTCCATCAGTGCTGGTTACTTTTTAAGGGGCACAGGAGCAGCAATTCCTGAATGTTGGAAGTCAAGCAGGAGGAGCAGAAGGCCAACTTAGCTGAACAGGAATCTTCTCTTGGAAATAAGGAAGGTAAAAAAGGAAGGTGTAAGGCCAATGAAAACAAGGGAAGAATACAGACATGCTGCTTGCAAATCTAGGGTGAAAAATTGTGCAACCAAAACTCAGCCGGAGCTGAAGCTGGCCAGAAATGTGAAGGATAATAAAAGGAATTTTTTCAGTTACATTAATGGCAATAGGCAGTGTTAAAATAACGTTGGCCCATTACAAGATGGGGATGGTCACCTCACACACAGGGGCATGGACAAGGCAGTGGTGTTTAAAGCATTCTTTGCCTCTGTCTTCAGCACAGATTACAGACCAAGGGGGTCTCAGTGCCCTCAGCTGGAGGATCATGACTGTGAGAATGATTAGCTCCCAAATGACCCAGAAGTTGTCTGGGATCAGCTGCTACAGCTGAACCCCTACAAATCTGTAGGGCTTTATGGAATTGACCCAAGAATCCTCGAAGAGATGTCACTGCAAAACCTCTCAATGATTTTTGAGCAGTCTTGGAAATCCAGAGAGGTCCCAAATGACTGGAACCTGGCAAATATTGTCCCAGTTTTCCAGAAGGTCAAGAGGAAGGATCCCAGAAACTACAGGCCTGTCAGTCTTACTTCAGTGCCTGGTAGAGTTATGGAGAAGATTACTCTGGGAGGTACTGAAATACGTCTGAAAGACAACACAGTCATGTTGTTGCATGAATTAGAAATGTTGGGACTGTGAGATACCATGTCAGATGGAACTGTTCATATCATACGAGTGATCTGAAACCAGGCTTCTGTATTCCTGTGCTCCTCACGCTTGTCATTCACATAGGGCATCTATGCTGTGAACACAGGATCAATGGAAAATAACACAATTATTTAATGTGTAATCATGACTTCCCATAGAATTTTAAATGACTAAATGCTAGGCAACAAGAAATCTGTAAAACTTGGATCTCTCTTCACGGATAATCATTCTATGACCCTCCTCCATCTGATTTTCTCAGAAAATATATAATTACTATGAACTTCACACACAGCTAGGCAGTGTGAAAAACCAAAGCAATATCATTAAAAGAGGAAAGGGCTAAATGCATGTAAAGTAGGAGTAGTTAATGTTCTTCTATTTCTCCACTAAAGTACGCAACTGTATCAAGAGAACACCCTTATAATTTATTCATTGAACTGTAATTAGTTTGAGATCTTCATAAATCTAGATTTATAAATGCCAGGTTAAAATTTCAATCTATGCAAGAAGTATTTTCATGAGAAGAATCCCAGCTACCTACATGGACAGCCCAAAGAAACAGCCAAGCTTCAAGGTTATATATCTTTGCTGTACCCTGGCTCCACAAGCAGCACAAAATCACACATCTTGATTTCAGAAAATGGAATTAAAAACAACAGTGTTCCATGACATTAGATCACAGATACAGATGACTGAGGCATCCATCCTCAGGGTGTGTTGCAGGGATGAGTCATTTTACACAGAGTTTGGGAGTTCAGTTAAAAGCTGTAATTTTAAAAAACTATTAGCATTTAATTTTCCTAGAATCATAGAACAGTTTGGCTTATATTTTCAGCTCTTTGATTGCTAAAGAAGAGATCAATAAAGGTGATTATTCACTGACATCTCAGTTAGCATATCTAGCAGTCTAAATAATTATTCCATTACATTAAATAACTTGTACTTGTTGCCAGTTAGTTACAGTTGAAGAGATACGGCAGTGAGAGCAAAATCAGAATTTTGATCTGCAATTTGATGTCTTAATTGATAGATTTCATGCTTTTTTAAAAAGAAAAAAAAAAAACCAAAAGCCAAAACAATTGCCAAACAAAAAGAAAAATTGAACATACAAAAATCTCAGACACACAAACAAACCCTCCAAAAAACCCACAAAAACTCCAACACAAATGGAATTATCTTAAAATGACATGTAAACTAGAACTGATGTAAGTATAATACACTTTCATTTCTTTCCCAAGCATGGCAAAAGCATAAGTCTGGGCCAGCTATGGCAAAATTCCTATTTAAGTACCTAGCAAAAGACTTTGCATTGCTTTTTAGTGATTGAAAGGATGACCTAGACCATACAAAATTTCACACGGTTTCCTCTCTCCATAATTTGTTAACCATAGTTCAGAAAAAATGCAGTGCATAGAAATGGGAGAAAAATGAAACATTGTGTAAAAAAAAATGTAAACTAGATTACTTAATGTAATCATATTTTGTGTTAATATCTTTGTATAATTTGTCAAAATCACTCACAAAGCTAGACACTGTAGGAAGATGTCTAGATTTTTTGTGTATCTAAATTCAGATCACCAACTATTATTCTAAAAAATGTGTTCAGATGTTTGCATTAGACACCAGTCGTGCCCAGTGAAGCAACAAATATCAATTGCAGTTGTGATTACTTAATCCTGATTCAGACAGATTTTGGTCACTCCTTTGGTCACTTTGGCAGAGAAGATTTTGGAATTAGACATAGGAAGATTAGCTACCCCTTTCAAGACTGATCCTTATTCCATCCTCATTGGCCTCTTTCTCTCCAGAACAAAATCAAAGTTTATTCAGTTATTTCTTCAAGATTTTTAGGCTTGTGGACTTATTGTACCAACACAGCAGTCCAAAATATTCCTTGAAGACAAACAAAATACAATTATATAATTCAGTGCAATGACAAATTTTTTGATCCACATTATTGTAAAAGATTTATTAACTCCTAGAAAATAGAGAATAAAAGTGCTGACTCCTTATAAATTTTTTCTCCATTCCTTCAGCAGCAGAGTGCTGGCCACAGTTTTCTTTCACCTGGAACAGACTATCCTAGGGGTGGAATCACAGCCACAGAATTTGCCTTGGACTGATCCAGACTGCTCTGGGAAAGGGCGAGAACACTTGCAATACATTGATAACTTTGAGTAGGGCAACACAGCAGAGGAAGTTTTTGAGAAAGGAGAGAAGACAATCCAGATCATCCTGAAAGCTGGATTTGTCATAAAGCAAAATCAGGTTGCAGACCTGCCCAGGAAATTCAGTTTTTAGGAATAAAATGGTAAGAGGGACATCATCACATTACAACAGATGTGGTTAACAAAATAGCAGCCTTGTCTCCAACAACCAGCAAGAAGGAAACACAGGCTTCCCGAGATGCTGTGGATTTTTGGAGGATGCATATTCCAAACCACAGTCAGAGTGTAAACCCCCTCTATCTGCTGCTGACATAGATTTCACGTGAGGTCCTGTACAACAACAAGTTTTGAACAAATCAAACAGGAGATTGCTCATGCAGTAGCCCTTAGGCCAGTCAGGACAGGACAGAACATAAAAAATTTGCTCCACACTACAGGTAGTGAGAATGGTGCATCTTGGAGGAGTCTCTTGCAAGGGAAGACACAGGATTCAAGGATGGCCCCTGAGGCTCTGGAGTCAGGGATAGAAACGATACAAGGCCAGCCACACTCTAACTAAAAAAGAGATCCTGGCAGCTTATGAAGGGGCTTGAGCTGCTTCAGAAGTGATGGGCCCCAAAGCACAGCTCCTCCTGGCACCCTGACTGCCACTGCTGGGTGGGTGTTCAAAGGGAAGGTCCCTTCCACACATCATGCCACTGATGGCACATGGAGTAAGTGGATCACTCAGATCACACAACAAGTTTCAACAGGAAGTCCCAATCACCCAGAGATCTTGGAAGTCATCACAAACCGACCCAAAGGTGAAATCATTGGAATATCATTGGAAGAGGAGGAGGAGGTGACGTGCTGAGGAGGTCTTGCTATATAATCAGCTACCAGAACATGAAAGGAGTCACGTTCTCTTCCCTGCTGTATTGAAGTGATACATCAAAAATGGAAAGCTGCATTATGCTGTGGCAAGTTGCAGAAGCTATGTAGGGACAAGGGGGCTATAGTCAGATTGCAGAGCTGAAAAACATCCAGATAGCTTTAGATATTGCTGAACAAGAGGAAAGGACAGCATTCTACACTGACTTGTAGATGGTAGCAAATGCTCATCAGGGGCAGCTGGATTGATGGAAAATGATCAATTAGCAGCACAGAGGTAAACCCATCTGAGCTGCTGCAGTTTGACAAGACATCACTACCTATGTAGAGAAGCTGGCTGTAAAAGCACATCATGTAGATGCACACAATCCTCTGAGATGGGCTACTGAAGAATATCACAACAATGGACAGGTGGACTGGGCTGCCAAGATTAAAGTGTCTCAGGTGGACCTGGACTGGCAATAAAAGGATGTATTATTTCTGGCTTGGTGGGCCCAGTCGCACCATATGCAATATACAGGTGGGCTTGTGATCAAAGGAGGGACTTAATCACAGACATCATTTCCCTGGTTATTCATATCTGTGAAATCAAGCAGGCCAAGCAGGTAGAACTTCTGTGATATGAGGGAAAATGGTTGAAATATAAATATGGGAAGGGCAGGTTGACTGACAATATCATGCTCCTACAAACCTACCAAGTTCTACATGCTGACAGTAGTAGAAACAACCCCTGGATGGCTGGAAATGTATCCTGTGATTCATCCCACTGCCTAAACACCATCTTGGGCCTTGAAAAGCAAGTCCTGTGGTGACACAGAACCCCAGAAAGAGGTCAGCCGGACAAGAGCGCTCATTTCAAAAATAGCCTCATAGACCCCTGGGCCAGATAGCACCATATTGAATGGGTATGATGTTCCTTACCCNCTCATGTAGAAGCACATATACTGAAGAGTCAGGCTATTGAAGAACATTGCAACAACAGGTGGATCAAGCTGCCAAGAATAAAGTGTCTCAGGTGGATCTGGACTGGCAACATAAGGGTGAATTATTTCTGGCTTGGTGGGCCCATGACACCTCAGATTGTGAGGGAAGAGATGAAACATACAGATGGGCTTGTGATTGAGAGGTGGATTTAACCATGAGCTCTGTCTCTCAGGTTATCCATAACTGTGAAATGTGCTGCAATCAAGCAGGCCAGGTGGGTAAAACCTCTGCAGTATGGGGGATAATGGTTGAAATATAAATATGGGAAGGGCAGGTTGACTGACAATATCATGCTCCTACAAACCTACCAAGTTCTACATGCTGACAGTAGTAGAAACAACCCCTGGATGGCTGGAAATGTATCCTGTGATTCATCCCACTGCCTAAACACCATCTTGGGCCTTGAAAAGCAAGTCCTGTGGTGACACAGAACCCCAGAAAGAGGTCAGCCGGACAAGAGCGCTCATTTCAAAAATAGCCTCATAGACCCCTGGGCCAGATAGCACCATATTGAATGGGTATGATGTTCCTTACCCTGCACCAGCCTCTGGGAAAATTAAACAGTGTTGTAATTAAGTAGTTGGGACTCCATTTCTTCATGCAGGAAAACTCCATTCTTTATTTACATAACTCATTTTTATACAGTTTTCACAGACCTCATATATAGCTCCAATTGGCTAGTAGCTATCTTGCCACTCAATTCATTGGTTAGTAAATGCCATCTTACCTGTCTATCAAATCTCTCTATTCTTGGATTGTTTACATATTTTCTTCACTGATTCTCATGGGATAGATTTATTGTTTATGCAGGTGCAAACTTATTTTTCTCACAAGAATAACTTGTCATGTTAACTGACTTTCATTCTTTCAATTCCTTCCCATGGGAACTTAACTAGCTGCTTAGCTGTACTTATAAATGTAACAGGCCTAGGCCCTGATTTTATAAAGCTTTTCTTTTATAAAATTCCTACCAATACACAACAAAATGGGACAATAGAACATTAAAAACTACACTCAAACATTGGAATCTACATTTAGTGAAAGATGCCTGGTTAGGAGGTGGTTTCCATCTTACCCTGGTCCTTAAAAGAGGTAAACTTTAAGAGGCATAAGCCATAACTGTTGTTAACCCGTGGCAAGGGGTGACTGCTGCTGCTGTCACTGCTGTCACCCTACTGCCACCCCAGGGGAAAGGGGCCCTTGCCTCGAGACAGCCAGAGCCAGTACTTGTCCACAGTGACTCTGCTTCCCAACAACTCTGCTTCCCAGGCACCTCTGGCCCCAGTTCTGGGAAAGGATGGGGTGGGGCCACATTTGTCTCTGGCCCAGACCTTTTTTTGTACATGAATCACGTTCATTTTGTGTACTTTCCATATAGTTACANGTGGACTGGGCTGCCAAGATTAAAGTGTCTCAGGTGGACCTGGACTGGCAATAAAAGGATGTATTATTTCTGGCTTGGTGGGCCCAGTCGCACCATATGCAATATACAGGTGGGCTTGTGATCAAAGGAGGGACTTAATCACAGACATCATTTCCCTGGTTATTCATATCTGTGAAATCAAGCAGGCCAAGCAGGTAGAACTTCTGTGATATGAGGGAAANAAACTTATTTTTCTCACAAGAATAACTTGTCATGTTAACTGACTTTCATTCTTTCAATTCCTTCCCATGGGAACTTAACTAGCTGCTTAGCTGTACTTATAAATGTAACAGGCCTAGGCCCTGATTTTATAAAGCTTTTCTTTTATAAAATTCCTACCAATACACAACAAAATGGGACAATAGAACATTAAAAACTACACTCAAACATTGGAATCTACATTTAGTGAAAGATGCCTGGTTAGGAGGTGGTTTCCATCTTACCCTGGTCCTTAAAAGAGGTAAACTTTAAGAGGCATAAGCCATAACTGTTGTTAACCCGTGGCAAGGGGTGACTGCTGCTGCTGTCACTGCTGTCACCCTACTGCCACCCCAGGGGAAAGGGGCCCTTGCCTCGAGACAGCCAGAGCCAGTACTTGTCCACAGTGACTCTGCTTCCCAACAACTCTGCTTCCCAGGCACCTCTGGCCCCAGTTCTGGGAAAGGATGGGGTGGGGCCACATTTGTCTCTGGCCCAGACCTTTTTTTGTACATGAATCACGTTCATTTTGTGTACTTTCCATATAGTTACAGTTACTGTTCGTTTTTCTTATTTCATTGCTGCTTTGCTTTTTTTCAAGTAAATGGTTCATAGCTCAGCTCAGAAGTTCTGCTCTTAGACTCCCTGTCACCAGGAGGGGTTGCGAGGGGAAAGAGAGAAGCTTAAGTAGAGTTTAATTTTTCTGATAGTATTTTTTTTAAACCAGCACAAAAGAAAAATAATAGGAATTTCCTTTCAATTAAAGGAAGATTTTGGTATCTTCTTAACATGTGGAATAAAACATTAATGACCATCAGCAAATTCATATAATATTTAAAAATAAAATTTATACACAATGGTCTTTTCAGAGCAAGGTTTCTATAGCCCTAATCAACCAGTCTTTTTCCCTCTGGTTCTCCTTCATCAAGGAGTTCTTATTTCTTAGACCTGTGAAAGAAAAAGAGGATAAATTTATGAACAAAATGTATTTTATCAGTCTCGTGTGGTCCAGAGGTCCAGAGGTCCAGAGGTATTTCCATTCCGGCAAGTTCCTACTAGTTTACTATTTCATTGTTTGACTCATGCTTGTTGGAGGCAAAGAAGAAATTGTTAAAGAATAGGCATAGAAGAAGAGGTTTCAAGAAGTTGTCTAATCTGTTCTCAACTATACTTAAACAGTCCCTGAAAGACTTTCTTTTGCCCTGTAGTACAGATTGTCATTAATGTGATCAAGTCAAAGTAACCTCTCTGAAAATGTATAGGCTTGAACAAGAGGGTTGTCATGCACAGCATGACAGCAACATAAACAAAAGCATCTTCAGGTTTGACGATGACACCCCTCTGGATACCATTAAAATATGTAATGTTTGCAATTCTGGAGCTAGTTTGTTCACCCTGTAAGCAATTTAATGTAATCTTATCATCACTCTTATTGTAGCTGAGAACAAGAAATCCACTATAGCAAGAAGGAGGCATCAATTCTTGTGGCATTTGTGATGTCTATGCCATATCAAATCTAAACTGGTGATTAGGACAAGTAAGGGGGGAGCAGGGAGTGGGAATCAACCACTTCAGCATATGTTTCCTGGACAGAGATTTTTCCATAGACTCTTTTTCTTTTTCCAACAAATAGAGCAGTCAGGTTATTGACAAAAATTTATTTCATAACAGATTACTAATATTTACCTACTTTTTTAGCACTGATGGAAATATGGGATGTTATCAGACTCAAACACAGGTATAGACTTTTAACTGTTCTCTGCATTTTTGCTGCAAAAGCAAGTTGAGGTCAGTCTTGTGGATTGGGTTCCTTGACCTCCAGGAAAATCAACAGGTAATTCAGGGTAATCACAAGCAGACAGAAGAAGCTCAAGTAGTTTTTGCCTTTCAGACATCTGGAAAAATGCTATTGAATTTCTTTTTTGGAAAACATCATTCATTTGTACTGTATTTCTTTCTCTTATTAAGTCACAGTGCTTAGAGCAAATGCTGTCACAAGGGGAGGATATCCATTAGCTGTGTTTACTATGACTCCCTAAGAGTTTTCAGAGCATCCCTCAAACCTGATGTTTAGATCTAAAATTCTCAGCATGTTCAGCAGAATGTTCACAACACAGCTATCTGTTTTTAGAATAAGTGTCTTTCCCTATTCCAGCTAATTGAAAGCAATTCTCAATCACCCTCCTGTGTTTAAAGTATCTGGATAAAGTTATAGTGGCAGAAAAGTCTCAGGGTTTTAGAGACTTATAAACAACATAGTTGTTTGAACAGTTGACAAATAAATTCAAGCTCCCCAGGATACTCTTGTTTAGGATTTTCCCAATTAGGCATTTTATTTGATCTCTGGGTCTGGGTGAGCCACAATTCTCAAGAATTGAAGAAGAGATTAATGGACTGGATACAATGGCGAATTCCTCTCCAGAGTTTTGTTCATTGCTTGTCTTTGCTAATTTAATACCATTATACTCAAAGTGAAATAAATCAAAATGAGAATTAGGCTTTGTGCAACCAGCCTTTGAAGGGAGTTTAGGGCTTCCAGATCATAAGAGTTTTTTACAAAACTAAACAAAACCTTTAGCTTTTCATCTGGAATGTCACAAAGATAGGCTTGCAAGAAAGCTTTTGTAAGAAAAGAAAAAGCTGTGATTTTAGCTGTTAGATAGAAATATACAATCATTTTAACACAGAGACACTCGAAAAAGGAAAGTGAGAACTGAGGCCCTAAAATATTAAGTATTCAAAAAATGTCTGGGGACCTGGAGCACCAGGAAAGTATTTGAGGAAAAGCCAGTGCAATGTAGGACACAGATAAAGGCAAAAACAGTTTTGTGGTTTGTTTGTTGGAGCTTTTTATTCCTTTAATGACTGTACTTGAATCTGAAATTAAGCACAGCAGGTAGGAAGATACTGCAGAGATTTTAAAAGGTACCACACATCTGTATGCTAACAGAGTTTGGTTTTTACCCATAGAGATGTAGACCCCACAGTGTTTACAGTCACTAATGGTAATTGTGTATTTCCTGCAAGTATACTGTGTCCTGTTGACCCACTATTTAGAGCAGATAGCTTCTATCTCTCAAAATTGCATTTTGCTTTGTTTTAAGAAATGGGTTGTTTTTCTTGAAGGATGCATTTTACACAGGCTGTCTTCCAAGACAGTATATTTTTCATTTCTGTGACTATATCTGTCTGGACAGATATATTGAGATATATTTGGGATATATTCCCAAAATGAAAGTAGTAGGGGGATTTTTGTTCTCCAATTTTTAAAGAAATCACCATATTTTACCACTTCTGATGTATTCAAAAATGTCCTCATATGTTGGGCAACTTAAAAGTACACTCAACTCTTACTGTTAGTATTACAAACCTTAGTCTCGGAACTTTGCTTTGTCATCAAACACATGATATTTGATGTGGGGCATTTTGCTCATTCAGTTCACATCAACAAAGCATAAATCGGTCCAAGGAGAAAAATATT
>VXBB01020102.1:60837-73019 GCA_013399915.1 Illadopsis cleaveri | reverse complement strand
TAAAAAGTACAAAAGAAAATAAAAAAGTAGGAGAGGAAAAAAGCAGCCCAAATACATTGCCATTGCCTTCCTTTTGGGATTATGAATGAGCTACAGGCCAGATCAAGTTCTGTGGTCTGGTACTCCTAGATATGAAGCAGAATGGAATAGAAGGTCACAGGTCAAATACATCAAATACAACCACTTTTTCCTGGAAGTCTTCCATGTCTGATAAAAGCCTAAGGTACAGGTAACTAGGCTGTAGGTTACTGTACAACCTCAGTAAAGCTGGGCCATGTAGAAGGAGTCCAAATGTGATTCTTTCAGATGCATCTCTGGGGAAGTGGGTAGCAACAATTCAGTCCAAACCATTACAGAAAGCATACACCACCAGTCCAGAAGGAGATTTTATTTCTTTTCCAGGTGAGATAGAACAGATTGCTAAGGCCAGGGCTGCACTGGTCAATGCAGTGTATCTGGGCTTTTTTTCTCCACACCAGTGAAGGAGTGGGAAACCTTAATTAGATCACTGTGCTGCAAGATTGTGTTTCCCAAGAACTAGAGCATATAGTTCACATGGGGCTCTAAGTCCTACTGGAAGTTATAAATCTCTGTCATTTAGGCATCTTTTGCATTTGGAAAACATATTATCTCTATGTTTGTTGCAGGGTATGAAGAAAAAGGGTTGCTGAAAGCAGTAGGCCCTTAGTATCTCTTCAGTATTCTAACCATTTCATGAAGACTCTTCTGCCTTTACTTCCATGGCTGATAGATGTAACTGAGTGTTTGCTCGTAACATTATGGAGATTTTTCTGCAAGGGATGGTCAGGCCTGCTACACAAGACATTGCCCATGCTCTTGGAGAAAAATCATCTTCTTTCTTAAGAAATCCTCTTCCTTCTCAGGAAGTTCATGTCAATCTTTGAAAGTTGAGAATTATCCCCAGTTTAACTAACTCTCCACACTGTGTCCCACCTACCTTGCCACTGCCACCTCCATTTCTGAGCTTCTCGATCACTAGCAAGGAAGGGCAAGACTTAAATCCAGACCTCACCCACCAGCCCCTTCCAGTTCCTGTACACTCTAACAGGAAAAAACTCCTTGTGAACATAATGAAAATTTTGTCCTAGCACATCCAGCTGTTGTGTCCTTGCACATGGGGTCCTGTGTCTCGCTGCAATCAAAGGAAGTCACGAATAAATTCCCACGTTTCACAGACTTATTCTCTGAAAAAAAAAGGCACCACTGATATTAAAAAATAGAAAACAACCAACCAAATAAAAAAAACTGAAAAGATTTTGTTTTGCTGAAACAGTGCACTCTGCTGGGCACACTCCTTGGCCATTGTCTCTGTCAATAGTTACAGTTGTGAGCAATATTGTAAACCTAACCTCTATTAGGGTTTTATTTTTCTAAAGTTTCAATTTCCACAGTTTTCAGCATCTCAGGTAACTAGTAATGCTACTGGTATAAACAGGTCAAATACATCTTAGGAAAAACAACCAGAATCTATCTCAAGAAAATTTTATGGAAAATGTAAAGAGAATTTTGTAGTCCTGTAGGCAAGCAGGTAAGCTTTCGAGACATTTTTTAACACTACAGAAAGAGACCTTATTCCTCCATCTTATATGGCTACCAGTGTGATCCTGAAAATAGACTGAATTCAAACATATTCATAAGCCGCATAAATAATAACTACAACCAAACTTAAAACTTTAAAACTGTTTGTGGAAGTATTTTGTTATTGTTTTCTTTTTCAGAGTTAAAGGGAAAGAAAATAAAATCATACTTATAGACAAAAAAATATAATGGTCTTATAACCATTATGCAAGTTATCCCTATCTGTGGCAGAATTTGTAACACCTTCTGAAGTCCTGAGATGCTGTACTTAATCTGCAGTGCTTCCTGCAGGCTTTTGACTGCACTGCTTACATCTTTGAATATCATTTTGACTCTACACAACAGTGTTGTAGCTCATATACTTCTCTGCACTTTTAAATAGACAATCCAGGAAAGGCAGCTGTCAGGATTGTTGAAAGAAGATCTGGCATTTAAACCAGATCTTTGGAAATAGTCAAGATATGAGGAATGCCACTGCTTCTCATACTCAGCTTCTACAAAGAGAGGAGTATTTTAGGGATTAAGTGCCTATGGTTACATCATCAGTACACCTCCAGGTTTCACTCCTTTACTGCTTTACATTCTCTTTTGTAACTTTAGAGAGAATAAAAACTTCAATGCCGCAAATCATATGAGTATCCTATTTATCTTAAGTGGCACTTTTAAATAATCCACTTTTTATATTTTTCATCAGTACTGTTTGATGCACGAAAATACTTACTTGAAGTTAAAACATTATCAGATACTTACAGTCCCTCTGTAGTATGTCAGGGGGAATTCAAAACCAGACATCTTAGATCTCTGCACTTCATAGAATTTTCCTTGAAACCTTGTTTACAGCATAAGCTAAAAAACAAGGTCCCTTTCACCTTTTGTACTACCACTAAACACATTAAAGCACAACTCTCCACTGAAAAATTCTTCCACAACATACAGACAAATGCCACCATAGTCCAAAATTGGTCAATTGCTTTCCTTTTGGCATGCTAATTTACCACTGCAGAAACCTACAAGAATATTTTACAGTAATTTTTGCCCCATCCACTGCTGCTACATTATTTCACAGCTTCACAGAATTCCAATGTAAGATACGAGATCTATATTGCATTTAAAAATTACTTCAAAATAGAAATTTTAAGAATTTCCTTCCTTGGCTTCATGCCTTGACCATGTCAAAGAGCTTTATAGCAGTTAATGAAACCTTTTATTGGTCATGTCTTTCTTTTAAGTTGTTTTGTTTTATTGTAGTAAAGGTTATGGCTGAATTAAACAGCACACCTTAATTATGCTCCAATATCTTTAACTAGGAAATGAGTGGTTCATACATAAATATATACACTGTACCCTCCCATCATGTGTGCAAATTCTCCAAAAGCCAGCTATAGTTGTAACTACTTGTAGTGGGTTGACTTTGGGTGGCTTTCAGATCCCCACCCAGGTGCTTTCTCTCTAATTCTCCCGAGCCCTAAAAAGACACTAGGATGGACAAGTTCATTGGTTGAGATAAAGGGAATCTAATAATGCAAGCAAAAGCCACACATGGAATTAAAGCAAACCCAGGAAATTTAGTCTCAGCTTCCCATCATCAGGCAGATTTCCAGCCACTTCCTGGGCAGCAGGGCCTCATTGTGCATAGGGGTTGCTTGGGGTGACAAACATAAACTTCCATCATAAACTTCTTCCTTCCTTCCCTCCAGGTTTTATTGCTGAGCATGGTGTTGTATGGCATGGGATTGATTACCTTTGGTCATTTGAGGTTCCTCACAGACTCTTGCCCAAACCCAAGCCTTCTAGTGGGAAAATGAGGGGTTTTTGGTGATCCAGCCTTGAAGCTATGTGAGCACTGTGCAGCAACAGCTGAAACACCGGCATGTGACCAGCACTGTTCAGGCACTGACACGAAACACAGCACCACAAGGGGCCCTATGAGCAAAACTAACCATCTTCCAGCCAGACAGGTACACTACTGGACAGTGTCATAAAGCATGCTACATTTCAGCAGCAGTTTGAAACCTGATGCTTTTTGTCTGCTTGTAACAATCCAAAATTATTCTGTGGGATAAGTGAGATTTTATACAGGTGTGTATAGGTGTTGTAATTTATACAAGCAATGAAGCTTAGATAGCTAGTTTATAAAAGCCTACTACAACCTTCTACAAGGTTCTAAAAGCATGGGAAACAAACTAAAAAATGTTGTTGGCTTTTCTTAATTTGATTCACAAGGCTAAAAAGTGGAAATTTAAATCCAAAAGATCTCAAATGCATTCAGAAATTTCCCTTGCTGCTTCCACTTTTTCACAGCTTTTTTCTCAGTTGCAAATACAAAGGCAATGTTAATGAACCATTTTGTTTTAATAGTGTGTAAAGTCTTCATATACTTCACTGTACTTAAATTTAAATGACACGAAACCTTTAAAAACCCTGTTACATTAAATATTATTGATTTTTTTTTTAATTATATAATTGGTCCATCCCTAAAAACCATTTGTCTTCTACCAAGATGGATATCTGTTGAATTTATCTGGTTTCCTTATTTTGCAAGGATAATATTTTCACACCCATCAAACCCAATGGCCCTCTCAAGCATGGAAAAACTTGATTTGAAGTTAGAATAAATCTGTACCATTTCTCATTATCCAAAATATTTAGAAGTTAGTTTATACTTTTATTTAAGAGTATAAAAAGAACTGTAAAGTGGAAATTAATGTATTCTATTAAGCAAAATAAAATGTAGCATCAGCAAAACACGTCATTCATTTATGGCAGATACTTGAATCCTTCTCTCGATGTTTACAAATTTTTGTGCAAGTCACTGTCAAGCAAATAATCTCACAAATAATCTGTTATGACTCCTTTACCAGAAAAAAATGAAGACTCTGTCTCCATGTCAATGTTTTTGGCTTATACATTTGTATATATCTAATCTAATGTAATCAAGCACCTGTGGACAGTTATTTGTTTAGTTGTTCAGTTTTCCTAGAGGATTCCCATTTTAGAATGACCTTTTTAAACCACTGAGATACTCTATCTTTCAAGTATATTATATAACATATATTAACATTTAACATATATAATATGATCTCCAAATTATATTTCAATCCAAACGTCATATTTTAAAGTAACTTCTCTAGATATCTCCTTCAGAGACTCAAAATATTTCCTATTACCATTCCATGAAAGATTCACTTTAAGATTTCCTTGAACAAATTTAATTCTCTGCCTCTATGCTCTTGTTTAGTTGTAGTTCATCTGAGATTTTGTTTTGGGGTTTAGGGATTTTTTTACTGTTGTTTGTTTATTTGTTTGTGAGGTTTGGTTTTTTAATTATTTTTTCCACCCAAGAGGGATGTTTTTGTACCTTCAGTTATATACTAGGGGAACTATCAATAGGAATAATGATTTCTTTGTCTAATTTAAATCACAAGAGAGGAAAGATAGAAAATAAAAAAGATCTTTTCTTCCTCAGATTAATTCATAAGACAGGCTGTTCTTGTCAGTTAGGAATATCATTCTCACTAAAGAACAATATTAGTATTTAGTTTTGGTGAGGTGGAGGACATACCATGTGCTTCACTCTTGGTGGATTTAATTGAATGTCACATGCCGCAGTTCAGGGTCTGTGGTCCCACAGCTTCTGAATTAATGACAATGATGTTTTGCACTTGGGAGAGCTGACACAAATTTGTAACTGAAGTTCTCACAAATGAGAAGCAAACAGGGGTCAATGTCTTGACCTCATGCATTCAACTGTGCTCTCAAGCCAGAGAGTGTTTTTTACCCACTTTGCAGCTATAAACTGCTGCTAATCTTTGATGAAACAGTGACATTTTACCAATCTCAATAACAACTGATAAGTGCCTCCTGTTGACAGTAGTACTATGTTTCAATGAACAAATGAACAGCTTATGTACCATTCTTGGCAAGAAACCCCATTCACTGAGTCAGAGCACTAGCTCTCCCAGTGTTACTTGGGCTAATTGACTCATTGGATGAAGTTAAATCACACTATCCCCAGTGGGATGTATGTTTCCCAGTAATCAATAGCTCAACAAGATCCACATGGCAGGTAATTAAGTGGAAAGTAATTAATACCAATCAAATGTTTCATTAAGTTTGCCATTCCTTCACTCAGAAGTCCCAGTGTACCGTAAATAAGCCTCTGAAGAAAAGAATAAATACACTGTTTCCTAACAAGCTAAATATTATTGCGAAATTCTTCACTGCACTGTGCAGCATTTCAAAGTAGCATCTCATACACACAAATGTCCTGGTATTACACCCTGGAAGAGATAATCAGCTCATACTGTCTTAAAGATTTGCCTGCTACCTGAAAAAAAGGCGGTGCTTCAGTCCAAACCAAAGGAATTACATTAAATGTGAAGTGCATTTGGAGTACTCCTTTTTGCAGTAGTATTTTACCTGTCATACAAGTGCGGCAAAAGGTGTAAGAAAATGTAAAATATTTCATGTTCACAAAGAGAGCTGGAACAAAACAGTCCAAACCAATTACAGCTGTGTGAACAGGTGACCACGTCCCATAGTCCATGCCCCCAGTATTTCTTTAGTGTTCCATGAACACATTGGAAGAGGACTAATTGTAATTTTCTATATAGAGTAAGACACAGGAAAGGAATTTTTCCCTCATTATAAGAAGCCTTACTTCTTTCTCTTTTACCAGCCTTTTTAGCTGCAGAGGCTAACCTGTTGTTAATATAATTGTTCTAGGATTATTCTGTCTCAGTACTTCTTGGTTTATATACAGATGAGTGGAAACAACGAATTAGGGGAAAACACTGAATAAAAACCCGGGTGAGCAACATATGAGAATGGTAAGCCTAACCTTTTGCCTCAGTGAATGGGGTTTCTTGCCAAGAATGGTACATAAGCTGTTCATTTGTTCATTGAAACATAGTACTACTGTCAACAGGAGGCACTTATCAGTTGTTATTGAGATTGGTGAAATGTCATTGCAGACGTCTCTCAGGACAAATCAACTTTGTATTGTAGGAGACAACTTCTGGTTTGGATAGACCTTAGCATCTGGAGAGAGAGAGAGTCTCCTCTGTATAATAACAATTGACAGGTAGCCTGTCCAACAGTGCCCTCAATTATGGAGCAAAATAGGGTGAAAATATGAAATGAAGGGAAAAAAGCAGTTTCTTAGCTTAGCAGTAAGTAGACTTAGGAATACATTCTCAGACAGCATTTATAAGTGTAAACAAATTCCATACAGAAAGACACAGATATTTCCAGATTGCTTAGTGTTTTATTCCACATTTATTCCTTGTTCAAAATCCACAATTTTGGCACCATTTTAATCTGTTACAAGTATTTTCTCTCTTGTAGGGAGAAAATTGGAAACACCAAAGCCCCAGGTAGAATTTAATCTGGCTACTGCTATAAAAGACCCAATTAATGTTTTTACAAATACACCAGCAACAAAAGAAGAGCTAAGGAGAATGTCCACCCTTCACTGGATGTAGACAGAAGCACAATGACAAAGGATGAGTAGAAGCCTGAGATACTTAATGCCTTTTCCCCAGTCTCAAACAGCAAGACTAGTTGTCCTCAGGGCACTCAGCCCCTAAGGTGGAAAACAGAGATAGGGAGAAAATTAAGGCATTATAATCCAGGGGCAACTATTTTGTCAGTGACCTGATACACCACTTAGACACACACAGACAAGTCTACAGGGTCAGACGGCATCCACCCAACGGTACTGACGTAGCTGATGGAATAATTCACCAAGCCATTTTCCATTTTTTACCACCAGCCTTGGCTAACCAGAGAGGTCCTTGTTCACTGAAAACTATCAGATGTGATGCCCATCTACGACAAGGGCTGGAAGGAGGATCTGGGGAACTAGAGGCCTGTCAGCCTGACTTTGGTGCCAGGGAAAGTCATGGAGCAGATCACCTGGAATGTCATTACATGGCATTTGCAGGACAAACAGAGGAAGTCAGGCCCAGGTAGCACAGATTTAGGAAGGACAGGTCGTCTTGATCAACCTGATCTTCCACTACAACAGGATGACTGTCCTGGGTTGTAGTATGGGATGTACACAAAGTATTCTATCACCATCNCAGACCCTTTCTTCGAGATTGCTGCCTCACGAAGACCACCTCAATTGGAGCGCTTCCATAACCCTGTTCAGGTTGTATTCTGACTCTGTCAGTGGGTGGGGGTTTTGTTTTTGTATTATTGCATTTATCTTATTTTATTTACCTTTTTTTTTTTTTTTTTCCTTTTTTTTTTTAAATTGTATTTTTTCTGACTTGGGGCCTCTCACTTGGTTTGCTTTCAAACCACTACAATGACCCATTTAGTTCATCCATGTGGGTGTTGTTTCCTTAGATTTTAATAAAGTCTTTGACACCATTTTCCACTGGATTCTCCTGGAGAAGTTGGCTTCCCATGTCTGCAACGTGCACAGTTCGCAGCTGAAATACAAGCCCAGAGAGTGGTGGTGAATGGAGCTGCCTCCAGCTGGCAGCCTGTCTCCCTCCAGTGGTGTTTCCCAGGGCTCAGGGCTGGGGCCAGTCCTGCCCAACACCTGTGTCGATGGTCTGGATGAAGGGTTGAAGTTCCCCCTCTGTGAGTTTACAGTGACATCAAGTTGGGTGGGAGTGCTGCTCCGCTGGATCTCCAGAAGGCCCTGGACAAACTGGGTTGATGGGAGGGGGTCAGTGGTATGAGGCTCAACAAGGCCAAGTGCTGGGTCCTGCCCCGGGTCCCAGCTGTCCCCTGCAGCATTACAGACTGGGGAAAAGCATGGCTGAAAGCCTGCCCAGTAGAAAAAAAGCTGGGGATGCTGGTCAACAACATTTGACTATGAGCCAGCATGTGCCCAGGTGGCCAAGAAGGCCAAGGGCATCTTGGCTTAGATCAGAAACCATATGGCCAACAGTACCAGAGCAGTGACTGAACCCCTGTACCTGGCACTGGTAAGGCCATACCTCTAATCCTGTGTTGAGTTTTAGGACCTTCACTGCAGTAAAAACATTGAGTTGCTGGAGAGAGTCCAGGGAAGAAGCTGGGAAAGGATCTGAAGAGTAAGGATAATCATGAGGAGCAATGAGGTGTTGGGGGCGTTTAGCCTGAAGAAAAGGTGTCCCAGGGAAGACCTTAACCCTCTGCATGGCTACCTGAAAGGAGGCTGAAGACAGATGGGGATAAGTCTTCTCCCAGCAATGAGCACAAGAAGAAATGGCCTCAAGTTCCACCAGGGGTATATTGGAAAATATTTCTTCTTTGAAAGGATGGTCAGACATTGTAGCAGGCTGTCCAAGAAAGAGGTGTAATTACCATTCCTGGAAGTTTTCAAAAGGTGTCTGGGTGTAGCACTGGGGGATATTGTTTAGTGGTAAACAAGGTAGTGCTGAGTTAATGGTTGGACTCAATGATCTTAGAGGTCTTTTTCTGTCATAATGATTCTATGATCCTGTGAACTCACTCTTCGTCAAAATGAGCAATTTTCTATGTTCTGAAGATTGAACTGGAGAAATCAGGCCGAATCTAGTGTCACTGTGTAAACATGCTCAGAACACATTCCAAGTAAGAGAAATAATGCCTCTCATACAAGTACAAGAATTAGAAAACACAAAAAATAATCACAACTGAAATAAATAGTAATAATACACCCTCTATTTTCTGTTAAAAATACAGCTCATAATGTAGGTAAAATATGCTATGTATATTTATATGTATGCCTATTTTAAATCTATTTTGATGTGTATTGTACACATATGCTAAGAATGCCCTAGTGCAGTCAAATATACAGAGTAATATCAGCTGGATTTATGGGTGATATTACTATCTGAACATTTCAGATTTCTTATAATCTCTATATCTTCCTATACTAAGTACAAAGCATTTAGTTGAACAAAAAAATCTGCTCTGATACATACACACAGAGTTCCCATTGATTTCTGCACTGCTGACATCAATGGTACTTGAATGTGTGTACTGGAGGGCAAAAGATAGCTATTTATAGTCTATCATTCCCAGGAAAAATGAGCAGACTGGCTGTCCATTATACTCTCATCTATGATATCTCTAACACTTTCTGAATCATCTTCTCTCATTTAATCCAATTTACAGCAAATGAGCTATAGTAAAAGATATCTTCTAATGAATCAATTTAGTAATAGAAAAATAGAAAATTATGTACTTATCAGTCAAGTTTGAAACATGAAATTTACAAGTTTTTTTCCTTGCTTCTAAATAATGTTTTCTAGTTATCTTCCACAGTTCCCTTGGAATTTCTCTTTTTAGTACAGAAGAATGAGTAGACTTTAACAAAAAGCAAGGCTTCCTCAACTTTGTAAAAAAAAGCAAAAAGGAAAAAAAAATCAAATCAAAAATTTTCATCTATGTGTATTCCTTTTTTTAGAAAGTTATGCAGCCACACAGATGGTATGCTGCTTCTTAATGCTTTTCTGTAATGTCTATTTATTTCAAAAAATATTAAAAAAAAATATTTTGGCTTTAAAAAAATAAAAAGGGAAAGGGAAGATTCATTCTGAGTTCCAAAGTGAAAAATAGGAAGGCTTTTTTTCCTGCGTATAAAATTGTTTCCCACTTTATTTTCAGGCCAAGAGGATCTGATTCTTTGCAATCTGAAATCAGAAAGGATTTGTGGGAAAACACCTGTTTATTTTCTGTCTCAGTTTTGTGAACAGAGTACGAGTCTGAACTAAGCTTGAGCCACACCAGACATGTAGTCCCTGAGGAAACAGGAAAAAGGAAATTTATCTTGAGCATAGGCATAGGAACATAGAGGTTCAGAAAAACATAAACAGTCTTGAAACAAGGCCAGAGTCTGGTTTAACCTGGCTGAATTTACTCCTTTTCAATCTGACTGACTCAGCTGCTCATTCTCTTAACCAAAAAATACCTTCCCCATCTTCCCCATACCTGTTCTGGTAGTAGTTGTAATAGTTTTGTAATTGTAACAACTTGCTGAAACAGAGATGATCTTGGTTAGGAGTCAGGCCATAGTTTTTGAAAAATGCTATTTGTAAAATTCTGCTTCTCTATGGGGAGTGGTACCACCAGAAACTTCATATTTAACATTCCTCAGTTTTCAAAGCCATACATTTTACCATGCTGGATAGCCTGACAAATGAAATTCTGGAATTTGATGCTACGACATGCCTTCTAAGAACAGCAGGGCTGTGTTTGAAAACCTGCCACCAGCAACTACAGCTGTGTGTCCCTTCTATAACCATGTAGTAAGGGAAGAGACTAAGAAAATCATGATTACACCTTCAATGTGACAAATGGTCACTGGATAGCAGTAAAAGCAGGTGCAGAAGAAAAACAGGAAATTTAAAAAACCCCAGGAGAAAACCAAACAAAATAAAAACCAAAATACAAGTAAAGTAGCACTACTAAAAAATATGAATGAAAATTGCAGAAGGGAATTCTCTCTAAAATACTGCAATTGTAGAGAAAGTGTTCATTTCAAACCTGATTCCTCCATTAATCTCTTAACTTCAGGTATTTAAGGACAGACCCTTGTGCCAAATCCTCACTAAGGCAAAAAAAACAATCACTTGTTTGCACGCAGCTCAAGAATTAAATGCTTTTTTCAAGTACTAAACTTGTTGTCTCAGAAATAAATTGTCAATATCAAGTATTCCAGCTGTCACTAATTCTACACAGACTGTTTAAATGACCTTTACAATGATTAACCTGCACCAAAAGCATCTTCATTTAATCAGTTTTAGGACTCCTAAAAAGTGTATTTAGCAAATGTTTTCTAGCACCTCATGAAACAGAACACACTGTAAAAGTAATTTTAAATCCAGAAACTTTTGTCTGAAGATTCAACAAATATAATAAATACATATATATATATATAACTGAAAATATTAAATCCTGATTGAAAAAAGAAGAAAAACATAAAGACATTTCTGTCCAGTGACAGAACTAACATTTTAGGCTCACCAATGTTTCAACCAGCAGAGCAAATCTTTGGTAGCAGTCTGGAAAAATAAAATTTCCTGTAAATTAAATTAAAAAGACGAACTGAAAAATGTGTGCTTTCACATTTCCAGAAAGGTCTCTTTCATCTTCTGTTTTAAATGTAAAAGTAGTGCTTTATATAAATTACCTATACGCACACAGCAAGTGTACTTTGTTTGGATTGACTGTGTTTCCACAGCAGTATTTCCAAATGAGGGAAATCCAACTAGCAGAAAATGAGGCAAACAAGCCATACATGTGATTCTTCCTACCACACTGTTCAGGATGATCGAGCACAGGACATGCAAACTGTGTCAAGAGCTAGATTTGTTTGCCCTCCAAGAAAAATAAAGGCAGGGAAGAGAACTGATGGCTGTCCACAAATGCCTAACGAAGAGGACAGAAGAACAAAGCCGGGAGCTTTGTTAGGAAATTCTGGATAAATCCTAGGAAAAACTTTTACGCCATGAATAGGTTAAGCAATGGAAGAGATTGCTCAGAGAAGATGTGAAATCACCTTCCTCACAGACCTTCAAAATTTAGCTGGGCATAGATATGAGCAAGATATATTAACTGGGCCTGTACTGAGATGGGTTTGGACTGAATACTCCCCT
>VXBB01020102.1:10992-40481 GCA_013399915.1 Illadopsis cleaveri | reverse complement strand
ATCTGATGGAAATTATTCTTTTATTCAAAGTAAGTTTGACTGTGATATAAAAGCTAAGAACAAGATGGGTGCCTGGCTCTCAATTACATCCCTGATCCAGTGACAAGAGGGAGTCCCTTCCTTACCTTTTTGGTGTTGCGGTACAAAATTATTGTTTTCTAAAGTTCTTTATTTTTTGTTATCTGTTTGTAATGGTTTAACCCTGTAATCCCCCATCCCCAATCCCCATGGTCTCTCCCTGAGACAGATCCTGTCAATCACCCTGTTAAACACACCCCAGACCCCAAGGTGATTCAGCAGGTACCTTGTTTCCCACTCCCCTTTCTCTCCATAGATGGCACTGCCATTGTCCTTGGTCACTCCCCCCTCACCTGAGAAGCCTCCCCCTTACCTGGGACACGCCCCTGATACATAATGGGCTGTCCATCCCGCAGAGCCTCATTCTGTGGCGCTGGGAACACTAGATACCATCTCTCTGGCATGGGGAAGCCAGCCAGGCATGTCACTCTCTGGCTCAAGATTTTCCCTGGAATTAACATCTTCAACCCACACCAAGAGTCCTCCTTCATTCCTCGCCTTCTAACACGTTCCAGCCTGAGGTTCAGACCCACAGAACATCAGAGGCACCAAGCCTCCTTCTTATATCAAACCTGAGCCACAGCTGGCCGGTGAAGCAGCTCAGGGAGCTGATATATTTTTGCTCATGAACAGCAGTCACTAACTTTATATTAATATTTTCTTGAAAAAAAATGAAGCAATTTTTCTATGTTTTTAATAATTATAAGTATTCTTGCAACATGAAACTTGGAGAAGAGTGGCTTTGGTTGAAGACAGGTTTAAAACTATTGGATTTTTGATACAAACTATACCTGTTCTGCAACTATTTTTGGCATATTGATTTCTTGTAAAGGACTTCCTATGTTGGCAACCCATCTACTCTCCTTTAAAAGACCTTTCCAAATATCAGGAGAGGTATTTCTACTCATTCATCAACTTCAACTGATTTTAGGTGTCAATCAAACAGTCATGTCAATCATGTCAATCATGTCAATCAAACCTAAAATCAAATTTTAGGTGTCACTATGATTAGATTAGACTTTCCAAAGTATTATTTAGCAAGCTTCCCAATGAAGCAGGGTAAGTACAGAACAGTTTCTGATCAGAGCAATTATGGCAGAAATAAAAGTTGAAGTTTAGTCAGAATATACGGTGGGTTTCAGTCTGCAGAACCACTTACCAAGAGCAGTGAGGCAATTCTCAATATCACCTTTCAGCTCCAAATCCAGTACCTTGTTCATGTCATGCTTGCTGTATTTGGTGTATTTCTGAAAGACTAAATAATGGGAAAAAAAATCAGTATTCTCCCTGCACTGTCTCTGCCCTGTTCTGTCCTCACTGCTGCTGCTGTGGGCCATCTTTCTCACTTTCTTCAGACAGCACAATGTAAAAAGCAGTGTCATTGCACGGACTGATGGAGTCAGGATACGGAATGGGACTTTGGTAGGATGGAAGGGTTCATTTCCCATTGGCTGGGCTAGAGGTGGCCAACTGACTAAACCAGAGCCTGTGACACTGTGTGACAGCCCCCTGTCTACAGCAAACTGGCTAAGAAGCAAGGCCATTTTGGGGAGCTCTCATCACTTGGCATTGTGATCACGACCCAGCTGAGACTTTGGTTTTGTTAACAGCCCAAGTACTATTGCTCATCTCTACTACTGAAAGAACAGCTAGGCTGCCAACCACACCCTTAGTTGGCAAGCATACTTCTAATTAGAGTCATGTATTGATAATCTTCTCTGAATTCACAGCCAGGAGATGTCCAAAAATCATCCCAGAGAAGCATGAAGCTTTGTTCAACTTACCCCTTCGAAGATGTGGGTAGCTTCTTGTCGTAAGAACATTTATAAACACAGCAATGTCTGTCCCTTTCCTTTTCTCTCCTGCTTCATACAAGACCTGTCAAAAAGAAAAGAAGGTGGCAAGGTCAATATTGGAATAGTAAAACTCAAACAGGAATACTGTATTTTGAGGGCCATTGCTTATTAGTAATGAAAAATATCCCTTGACACAATCCAGATCAAAACCCTACCCTACCTCAGACTGACTCCAGCTACTTCACTTATGTCGTAATAGTACCTAGCAAACACTGTGCAGCCATAAAACATATTTTTAGACATTTTACAATCACCATCTAGCTTTCCTGGGTATACTACATTCTTGAAAGAAGTTATTTTTCATTTCTCATGATAGCAGTCTTCATGAAAGTTCAGGACTGGTAGGATTTCGTAAGACTGGCTAAATTATTTCTTCAACTAACTGGTGCAATATGCAAGAGAAACCTATGTAATAAGTGTTTCCTTATCATTCCAGGAGTGACTTCTACTTCCAGGAAAGTAAAAACCAAATCAGTCTGCTCTATTTTTCTCACCTCCTGAAACCTGTTTAAGAGTAATAATAAAAAACCTCAACACAGTTTGAAGATTTAACACTCTGCATCAAGATAAATAGTACTGAACTCTTGAACTTAGAAAAAGTATTAATTTACTTTCATTTGATGACAGAACACCTTATGTAACAGGAATTAAGGCAGTATTTCTCAATGGCCTTTTCTTGGCTGGGTTTTTTTTTAAAAATCAAATTGAAGTCATCTAAACTTAAATTGTAACTGTGATGTAACATTTTATAGGTGAAAACGCAGCAACAACTGCTAATTTTTATCAAGATTTTAGCAAAGACAGTCCCACTACTGTTGGAAGAAATAAGAAAAAGATCAGATTTTTATTTCAGAATGATTGAGAAAATGACTGTGAGGTTTACCAATAATCTTGAAAAGTTTGTCAGTAAAAAGCAATATTTATATCTAACATACTGCAGAGTTCACACTGGTCAGTGTATAGTAGCTAATTCTGCACCCATCTACACGAGCACACCCTTGTCCCTTAATTCAAGAACTGTTTTATAAACGGAAGCAAGACTGGGTCTGATTCCTCCATGTGTTGCCTTGCAACTCAAATGGTCTGCATGCTTATCATGAACTAGATGGGGTCTTGCAGAAATGTTTCCAAAGTTAGATATTAGGGTGAAGATCTAATTTCCTTCATATAATTAACTTACATGAATTTTGTAAAATACTATCTCCTCAGAAATGATTGCTGTATGATATTGAAATCTCTGTTAGGTCTGGAATGCACAGGATCCAGATAGCAGTGGAATCTCAAGTAAGTCAGAAGGAGAAGTTCTGCAAAGTGCCAAATATGATCTTACCCTGGCATCATTGTCAGCAAGTTCATCATTCACATGAGGATTTTCAGACCGATCACCCTAGATAAAGAAATAAATGGAATTTCACTGGTACTCACAATCATTCAGCTCAACATTTGAGAGTTCTGCAGCACCACCCTCATACATAAACCTATACATAACTGAAAATAGGTGCAATTATGTCAATCATCCTGTGAATAAAACTGTTGTAATTGTAATCAGAGAACATGCTTCTACAGCCATCAGCAACTTATTTCTTAATTCCTACCTAAAAATCCACAGGAAGTATTTATTTCTTGACATGAAACTATAGGCTTCAAACCTGTGACCTGCTCCCTGATGATCATTCAACTCCTTTCAAGTTGATTTGAAAGTTAAAACTGGAAATCCAAACCATGAAAGTGGACGTGTCCAAAAATTAGCCTGTATGCAAGTACAAGGTTCATATGCATATACTCAAAAATCCAGTATTTATTAATTTTAAAAGTGTGTTTTTATTGGGAAGGTCCAGTGTTTGAACTCATCTACTTTTGAATGTAAATTTACAAAACACTTTGTACACTTGTTAACTCCTTGCCCTTGTCCCATTATCTTACTACTAGAAACATACATTAACAGGGAAAAAAGTTTATATCTCTATTTTTAAATATTTCTTCTTTTTCTAGTCAATTGACATGACATTGTACCTGTTACTTTTTCTAGTGCTTAAAGATAGCACAAAAAAAGTCTTACAAGCATAACTGATAAAAAGGAAATTCTGTTTTACAGTAAAGTTTTTTAAAAGGCGTTTGAGATAAAATCTCATCATAGTTTGTCTAAGAACAGTTTCTAATGGTCTAGGATATAAAAGTTAAAAAGGCAACGCAAAGAAATAAATGTTTCATAAATCTTTACTTATTGCAAGTCTCTCTACAATAGTCTTGAGAATATTGATTTTTGATAACAGATATTGTCACTCAAAATGCTTACGCATAGCATACCTTGGCAAGAATAACCAAAGCCTTTTGAAAGTCTCCAGATGTGTCCGAGATGATGTCTTGTGTCAGATCTCTCTTCATTACTGCAATCAAATAGTTTGTTTTGAAGTTATCAATTTAGTTGACTACCTAATCTTTAAAGGTCCCATCAAACCACTCTATGATCTTTTTCAGTATTTTCTTAATTTCCCACTTAAATATGCCCACTAGAAATGTGGTTTTCTTACTTTCTCTCAGTCGGTTTCAAGTACAGCAGTTTATTTGTAACATATCCTTTAAATCCTGATATGTGCTATGAAATTGAAGGTAAAACCTAAAATCTGCTGAAAAATGTCCATCTCTAAGGTTTTGTGGGTAGCAATGTCTTGGGTTTCTGCTTGTAAAATACACAAACCTGTTTCTGAGCCTTTTTCTTTTTCATTTTTACTTCTGTCTGTTCTTATCAGTATTGAACTCCAACACAAAACTCTCCCAAAAAATCAAGCTTTTAATATAGGCATCTAAGAAGAAAAGTCTTAGTTAAAGTTACCTCATCATCTCAGAAAACAGGATTTAATTAGACAATACAGTAAACTTGAAATGTAGTCACATTACACTGTAGTAAATTCAAGTATTTTCCCCTTATAGTTCACTGGTTGCTGCTACTACTAACATGCCTGTGTTGCTAACTTAGTAAGATTTTTTTTTTTCAAGCCTATGCTTTTATCTTAAAATGTCAGCCAAGGTTTAGTTACAGGGAAAGAAAAGTAGCTTGGCTTTGTATGCATCCAAGAAAATGTCTAAATATGTGATTTATTCTATGAGACGCCCACAATTCCAGCAGTGGTGAGGTACCTTTTTCTTCACTATTGGGATCTACATAGGTCAGCAAAAGTCACCACGACTTCCCTCCCCAACAATCCTGTCAAATTTTTGTGTAGCTTCATTTGCTTCCTACATAGTTTTCAGATCCTCATACTGTGTGACGCTGTGACTCTAATTTGTCTGCTATATGGTTGTACAATGGTATAACTTCTTTCTTGCTTCTTAATACTTATTTCTTGCTCTGAATTACCTTCCTTGTAGTATCTGCTGGCTTCTCTGATCTCTCGGTTGCCTCTTGAGACCAGAATCTCAATTAAGGTATCTTCATCAGTTCCAAGCCCCTAATAAAAGCAATTGAAATTTTAGAGATGTTATTCTATAGAACTTAAAATTCTTATCATAAATAAGACGAAAATCATTGCCTTGGCTTTGAAGGCAGCTCATGGAATGAGAAATAAAAATTGAAAATATTATGCTTCCATATAATGAAATTTTGGCTCTTTTGGTATTAAATTTTTATCACATTCAATGTACTGGTGCCCAAAAGAAGTGCTAACGGGATCAAACAGTGCACATAAAAGATAAGAATGTAAAATCTATGGAAAAAAAGACCTCCTTCCCTTTTTTACTTTCTCCTATGTAAACATGAGTGTAAATGCTACGGCTCCCATTAGCAACTAGTTTTCAGAAGGCAGAAAGAGTTCATTCACACAAAAGGATCTCCTCCAACTCTAAAACGCAGCAGGGATTACTGGGTCTTTTTCTCATAAACTGAATTACCAATACAGATTTATTTAACAAAATGAATCTAAAATAAAGATAATACACAAGCCTTGAAATCTGTGTCCAGTGTTATTTATACTTGATAAGTACAGATGGCTCTCTAGGAAAGTTTTTCTCTGAAGATTTTGCCTTACCTTCATAGAGTTTCTTAATTCTTCAGCATCAAATTGAGCTGGAGTTTTGAGCAAAGCCACAACAACATCTTCCAGATGGCCTTTCAGAGATTTTTTCAAAGACTCTTCTAGACTCTGTTTCAGGAAGAATAAGAAACACATTAAGTTAATGAATGGTAAAAGTGTAGCTGCTGTTCAGCAGCAATCCAAAAATTAGTCTGACCTCTGATCAATCTTAGTCTACATCATTCGTATATCTAAAATAGAAAGAATTATGAAGCCCTACTTCTAGTTTCAAATTTGTTGCATTTGACACTTTATGTTAATTGAAGTGTCAGGGAGGCTTTTTCAGTAAGTATTCTGGGGTGCTTTCACACATTGCAGTTCAGCTATATTGAAACATTTACAGCATCAGAAGAAGACTCACAATAGGCTGCTCATTCTTCAAGAGAAGACAATGCCATATCACTCTTACAATTATGACTGAGTTGCTTATTTTTATAACATTTGAACTCATTGTTTATTGCATGAAGTTTGAAGTGGACATATATAATATCACCCTAAACAAAAACAGAAGTTCTGAAGATAAAGGCTGTATGCTAATTTGACCTAAATTTAAGTGGGGTGAAAAAACCCCTAAAAATCTGATTTATTCTGCCGCCTATCTAAAAATGTTCTAAAAAACACTGGAAGCCCCTCCCTATACCAGTGCTGGCATACTTGGGGAACAGTGTAATGGTCCTACAACTCTCCTATCCTATTCAGTAGTCTATCTTTACTCATATATACCATTTGAGCCAGGAGAAACGTTGATATTCTGGATGAAAAATAAGCTTGGTTTGAATATACTTTACCTTCCCCTTAGCCTGCTGATAGGCAGCTTTGATCTCCTGTCGCTGAGCATTTGTTCTCTTAGTCAAGATGTCAATGATGGTGGCTTCATCCACACCTATGAATCACCGAACAAAATTCCAATATAGTCAGAATATATACATCATTTAGCCAGTTATTTTTTTAAAATTATTATCTGCTTTATGTCATATTTTGATTTCTTGATAAACCCAAGTATAACCAAAGGAAAGGCTGTAATCATCTACAGACTCACAAAATTAGTGATATAGCTAAGAAACTAAATAAATAGATCCATCCAGGACACAGAAATTTCATAAAAAAAGTCTTAAAGTGTTCTGAGTGTAAGTCTTCTACAAAACAGAAAAAACCCTAAAAAAACCCAGATAAATAGAAACCTACACTAAAAACCAAACTAGATGGCATACTGCTTTAATCTCAGTAAGTCAAACTGAAAAATGTTTTGAAGTACAAAACCAAACTAGATGGCATACTGCTTTAATCTCAGTAAGTCAAACTGAAAAATGTTTTGAAGTACGAAGTGCCAAATGGGAATTTCATTAAAGGAGAGAAATGTATCGGAAGTATACAATATATTATCAGCATAATCACTGCCTCTTACAGGAATTTTATGGAAATCAAGCCAGAAAGTATTAGTATGGTATGTTGCATTATTATTTCCTTCTCTAGAATTTTAATTTTTACAACCCTTCATTCTACATATTCAAGTACTTTAATAAAGCATTAAGGTCTGAAACCATAATACAACATCAGGATATCAAAGAATTGAGATTCTTCACCAAGTAGCATAATTTAATGTATTGCCAAGCTTTTAAAAGCAGAGGCACCTCTCCTGCTTGCCCCTGCCTCTTGCTCTGGTATTTTATTCAGTGCTATTCCCAAAATTTTCTAAGGAAGAATCCTAATATAGTAAGCTAAATATTTACTCCTCTTACCCTTTACAGTAATAGCTCTGTCCAAAGCTGCAACATCAGCTGATGGATCAAAAGTTGGGTATGTCTGTATTCCAGGGATACCTTTTGAACTCTTCTGCAGAGGGAAAATAAAAAATAAAATTAAAGGAAAAAAAAAATGCTCATACCAAAGAATGTTTTTGTACAGAAGGAGATTTGAATGCCCAAATATACTATGCATTTGAGATTGCCTTTTACCATCAAGGAACACACAGGTAATTTGTAGCTACAGGTAATTGAACGGGTTCAATAATGGATAATTGTATCTATTCCTTTCACAGCTCTCATATTAAACAAAAAAGTATTTCATAAATTGTTTTAGGTACCTGAACACCTACTTCTTAGTGTAAGTTGGATTGCGTAACAAAATAGTCATCTGTCATAATTAGGAAATTATGCTGAAATTTTATAGGCTCTAAACTCACAATTAAATCCTACAGGTACTTCCAGTAAAGTGCTACTTTCTTTGCTCATTTTATGCAAACTGACTATATGTCACATTATGGGTGTCCTCAGTTGATTCATATCTAAGCTTTCAAACACTTCTTGCATTCAAGATACTGGGGAAGTGTTCAAGCCTAACCCTACAAGGAAGTGAAGACCTCTTGCCCAGCTTTTTTGAAACTTTAGATATAAGCCACAGTTTAGCAAAACATTATCCACTGGCTGGTTTTGGTGAATCTACTCCTAGATGGGAACTCCCCTAGTCAGTGTCTGAAGATCTCTGGGAACTATACAACAGATCATTTGGCTTGCCCTATGTCAGCAACATGACACATCAAGTTACAGGTAGGACCTAACAGCACTAAGTCATTCAGCACCCAACTCAACTAAATAACAGATTCCAGCCTACTGCTATTACAGAACTACAAAATGCTCCAAGATTCTTGGATGAAAGATTTATAGAAAATACCCATTTTTGTGATACATGGTTAGATTTCTTATTAGAAGACACCAGCACTTTAGCTAGATGATCCAGCATCACCTATAGTCTTTCTTGTTTCAAAAACTAGTATTTTAATTTTTTTTAATCCATTGCCATTAAAATAAAATATTCCAAAAGAAAGGGCAAGGTTTTATGAATACATGTTTTACATACAACAATTTGTATTGAATTTTGTACACTTCTAGCATCTGATAATTAAATGTTCATCTCCCTACATAACTGTCTCACTAGGAGCTGTAGAAGAGCAGACAGACTGCATACGTAGATCAGTCTCTTGCATACTTTTCAAGAGATCATTGTGTCTTGTGTGCTATGCCAACAAAGGAACAGGACTGTCTCACTGCCTGTTTCTCAATCTTGCAGGCTAACCTTTGTCTCCATGCCAAACTCATCTACCAGCAATACAAAAATCTCTGTAACCACCATAGCCAAGAATATCTCAGGACCCTGGGAATGGAAGGGGGATAGTGGAGCCAAAGGTTTGTGCACAAAATGTTGTGGAGTCAAAATTACAAAATCTAAAGAGGCCTAGAGCAGGAAACTTTTGTTTACTGAAATTTCCCCTATATAATTTTGTTTTCAAGATGTAAGTTTTTTAGGGAACTTGTGTGATTTCACGGTGTACTGCTTTACCTTTGCTTTCATTTCAGTATCTTCACCTCATTATCACAAAGATTCTGTATATCATCCTAGCACAGTAACTCTTGACTCCTCACAACCATATCCCTCCCTTCTAATGTCTAACAGGACGCATTGTCTTGGGCTTTTTAGTACGTGCTGCAGCTCGTTCCATTACGACCGTGACATGTGATATGAAAGCTAGGATAAATACTAGTGACTTTACTTCCTCCTTTACATTCCTGGGTTCCAACTCATGGCTTCCTCAGCCAAAGAGTCCCTGTTTTTTTCATATGTATTGCCTGAACATATTCATACATGTTCACACAACTCAGCATGAGATTACCACATTAAAGAAGCCAATCTGAGTGATTCAGTGGCCAGTCGCTGGGAATTACATTTTAATCACACTAACTAGCTCTGCCTAGGAATTGATAACTAGACTGATAGGTGCAAATAGGAGCAATTTTTCATCTAGTAGCAAATTTCCTAGGTTACATGGTTACATTAGATTATACACTGCAATAAAATTGGGTTCCTGTTCTAATCTGCTAGAGTTTTGCCATTGTTTTTCTTCCATTTGCATTTATGAAAGATGTTTAAATGCTTTTAAACTACTTGCAAGAGTACAGGAAAATAAGGATGGTGCTTTCAAAAACTGATAATACTTACGATACATTCCTGCTCCTGATTGTCCATGAACCATGCCTGCTTCAGAAATTCTGATACCATAGCCATATTGACACAGTTTCTGGAAGGAGATGCATCAAGTTAGAAACCATTTTTCATCATTTCCAGCACCAGTGCAACTCAAGATTTTTCACCCCCAAAACCACTTCTCTAGCCCTATGACATGTCGTGGTTAATGGTAACTAGCCTGTGCTATTGGAGGCAGGAAACTTTGATGTTTCATGAGTGATGTGATGATCCACAGCTGCTTGCTCACCTCTACACTCTTAGTTACTTTCAGAAGCTTTAGATAACAACAGCAGTAGTACTATTTGCTTATAATGATACATTAGCATGAGCAGTTACTTACAAAGGGAAGTCACCAATTAGTCTGTCTTTCTCATTAGTTAATCTATCATCTATGCCCATTTAGTTTGATCATTTTGAAATTCACTGGTAAACAAGCATTCTTGTCTCATCATTTACTGTGGTTGGAGTTCTTGTGTATTATGTTAGGAAAAAAGATATTCTCTTGTTAAATATTCTTTCATGTAATTTCTTTGACTAGACATTTTCTAAGGAAGATGAGTAAATCTGGATAGCTTTATACACATTGCTTTTTCTTACACATTTTCTAAAATTTCTACAAAATAATAATAAAGCATTACCAATTTAAGAAGAGAAAAAAAAGCAAGTTTTGCTTTTTTACCACTCAAAAAGAATGCCCACCCAGCTTTCCCAAAAGTCACTATGCAGAAAAGGAAAAAATGAGAGGTCATGTAACATTAAATACTCAAAAATAATGAGTTGCTTCATAACAACTTCTTTTGTTGGTGTGGGAAATAATCTGTTTGCTAACAGAAATAGTAAGGAAATAGAAAGAAGAAATCAGTGGTTTATCAAATAAAGTCATTAAAACTAGATTATTATTTTAAAATACTTTTCATCCGCATGCTCTAGGAAAGACTTGTTTTAAAGCATACCGTGTAAACACTAACTAGAGATAAGGCTGCCGAGTAAACCAGACTGATTTTGAAACTGGTGTTAAGAGACAAAATTCTATTTGCAGTCTTGGAATACAGATCATATACACAATTATTAAAAATTACATTAGTTGTACTGGTAACACACCCCCTCTGTCCTGTAGGAAGGGCAGAGACCAGTCTTTTGAATGGATACAACGTTTAGGACCAAGGGGTGTAGCTGCAGCCCAGCTCTTTCTTACCCTCACAGCAAAACTGTAAAGCTTGCTTCTGCATTCAGTAGCCAACAAAGTGACAAATACCTCACACAGCCTGCCTGTAGCTCTCTCCAAAGTAAGAGCCAGCCATATGTCCTCTTCCCAAAAAAATTCTTGCTTTTGCTTCCTTCCCTCAGGAAGGGATTTAGCTCTGTCTATGCTGCCAGAAAAGCTGAAACTGATTTAAAACCTGTATTTGTGTGTTATTTACTGTAGGTCTCAATATAGGGTATTTACAGTAGGTCTCAATATAGGTCTCAAGTAGGGTAAATAATGGACAGAATATTCAGTCAGATTTATGGATTTGACTTTTATGACCTGCTATTTATTCAGGATCAGAAAATCATGCTCACATCACAATTGCAACCTGCACTTTTCTCAAGTTGTTAGAGTGACTCCTGAACCTTTCTACTGGCAAAAGTTAACAACAAGGGCATTTTCGGTATCCAAAATTCTGCTGCATTTTATAACAGCATACATGAAGACCATATGCAGCGGGATGGAAACAGTTAAAAGTCTCCGTTCTGTGTACACTGAGTCATCAGCGCCGACATGTCCTGGTATGTCTGCTGACTGCCTGATTAACGGCGCAGAGAAACACCCCAAGCTATGGAACAAGATTCAGTCTCCCAGCACCAGATCTGAGAAGAGGTTGAGACTTCTCATTTTTTCCTCTTTTTGCATAGTGACTTTTGGGTTTTGGTTGATAAAGTAACCCTTTTCAGGGAGAGCTGTCTTCAGAAAGACTAACACATTCCTTTTCTTCTACATATCCCCACACCCACCCTTGACACCAAGCTCTAAAGGTTTTTGATGCTTTAGGACTGGCTGGAGAAGAAGGCTACTAGATTACACTACATTGGATTTATTTAGACTCTAAAACTTCGTGTTTTTTATTATTTAAATTAGACAGTAAAAAAAAAAAAAAAGTCTGTGCCTTAAAAACTTTTAAAAGTTTTTTTTTTCTTTTGAAATAAAGACACCGGCACGTAGATTCATCTATTTCCTTCTAATAAAGAAATAATGCAATTTTAATATGAGTCAAAGTAGTCAGTGGCCCTTGGGAGGAGGTAAAGACCTTAGACTGCTCGAATTGGTTTAAAAATGTAAGAAGCCAACTTGCATATAAAACTCTTCTTCTGCTTTAAAAGAAACTACAGCTGATGAGAAAAAAGAAGACTGGAATCTGGGAAGACAGCCAGACCCCTGATAGAGACAAGGTCTTGCCCTATACTTTGTCCTGCCACTCTAAAATGCAAAGAGGTCATGTAAACAGTACCTGGTTCCAGGAGGGATACATTCACTCCATATATTACTTTAATGTAGTATGAAAAGGACTGGAGCAACTGATTCCCAATTGGAATGATCAACATTGCAATGGGATTGAAAAATCAGACAGGCATCCAGACTGAAAGCCCTCTTTTTTCACAAAAACCACCATGATATCCCTTTCTATCTGGCTCTTTATCCCCTGAAGATGCACCCTCAAACAAGACCAATGAAAAATTTTTAAGGTTATTAAAAACACTTGAAGGCACAAACTAGATTTTTATACTACACTCTGTGTCAAATGACAGCATTTATCTGTGCTTTTTTAACTGTAACATGAAGCATGTCAGATGCCTGGTTACTTTCAGGAGCTTGATGTAAATTACAGTCATGACACACAGTCAGAAAAACAGGCAGAAGATCTAACAGAGTAATTTATTTTGCAGTGGAAAGGCTGCTGGTTATGGAAATAGAGAGAAAAACAATCTCATCCTTGTAAAATTCTATGGAAAAATTTAGCAGAAAGGACCCCAGATGATACAGCTTTTATGTGGCTTTGCCAAGTTCTTAGTCAGAAAAGCAGCATTTTTCTCTCTTGTTTCTAAAAGATTGGTTTGATTTCTAAACTTTTATTTCTGATTTGATTTCTAAAAGAGTTGATTCCCATCACTTTCATTAATTCCTCTACAGTCATAAAGCAGTAAACTATGGTTGAAGTAACAACAGCTATTTCTATTTTTTAAGTTTACGTACACACATAGTAGTTTTTTATGAACTCCTGTTTTACTGCAGATTTCTACAGCAGCCTACTAAAAAGGCAAAAAGAAAGCACATGAAATGGTCAACTCCAAATAAGTTTGCTTCTGAAGTTTTAACCATTTTTTATTCCCTTTAATTGCATTAAAGAAAAGCAACAATTGTCCAATCCCTTGTGCAGAATGTTCCAGAATGGAAAGAATTTCTCCTGGCCACCCTCATCTTTTTCCCTGACAGCAAGTCCAACCCATAGAAAGTTTGCATCAGGTCACTTGACAAATTAAGCATACAATTTCTAAAATGTGCTGGGTCTATAGAGAGCAATAATGAACTACAAAATCCTACCTTCCTTCTCACAAACACTGCCTTGCAATGCTGCACAGTCTGGAGTAAAGGAGCAGAGAGCACTCAAAGCTTTTATACCCTGTGCAGGAAACTCCACCCAGCAACGAGTGTTTCCACGGCCCTAGTAATCATCTGCAGCAGCTATATCGGGTTGCCACCCAAAGTGGAGAAACATTAGGGAAAAAAAATGGGTCATTGCAAAACTATGTGCTGGCAAAAGTATGAGCAGATTTCAGAAGGGAAAAGGTAACAAATGAGCAACCCATGGTAGCTCTCCTCTCCTGCCCTGACCACATCGCCAGTTTTAATAAATTGCATAAATCTTTGGGTTCATATGACTAAATATTAAGAAAACTAAACTTGAGTTGTTATCTTCAGATTTTGACATGTCTGATGTAATTTTAAAAGTGAATATATTAAGATACATCTTTGCTCAGTGAAGCTTTGAGAGAAGAGTGAAGAGTCAAGGCAGCATCCTCACTCCACTAAGATCTGGTGGCTATCAGATCTGCATCTTTTGCGTGTGGGCCCATGACAGAAATAACCCAGGAATAGCACACCTCTAGTATTTCATATAAATAACTTTTTTTTTTCTTGGAAAGAAACACATTGGAAAAGGCAGATTTAATATAAGGGCAATAATTGGCATCTACATAATTAGAAAGAGATTGAAGCAATCAGATTAAACTCTGAAGTTCAAAGTGAGAGTGGTTTGCACAAGAGGAGGGTATATCTGCTAGAAGTGGTTTTCTGCAAACACTTCCTTGCCCAGCCAGCACAGCAAACACCATGCATATCACTAACATCTCAGATTGGCCTGAAGCATGATGTCCAGTGAAGAAATACCTGTTGCTGAACCAGAAGTGTTTGCAATGGGCAGATAGGGCTCCCAGCAGACTTCCTCCTTTCCTGACTGTCTGCAATGCACAGGTACCCCTAGTATGGCTGATCTGCTTCACATGAACACACATGAAATGCAGTCTGCCCCTGAAACCCATGCCTAACAATTTTATGAAGAGGAAGAGGAACAGACTGGTAATTATTAGAGGGGACCCTCAAAAATTTCTCAAATGTAACATAACACACATGCACATTTCAACATAGCATACTTCTTCCTCCCTATACCAAAATGTGTGGTGCTCAGAGTAATCTCATCACAGTCGAGGACGTCCTCATCCCAGCAGTCTGAGGGGAGAGCTTCCAGGGGTGCTGAAGGCCACAGCAGTCAGTCCATCCCAGCCCCAGGATCTGCCCTCAGCAGTGGCCTCAGCTCTCATTCCCTACTTGAGCCACTGCCCTGCTGCCTTACAGAGGGCTGGGACTGAAAGTGGGATCCAGCCTATGGGCTGATGGCCTGACACATTCCCATCCCCAGAGAGGTGCCAAATGCCTGGAGCTGAAGCTGTGTACAGTGCCCACCCCAGGTATCCTGCTCCTGGCTGGGGTGATGGGACAGGAGGGGCTTCCTGGCACTGTCTGCTGACCCCCATGGGAACACTTCTAACCCCCACGGAGTCCCCAGCCCCCCTGACTCCATGAGAGCAATTTTCTCCTACGCTTTGTTATTTCCTTTCCCCCGTTCATTTAATATATCATTTCACAAAATTATTTTAAAACTTTTCAGTAAGCTGAATAATTGAAGGGGCCTACCAGCTGCCAATGATACAGCAAGCAACTGTCAGATGTATGTTGATTTGTTTATTTAATTATGATCTGTGATGTTCAGATTACTCTAGCCCACCTGAATTCCATGTCAGAATGACACTAGCAGTCTTATTTCACTTGGGTCAAGTGTTGGCCAGAATCTCTGTTTCCACTCTTTTTCTGGGAGTGTTTCCCCTGCCTATAAATGAGCACAGCTAAGGGTGGGAATTAAGTGTGCTACAAGTGCATAGTAAGACACTGCTCCATGTAGACTCTTTTTTCTAGTATAGTTTTTCCATAATCAGGTTACTATCCCATTTTTATCATAGTATTTTTTAACTTCTGATTTAGTTCTTTTGTTTTCAGGGGGTTTTTTTTCAAATCTAATTCTGTTGTCTTTCAGGCCCATATTTCTATCTTCACAGTGATGTCACAAGAAGGCATTGTGCTACTACTTATTGCAGAAGCTGTTTGCATTTGCTTTTCCTCCTTCTTAATGGGTGGGCAGATGTTGGTTGACTCATTGTCTTCCTGGAGATCGACTGAGTCACCATCTGTACTAGAGTGCTTTGTTATACAAAATGCTGCCACTTAAAAAAAATGCACTTTAATTAGACGGAGCTCTTAACAATTGTTTAAGTTTTTATCTGTTTCTCCATCATTTGTTTCATAAAGCTATCACAGTTTGCATATTATTTATTGTTGAGTTGTCATTATTTATTCAGAAGTGGCAAAGCATGCAGCCATTGGTGTAGACGCTCAAATGTCTCAAAAGTGACAAAAATGTTTGTTTACAAGACTCAATGCATGGAATGCAGTTGAGGAGAACAGAAATGCTCAGTGAAAATAGAAAAGAAAGTGGTCACTTGATAAACTGTCAGATTTGGCCATGCCAAATATTTCTCTTAAGGCTAGTGATGACATTTCAGTTGGAAAGATGGGATTTCCCCAAGCAATTGATTCTATGCAAAATGACAGGAAAATGAGTCAGGAATTTTCATGGAGTTTGAGAGCGAGAGCAGCAGCCTTTGCATCTATTTCAGAGTCTGCTACCAACTTCAGTAACTCTGTGTTTATTCTACCCAAGATACCTTAAAGAAGAGTTAAGTTTGGGGAAATTCAGAAAATGATGATTCTACCTACACTAAACCAAAGACCCCATTTTGCAGATGATCTTCTGACTGCTTATGAGATAAACTCTAAGAAAAAATTGATGCTCATATATTGCATTGTTATGAAATAGCATTATCCTGAAAGAGCTCCTGGCATATGGTCAGGTGATAAATCATAAAACAGAGCTCTGCCCGTTTCATGCCAGGACAGCCATCCATTTTGAACCATCTCAATGGGCCTGCCTCTGGATTCTGGAGTCTGCCTCTCACATTTTTTGCACCTTATGACCTCATTTATCTTTAGTAACTTTTATCCACCTCCTAAAAAACTGAGAAGGAACACATTACTCAATTTCCTTAGGCACCCAGGACCTTCAGTGTAGCACCTTTACTCAGGTTCCAGGCAACAGAAACATTAATATCGATGATACCGATCTAAGAGCATGTAGGACATACAGCAGGCCTACTGAAGGAAGTAAAACTTCCAAGAAGACATTCCAGAGATAATGCTGTGTTTTTACTAACACGTATTTGCCAATTCCTGTAAAAATCTTGTTTCAGGAAGTGTGTCTCAGTTACATTATTCAGAAAAAATATCTTTCCTGCTTATTGAGGTATAGGCTCTCCTCAGACCTTCATCTCTTCCTTTGACATAACAACATGAAATATCAAATTCAGAAAGAACAGCTACACTATCTATTAATTTGCACTTGATCTGCATGATTCTAGTGGTGCCCATCTAGAATCAGGTTGTGATTATGTGTATCCCTGTGATCCTATATTATGGGCTGGATTGCTTCAAGTCTAGATATATAATTTCTTTTTTAGTTTCATGCTTAAACAAAAAAAAATATTCATTAGACACAATAGGTTACATTCAAAACTGTGCAATATCTCTTATGGATTCTCTGTTAAAGATTTTATTTTCATTAATATTGTATTTCCCATTCAGATAATATTTCAGTTCTGAACATCTTTGCAAACTTGTAAATAGGGAAAAGATTTGGCAGCATGCATTTGTTGATACAGATGCAAAATACATCATAAATATTTTTGAGGAATTTTCTAACAAGGATTCATTTTATTTACACTGCATAAAGTATTTAACACCTCTGTCTTTTAACATGGATTTACATTTTGTTATTGCCTCATAAAATACTGAATTAGCAATAATTCTCAGGGAACAGGATTTCCATGGTATAATCAAGCATGCATCTGTTTCTATAATCAGCTTTAATACTTACTGCTCTCTTAGTTGCAGTAAATATATTTCTGCAGTTCCATAAATTTTTAGAAGTGTAATGGGGTGTTCTGAGTCTCATGGTTAAATATGGCTTGGCTGTCCAGAAGACAAAAAATGTTAGTGAGCAGCCTCCTGCACAGAGAAATAAAAATAGCCCGCTTTCTCATAGAAACGAGCAGAGTAGCCGCATGAGAAATCATGTCAAGGTAGCATCATTTTGGAGATTAGAAACCTCATTCAGTCTAAATGAACTCAAGTTCAGAGAAATGCTTCCAGAAGCTTTTCAACGTCTCAGACTGCCTTCCCAACAAGAACCTCTGTAACTGTGTGCCAGAGTAATTTATATAAGGAAAATGTGGACCTTCTAGGCAGCCTCTAGGGAAAAAACCTTTGGAAATCCTTGTTACACATATCTTCTTCCAAATCACAGTAGAGCAAAACTGACCTGCTTGATGATGAAGCTGGGACAAAAATAAGGGTGGAAGGTAAAACTCAGTGCACAGTCAGGGTAAAGTGCTAAGGGGACAAGAAAAAGTTGGAATGCATAAGCTTTTTACTGTCCTGTGCAGTGTACAATGCTAATCAGAAGGTGTAAATAATAACAGAAAGGTCATTCAGGTTAAGGGAACACAAGTGACTTCAACAGATGAACTATTCATAAAAGCTATGAAAAGGTCAGTGCTCTTAATGGAGAAAATGTCCAAAAATCCTCCCTGACAAAAAACCAAACCAAAACAAGAGAGTAGGTGGTATGTCACAACTGATCTTAGGAGGAATGGAACTGGGACACCTCTCCTACAAAACCAAGCAGCAGGATGAGCAGTCCTCTGATTTACAAGAGACTGAACCCTGCTGCACAATTAAATTGTTGTAACTTCAAAAAAGGAAGAGACAATGCTAATTAACAAAAAATTAACCGCCTGTGGTACTGCAATATGCAGGTTAAATGTAGCCATCTGGGATTTCCCAGCTTATTTGGCATTCTGAAACTGAGTCTTTGAAGTAGCTTTACATCCACTGCCATTCATGTGCCACTTTTTCTTTTAAAGAAAATTAATATTATAAACATTTATAAATATGTCCTTAGCAAACTGTGCTACTTTTGTTGCTGTTGAGATACATACCAGTGAGTGGACCTATTGACAAAAAATGTCTGGGTTAAAGCAATAAAACATATCTTATTCCCTATCTACAACACGGAGCAAGTGTCATGCTCTGAATTTTCAGAATCACTTCAATCAAGGTGGTATTGTTCTGAGAATAGCCCTGACTTGGGTCCCACTACTGTGAAGAAACAAGAATTACATAATAAGTGCATAATAGTAAATCATGTTTTGCTCATTGTCTAAGTTCAAGGTGTGGTAAGAACAGTCATAAAAAACCTGAGGAAACTATACATTCCATTCACTCTTGTAACCTCTTGTTCCCAGAATAGTGGGTGTGGTTTGTGGTTGGGAGAAGTTTTGAAGACTGCTTGGCTATTACTATTTCACTCAGCAGCTTACCTGCCAAAATTAGGAGACAGAACTAATTCACAATTAGTCAGTGATTGCAAAACTGATTTGCTTCTATGGAACATTAGAATAGTTTCAGACGAAATAAAATTTTTCATGTAACTTTCCCTCAAATATTCACAAAATCAAAGTATTGACAGTGAAAAATCTAAACAGCAGTATTCCATTTGAAAAAATATTTTTTCTACCCTCTTCCATTTTATTTGTTTTTTCCCTTAATGTAAATATAAGCTTATTGTTGACTTTCATCAAAATATTATTTGTATCCAGGAGATTTCCTACAGACTTCTGTATTGTGATGTTGAACAGGAATTCCTTATTGTGTTTCCAGCTAAAACTGCAGAAAACTCCTGTTCTTTTGTTTCAGTTTTACTCTAGGCTAGATTGCCTCAAACTGCTGTGGAAGAAATACCACTAAGGCACAATGGGTGACATGGTGCAAGTCACAGTTATTAAAGGGAAATTTTAAAGTGTTTAAGCTTGTTTCTGTTTCAGAGAGAACAATGTTCAAGGCATGTTTGTATTTGTTGTAATTTGTCCCATTATAGAACTGCCTAAAGGCTCATAACTCAGAGTTGGATTTGCATTTGATTTTCCTCAAAGGAGAAAGATGCAGATGCAACATTTCAAACGTAGCTCAATTATATACCAATGTAAATTATTTATTCCTGGAGCTGTTACAGGTTTCTCAAGATAATCAAAGTCATTGGGAACATACAAAGAAGAACATGAAATTCCTAGCCATAGAAATTTATCTCTACATAACTATGCATGAACTGTCATGGATAACAAAATATAAGAGACAAGAGAGGTCTGGTGAGTCCCAATGATGGTAATTTGAGAAAAGGACATACAGTGTAACTGATTACTGTAGGGATCTTTTGAAGGGTATTTGCAGTAAAAAAGTTTGTCAGGTAAAGATTCTTCTTAAAGTAAAATTAGCAAAAATACCAGCCAAAACAAATATACTGAAAGGAGTGATCTCGAGATATCTGTGGCACTACTATGCTGTTTTATTGTGTTTGTTTAATAGCTAGAACAGTCACATCCTAGTTCAAGAATGGGACTACTATACAGCCCTCAAAGATTAAACAAAGCAAGAAATATCACAGTGAAAATTAAAAATGTAAGTAGAAACCTAAAATACCCTATTTAAATACAGCTGGGAGTCTAGTATTTTCTGTTTGCTTTGCCAGTTTCTTCATTTAGCAGTAGCTGTTGTGCTTATATGTCTTACATAGTTTATTACTGTAAAAATAATTTGGAAATTTAATCTGTCAAATATGGTTTTATTTTTGTAAGATTGTGAATATTTAAAATCAAACACCCTTATTTGTTCACAGGGTTGATTTTCTATTGTTTCTTGTCCTCCTTTTCCACTTTTTATTCTTTTTTTTCCCCTGCAGTAACAGGAAAGAGAAAGGAAGGCAAAACCACCATTTGCTATCATAAAAAAGACAAATCATAAAATAGTTCCTTTAAAAGAAAAAACTCTCTCATGAAAGCCTTTGATATAGGTCCCATGCTGTGTTCTTTACATCTCAGTGAAACTATAAAATATTCAAATTAGCACCGTAGAGCAAATAGTCATAGAAATTAAATTAGTTGTGGATTATTTGTACAAAAGTTCACATGGAAGCTGCTGCCTGCAAACTCACAGTGAAACTGTTTGCTGAGTTAGTGATACCAAAAGCCTTCCTTTTGTACTATAATCTCAAGGCAAGTTCCTGGATTTAGTCCTTTTTGACATAAGGGTGGGGTACACAAAAAAAGCAATGAGGTAGAAATCCCGAGCCACTGGTCTCACCTGCCTAGGCTGGATCACGTCAGCCTGCAAACTTCATTCTTTTCTTTTGCAATTGCTAAATAGTACTTGCTTCTCCCTGTTTCTGCTGCTGTTTTGTCTTAACAATATGGGAATATATGAGAAGTTCTGTGCCCGGAGTTATTCCATGAGACTTAGGGTTTGACTTACTGTTCAAAATAACCTGTCTGTCTCAGCTGAGGCCAGTCACAGCATAATGACATAGTCAGTGATAAAAGTCTGGGCTTGTTTTACCTTCAATTAGCAGAGAAGGGAAATGGCAATACACTTCCTTGAAAAAAAATTGTAAAAAAACAGGGAAAACTTTGTTCTAGTGTAGTAACAGCTTCATCTGGACCTATTTAATCACTCAGTTAATATGAAAATAGAGCTGAAATTGTATAAAATACAACTTGGAACTCTATCAGTTTAACTGCTCCTGGAAGTGTAGCAAGAGAATCATGTTTCACATTCTTCCAGCTGAAACAAGTGTAGAGATTTATAAATTATTCTAATGAAACCCTTCTCATCTTGTAGATATTTGTGCTTTCAGATTCATATAGAACCAACATGTATTTTTTTCACTTATAGTTAAGTTTTCTAGAGCTTTGAGTTTCATCTAGTAAGTTTTAGTCTGCTGGCAAAACAGACATTGCCTGATACAGGAGTCAGTGAGAAGAAACCTGATCCATGTCTTATGTTACTTTCTGCAGGTATCTTGTTGCCTAGTGAGGCTCTTGCTTTTTTTGCAGGTTAAATATTTATGTACACAGTGTGGGAGGTTTTCAGAAAATACCAGAAGTTAACACTCATCGCCCTGGAAACCCTGAGAAACAGACGGATAACCATGGATGAAGGTAATTATGTAGGACTTAGTATGTCTTTAGTAAAAGCAAGAAATATTTGTGTATGTTACGACACACAGCTATTGAGAGTGGAAGGGTGTAGCCAGGCCACTATTTTCTCAAATAAGTTGAGTGCAAAGGCTAAAGAGGACAACAATCTGTTTTTCAGGGAAAGAAAAGAACTCACGCATATAAAATATATACTGAAAGAGCTAAGTAGATTACATAGCAGAAAGATAAGCACAAATGAATGAGAATAGTTTTAAACACAGCTAATTATTTTTCAAAAGCTGTCCTTCTGACCTAGGAAATATGTGTTTGAATGCTAGGGGTAATTTGGAAAGTTGTGTATGTGTCTTCATAACCTTTTAGAAAAGTGTGATAAATTAAGGTCTTCTAAGTAAAGTCATTGCAGGTTTTACAAATAGTTTGTATTTTTTTAGAAAAATAGGCCTGACTCTTCAGAGTTCAACAAGTTGTTGAGTATTTCAGGCACAATACTCATGTCATTTCAGGAAACGCAATCTTGGAAGATGAGCAAGAGAGATTGTACAGGGAAATCATCAAAGGGCTAATGAATGTGGCTTCTGGTGAATGTCTGGAAAGTGGACTAGTCTAATAATGTAAGAATCTTCAGTTATTTCTCGGAAGACTGAGTTCAGAAATCTTCAAAAATCATTAATTTGATTGTAGGACAGGAAGCACTGAATTTAAGGAAAGAGAGTTTCAACTGGATTTTAAACATAAATCATAAATCATTTTCATGAATAAGTGATTAAAAATGGGTCAAATAGGTCCAAATTCCTTTTTTGACATTATTTTAACTAGGACTGTTTTTTATTTTTTTGCAAATTTAGACATTTTCTCAGTCTCACATCCCTGCTGCTTATTTCTTCCCTGAAATTTTTACTCCTGTTTGCTGAAAAAATAAGGTTTCCTTTTTCTGCAAGGCAAATAAGGTTTCCCAGAGGATTCTGCCTCAAAGAAGAGATGATGATGCTACAAAAAAAGAAAAAAAAAATTATATTGCCAAAAGCCGTGGGTTTCCTTCTAGATTTTCCGCAGAGATAACATGTATCCCTAACAGTGACATCTTAAATTTGTTTTTAAATTGCACTTGTACTCTTAAAATAATTTTTGTTATGCAGATTACCTCCTACAAAAACTATTGTAACTGTTCCAGCTTCATTTTTTTTTTTCTGATACAAACCTTGGTGTGACCATATTTGAGGGCCAACAGGTGACCAAGATTGGGTCGCAAAAATTAAAATATTCAGCATCCACAACCACTGATAGTTTGAAACTTTTATTAGGTATGTGTTTAGGGTTAGGCTAAGTGAAAGCAGAAGGCCAGATTTTATAATTCCTTTTCAAGATTGTATAATTAAAAAATAAATGAGCAGTTATGCAAAGCCCTTAACAAAAGTGCTGGGTGGTTTGTCTTGCCCCACCTTAGGGAACAGGGTGCTGAAAAGCATTACAGGGAAAGATGAGGAAGATTTACAGCTTCTTCTATGCAACCTGCAGATTCTGTCCATAAATCATGAGGGAACAGTCTTGTCTTACCTAATATTAGGCCTTCCCGTACACACAAATATTTGTAAAAGTACTTTTTCCTCAGATTCAAACACAGTTCTCAAGCATTATGTTTAAAATTTAAATGCAATAGTAAAGATTAAGATTGAATTGCCATGCCTGATTTAGAGATGAATAGCACCATTAGTGGGGCACAGTGGTCTGTTTGTAGTGTCAGGCAGCTGACTAGTGAGTGAGCAGCCTGGTAATACCATGGAATCCCAGGTCTAACCAACATGGAGGAACAGCTCCATCTATCAATAGACACACAAACACACATCTTTTTCTAAGGAAAGTTAAATCTACATTTTTGCATTTTGTCCAGCATCTCTGTGAATTATAGTACAAAATGCATGCCTTCATTTTCAAGGTGAAAGATCAACAAAATACAGCAAGAAAAGCTTTGCTGTCTGTGGTAGCAAGCTGGAATATCAACTTTTGACATGTGTGTCATTTGCTCCATATTGGGAACTTATCAGGTGATCGCTGCTATATATTCTCTTCTTCTTGACAATATACTATATGTATATATATATACACATATATATCCTGACTGACTGTTTAACCTTCACACCAGAACTGAAGAATAACAAGTGAAACACATTTCTCAGCTCTGTTGAGCAATACAACTGGGCAAGGTTGTTTCTTAAGGCAGCGTAACCTGAGAATGTTAGAGATAAAAATGTGGTTTGACCAGATAGAGTAAAAAGAAAATGTTTACGTAATACATTTCCATCTGGAAAAGAACTGAACTGTAGCTTGTAGCAATGTAGATAAACAAGCCTTTACTTGTAATATGCTGTCCAAGTTTATTGATAAATCACTTTCAGGGGATGAGATGGAGTTGTGAAAGGTATCCTGGTATGAATCTTCATGCCAGCTGACATCAGTGTGATGTAGTACTAATGAGGAAGGAGTGAACTTCAGAAACAATCCAGGCAGTTGGTAAATAGGAGAGAAAGCCACTATTCCATGCACAAAAAAGAGATCAATGTTCAGAAGGCCCATTTTCCAACCACTACGTACGCTAGCAGCTATGTTGCTACATCCCTGCTTCTCTGAGTGATCAGCAGAATGGATAAAACTGACGATTTCCCCCTTTTTGTAAGCTACAAAGGGGAACAAAATGGTCTTGCTTGTCAGGACATTGGGAGAACAGTTACTCTCTATGCATGTCAAGTTTCATCCTCCATTTTCTGCATGAGGAAGGAGGAAGCACTCTTTATACCTCTCTGCCCAGGTCCAGAAGCCATGGTCTTCTCTTTCACTCTGGCTGTTCTAATGAACCACACTTCAAGGACACTCCCACCACTCCCACCAGTCCTCTCTCACACTGCTGTTGTTTGGTTTGCATCAGAGCACAGAAGGTGAGACAGGGTCTGTTCAGTCTGCTGATATTATTATAAGAAAGCCTAATGCGTGCATTTGCAGTATGGGTAACGTTGAATAATAGAAAGTTTGTGCATCAATAGAAAGTGCTGCAACAAGAAGCAAAAAATAAACTTGCTCTCAGGCTGCTTCTCTACACAAAGTTATTAAAAGAGTGTTTGTTTTCTGCTATGAGAGAGTGGTGTGTGGTTTAGGAGAGTCTTGGTGCAGGCACTGAACTGGTGATTACCATTCCTAAACCACAATGCTGTTCAAAGGGATATCCCATGCCACATGATATTGTGTGCTGCAATAAAAATTTAGAGTTAAGAGAAAAAAAGGATTTTTTGAGTTACAGAATTTGTCTAAGTAACAGTTATATGAGATGGAGCCCTGCTGTCCTGTAGATGACTAAAGGTTGACTTACCAATGGGAAGTAGTGAATTAATCCCTTATTATGCTTTGCTTGCCTGTAGCTCTTTGCTTTACCTATTAAACTCTCTTTAAATCAACCCATGATTTTTGACTCTTTTATCCTTCTGATTCACTCACCCATCACTCTGGGGGTGTGAGGAAGCTGCTGCATGGGCCTCAGCTGCTAGATAGCAGAAGCTGGGCTCAATCTGGCACCATATTCTTGTGCTGCTTCTTTGGGTAGTGCTACTTACTAAATTGATCAAGGAAACATTAAAAAAATTTCAAACTGTGGTGATAGTGGGAGGGAAGGATTAGTTAAACCAGACTGATCTTTGTTATACTGCATTTCTGAGCTGCATTTCTCAATCTATCACATAAAAACATTCTGTCAGCTTCATCAGCTATGTAGAACTTCAACTGGTCCATGGTCATGTCAATAATAACTTTGCGATCATCATAATTCTTTACGACCACTTTCAAGTGTAATTTTCAGGCCTTTTCAGAGGGCACAAGCCAAGTTTTAAAGGCTTTAGCACTTTTTTTGACATGTTGACAGGGAGTGAGCAAGTCCCAATACTGACAACCCTAACCAGATAGTTGAAATTACTGCTATGACATGAGTTCAGTTGCTGAACTTATAGTCACCTACATTTTCATTCCTGTGCATGTGCTTTAATTGCTTTCCAAAAAGCCTATCATTTTTATTTCATGTTCAGAATCAAGTATTCATTTTCTTCCTGGCTGTTTCATAAACCTTGAAGAGCTAGAAAAGCAACATGGTTCTCTATGGAACTTATGAGGTTGGCAAGGTATTAAAAATTTTTTTTTTTTTCCTCATAAATATCTTTGGTTTCTTTAAAATTCATCAAGAAAGCCTTTTTCTGGGCAAACAGAAATTGATCATAAAAAAAGAGATCAAATATCTTAGAGATATCCAGAGACAAAAGATGGCCAAGAGTTAGGCATTGAGGAGTGTGTTTGAGATGTGCTTTTGGATGGAAGCTGAATGAGACTTGCTAGGTTTTATTCAGGATAGATGATAAATTCTGACTGTTTCATGGATCTTGATGTGCTTTACTAATTCAGCTAAATCTGACAGTCAAACCAATATTAAATCACCAAATCATGTTAGATTTCAAAAAAGACAGAGAGGGAAGACCCAAAACTAAAGATTTGCTCTGATCAGTTTCTAAGAAAGTCATCCAGGTTTAATTCAACTGCTGACAGTTTGCAGTATTTTGATCTTAAATCCATTTGGGTGTATGGTATTACAGATCTTGTCTTGTTTCACAAAATTTCTTTTTAAGATTCTCAACTGAATGCCTTGTCCTAGCATTTTAGTAAAAAACAATTATGTTGCCTGTTTTTCAGAAGCATGGGTGCAAAGAGTTGACCTTTCAGGCTGGCAAGTCCTCAAAGATTCAGTGCAAATTGATCCTGAAACTAAACCACAAACCACCACGCACTCCACTGTTCTTCTACCAGGCAGCGTTATTGGTTATTCAGAGGACGTACAGGAACATCCTTCGTGTGTGATTGAAAGTATTGTGGTAGAAGACACACCTGAGGAGGGTAAGTAGTACTAGTAGTACCTCAGATGGTCAAAATGAGATTGTACTTCACTGCTTTCCGCAAAAGGTAGTGGTAGTATCTGTATTGTAGAGTCACAGAAGCAGAACTGCATAGACATTATAGTCCGCATTGCCATCAGTTCTTATATACCTTGAATATGGTCAAAATCAGTGTGGACTAAGTGGAAAAGTTCCTGTCGTGATTCATATATAGCTTATGGACATGATCTTCAAGCTCCTCGTGTACAACAAATGCATGGTGGTTTTGTGCCTGTTAAAACTAAAGCCATCAGAACAGGACTAGATTTTTTATATGGTCTATACATGTAACTTCTAAAACAAAGTGTGCAATCTCTCTGAAAACTGTAAAAAAGTACAGTTGTAGTTATTCTGAAATAGCTCCCTAGACTCTGCTGTATGCTATCATTGTAGCTGTAATCTGAGGGAGACCTCTGGTTTGAGGAGCCTTGCATTCTAAAGGAATTAAACTGCAAGGAGCTATTGTACCCAGAGTGCCCTTTGAGAGCAGTCTGACCAGAGGCTTTGGAAAGAAATGGGAAGAACTCTTACAGATGTCTCATCTCTGCCACACCACAGAATTCTGTGTGAGTTAACTCACACGAGTGGTGCGAAAAGGGATGTGCAGTGGCTTTGAGAGTTACATGCTCTGTGAAATGCTAAGTTAAACAGAAGACTGATTTTAGCATTCATTAATCAACCAGTTAGAGTTTCAAATATTTTTCCTCCCAATGGTCTATCTAGATTGAAGACAAACTTTGCAGCTGTGTCAGTACATGACATAGTAGTGTATTTTTTAAATTAGAACTGAAATCTGGATGTCTGACTAATCTTTATCCTAAGGAGAATATAGACCCTATGCTCTTGGCCTGCAAGCATTGATGCATAAGTGGCCAATTTTGCCCAAAGTAGGATTATGTGAAGAGAAGGGCTGCTATGATGGCAAGATGCCAGAAAGAAAACAAAATGTGAACCAAAAAGATGTAAGTGTGAGATGTCAAGTCTTTTAAAAAGCAGCTGTTCTATACAGATTTTGTGTCCTTTAATGACATTATTTGCAGTACAAAATCTGATATTTTTGCATATGTAATGTATAGCAATTAAAAGAATGAATTCAGATAAAAGAGTAGTTTGAACCAAAGGTGTTCTTTTCAACATGTATTTTATGTATTCCATAAATCACCAAAATTGGATCTTGAAAAATAAGACTTTTATGCTGTACCTGAACAGGATCTGGTGATCCTTCTAGTAACTGGACAGACTGTATTTTAGAACGGTGCATCTTCTTACAATATAGCTAGTAAAAGCAACATGCAGGGACAGATATTTGTTAGTATGAAATCAATGCTGTATGTAACTAAATGAGAATTGTGTTAGGAACTCGGGAAAAGTTTACATTTAAATTCCTCAGTGGACAAAATTTGGTAATTTCTGATAATTGTTTCGACCAATTCAAAGAGTCAGAGGACTTCTTTCAGACACAGTTTTCTCTTTCACATCAGAACATTTGAAGGTGTTGTGCTTTGGTTTTCTCTCAGCAGGAGTGTTGCATGCATCCAGAGTGCTCATAAATAAACCTGAGTCAGACACGCCTCATGTAACACTGTGATGCAGCCCCACCTCTGAATACATGCACACATTCACTCACATTTTCCAAGATATTGGCCAAAATCCAGTTTATTTTGTAATTTTTTAAAATAACATTTTGAAAACATTTTGACAGAAGATGAGAAATTTGCATTAAATATCTCTATTTTCAGGATCAAGTGGAACCATTCAAGTCTCACACAAGTCCTCACATCCTTCTCATGCTTGTGTCTTTCTCAATTACTTCCCAGTCTCTCACATTTTGTATTCTTTTTAATTATTTAAAACACTTTTTAGCCAAAGAGAATCAGAGCAAGAATGTCAATGATTTTCACAATATTTTAGCACTTGAATTTTGTTAACAGATGGAGAGAGAAATTCATGGTTGCACAAGGTTGGAATGAATATAAACAAGTGGTCTTTTCTGAATTCCCTGATTGAATGGAGTGAAGACAGAACTCAAGACAAAGGTATATTTACAAAGCAAATATTATTCTTGCTTTCTGGAACAGATAATACCTTAAACAAAATGAGGAGGTTTATTCTTTTGTTTTCCCATGTACATGAGCTCTGATTGAATTAAGCTGTGTTGTTTGGATTTTCAAATAAAATTCTTTAGCTTAGATATACACAAGTCACTATTCTAGATAATTACATCAGTATTTTTGAACTTATAATCCTGTTAGTTTATAATGATACTGGGTTGAGAATTGTGCTACTTAAATTTATTTTCCAGTAGGAAGTCAGCTACTGTATTATGCCAGAGCAATCTGACTGGTGGGAAAAGAAGTAATTTTATGTTCTTATTTAACAAAAAGGATGATTAGAAAAAAATTAAAATAGATATCATACTCTGATAAAAAAATATGTCTATCAAATACCTTCTAAAAGGTAGTTTCCCAGGATGTAAAGTGTCCTCTTAGTTGTGGTAAAAGCTAGTTTTCTTAAGAGGTAATATATTTCTGTATGGGTTTTTTAACCTGATTTTTAATATTTAATATTAATGACATAAATATATGTAAGTAATGAATATCAGAGTATTCAGGAACAAGTAACTGTCAAATATAATTTGCATGAGGGTGTCCAGAGATATAGGCTGACAAGTCTGAGTTGCTGTATTTCTCCTCCCAGGAGCCTATTTTGTTATTAGAAGAAGAAGAAGAAAAAAAAAATATATAGTTAATATA
>VXBB01020101.1:144387-165569 GCA_013399915.1 Illadopsis cleaveri | reverse complement strand
GGGGGGGGGGGGGGTTAGACAAGCATATAAACAATAAATATTTGAATTGTTCTGTGGTAGATTTACTGTTTCTAATGCAGATCTGCGTCTTTGTGCTTCAGGGCATTGTCTGCAGTTAGGAAGGAGTTGTATTATTATTAATAATAATAATGACAATTAATAATTATTATTTATGTGGATATTTATTATGAAATTTCCTATTTCTGAGGCTTCCTTTGCCACCTTCTGAAGCGTCTCAAGGTGTCTTTGTGGCTGGGAGGGGACTGGGCTGTGAAATCCCTCACTGCAGCATTTCCCTTTCTCTGGGAGTCCCTTGCTGGGGGCGGATGGTGCCAAGCCCTGGGAAAATCCCAAATTCAAATCCCAAATGTTAAAATGCTTCTGGAACATCAGTGGTGTGTTTTCTTCCACCGAGGCAAGGCTTGATGAGGTTTTCATGGTGCCCCTCCCTGACCCCTGTGTTGTGCATTTTGGGTTGGAGTGTTTGTAGTGGTGGCCAAGGGATGATTTCTCCTGTGAAACTGCATTTTTTTTGTTGCTGTCAGTGGGGTTTTAAACCCATTTTCTGGGCAGAAGTAGCTGTTAATTATTCCAGCTATTAGAGAATGACTGAGCCTGAAAGGATCAATGAAATGACAAAGCAGAGCACTTCGTGATCAGCTAATTACTCAGACTGGCCAGCTCTGAAAAGTCGGGTTTTCTTCATTTGGTTGCAGCCAGGTTTTGGGTTGTTTGTTTTTTTTTTTTTTTAATTAATTCCAGCTCTTCAAGCCTGTATTTTGTCTTGGAATGGGGGAGGCTCAGAGAGAGGAGCTAAAGGGAAGTTGTTGGGTAATTTTTGACCTGAGTGTTTTGCTGATTTCTGAGGCCGGATTTCCTTTGCTTTGAGAAGTGAAAGTGTCGTAAGGCACATTTCAGGGCGGGTCGTTGGGGCTTTGTCACTTTTACCTTCCACTTTCCTAAAGCAAAGGATAATTTCCTGAAGTAAAGAATAATTTTGTTTCACGTGGGAGGGCGAGAGACAGTCCTGGCTGTTTGAAGGGGTTGTAGGAAAAGGTTCTGAACGCTGCAGAATGTGGGGTGGGATTCAAACAATCCTGACCTGGGGTTGTTTATGTAGAGGGGATTTGTGTCAGGGATTCTGGGCTCAGCAGAAGATGCTCAGAAACCTTTGCAGGACTCAGCGTGGTGGAGATCTATTTCAGTGTGTTTATATGTTTGCAAAGAGGCTATTTTTGTGTGTTTGTATTTGCAAAATAACTTGGGGGGAAAAAAACCCCAGACTGCAAAAACATCCCCAGCACTGGCGGGGATGTGGAGGACGAGGCCCCTTTTGTTGTTGGAGGACACAGAGCTCGAGGAAAAGTTGTTTTTCTGTGCTCTTTGAAACTTGGGATTCTTGGTTTACCTTGGGGAATATCAAGGAATATCACTTGGTCCTGGTGCTGCTCATTTCTCTGCTCTGGAATTGGTCAGCCTGGGCCTTTTGGGATCATTTTTGTGTTCCAGGCTGGGTTTTCTCTGCACAGGGCTACAAAGGGTGTGTCAGTAATTCTCACATCCCTGAGAAAACCCTGGTTTGTGGAATTAAACCCTGAGCTGTTCCAAAGTTTAGAGGCTGAGTGCTGTCACCTCAAGGCAGAGCTGCCCTGTGTTCCTGGCTCTCCAGAGCGGGGGATGCATCTCAGCGCTGCCAGCTGAGAAAAAAACCCCTCATTTTATATCAAGGACTTGAAAAGAATTAATTTCATGTCTCTTCAGAGGAGTGACTGCTTTGACAATGACTGATTCCACTAACAATAGCAAAGCTCCAGCCGGGGTTGATTGCTGTATTAGCAGATCCCGGCTGTATTTATTTATTTATTAGAGGATCCCGGCTGTATTTATTTATTTATTAGNGATCCCCGGCTGTATTTATTTATTTCCTGGTGGATCCCCGGCTGGATTTATTTATCCCCTGGCCGATCCCCGGCTGTATTTATTTATTTCCTGGCTGATCCCCGGCTGTATTTATTTACCCACTGGCGGATCCCCGGCTATCCCAGCGGATCCCCGGCTGTATTTATTTATCCATTGGCAGATCCCCGGCTGTATGTATTTACCCCCCGGCCGATCCCCGGCTGTATTTCTGTTACCCCCGGCCGATCCCCGGCTGTATGTATTTACCCCCGGCCGATCCCCGGCTGTATGTATTTACCCCCGGCCGATCCCCGGCTGTATGTATTTACCCCCGGCCGATCCCCGGCTGTATGTATTTACCCCCGGCCGATCCCCGGCTGTATGTATTTACCCCCGGCCGATCCCCGGCTGTATGTATTTACCCCCGGCCGATCCCCGGCTGTATTTATTTATCCCCGGCTGTCCCCCCGCGTTCCCCGCGGAGCAGCGCGGGCGCCGGGCGCCGTTCCGGAGGGAGGAGGAGGAGGAGGAGGAGGAAGGCGGAGGGAGGGTCACAGCACATGCTCAGTGCCGCCGGTCCGAGGGCGAAGTTTCTGCGTTCTGCGTGCGGGCTTAGGTCACAGCACAAGCTCAGTGCAGGCTCGGCGAGGGCTCCCAGCCCGCATGTGCCTCCATTTTGAGTTGGTGGAGTGGAAAAGGCAGAGTTTGGGCCGGGAGCAGAGCGCTCAGCGATCCATCCCGGCCCTCGGCCGCCTGGCACAGCCATGGATGATCCATTCAGCCCCTGCAGGTAGGCTTCATCCCCCCGGCCTCCCCGAAACCGCGCTGATTCGTGCTGTCGTGCGTTTGTCACTCCTGCAGGGCTGCTGCTGCGTGTTCTGAGAGCGCTGCCAGCAGGGCACTGCCGGGGGGGCCCGGGCACAGGCTGCAGCTGCTGCTTTTGGGGGGATCGGGGCATTCCAGATGTGTGCATGCAGCTGTGGGCAGCTGCAGGGGCCTGGGGACCTGGGCATGCCGGGGCCTGGCTGGGGGATGTGACAGCAGGGTCACAGTGCAGCAGCAGCCCCTGTCTGCTCCAGGATGGAGCCCCTGTCTGCTCCAGGATGGAGCCAGTGTCTGCTCTGAGCATGGAGCCAGTGTCTGCTCTGAGCATGGAGCCAGTGTCTGCTCTGAGCATGGAGCCCCTGTCTGCTCCAGGATGGAGCCCCTGTCTGCTCCAGGATGGAGCCCCTGTCTGCTCCAGGATGGAGCCCCTGTCTGTCTGCTCCAGGGTGGAGCCAGTGTCTGCTCCAGGATGGAGCCAGTGTCTGCTCTGAGCATGGAGCCCGTGTCTGCTCGAGGATGGAGCCCCTGTCTGTCTGCTCCAGGATGGAGCCCGTGTCTGCTCGAGGATGGAGCCCCTGTCTGTCTGCTCCAGGATGGAGCCCGTGTCTGCTCGAGGATGGAGCCCCTGTCTGTCTGCTCCAGGATGGAGCCACTGTTTGCTCCCAGGCTGGGTGTTTCTGTGCTGATGGAGGGCACTGATCACACTGACACTTTGCCAGGAGCTGCTGTGGCAGTGCTGGCCTGTCAGGTGTGAATTGCAGCACTGCTGCCCTGTGCAGGAGAGCAGCTCAGGGGCAGCTGTGCAGGCACTCACCAACCTGATGGCAGAAAGTGCAGGACTGGGGCTCTGAGGTCCCTCTGGGACAGGCAGCAGTGTCACTGCCAGGTACAGATGGCTGTGAGGGGAGCTGGCTGTTGTGTTCTCAGTCCCAGGTATTGTGTTCTCTGTCCCTGTGCCCTGCAGGGCTGTCCTGGCCTGTCCTGCAGTGCTGCCCTCTCCCCTGGAGCTCAGGGCAGCTCCTTTGGAGCTGTGCAGTGTTTGGGTGGGAAAGGGGCCAGGGCTGTGTGTGCTGCTCACTGTGACACCTCTGTGTGTGCTGCTCACTGTGACACCTGTGTGTGTGCTGCTGTGTGTGCTGCTCACTGTGACACCTGTGTGTGTGCTGCTCACTGTGACACCTGTGTGTGTACTGCTCACTGTGACACCTCTGTGTGTGCTGCTGTGTGTGACACCTGTGTGTGTGCTGCTCACTGTGACACCTGTGTGTGTGCTGCTGTGTGTGACACCTCTGTGTGTGCTGCTGTGTGTGGCACCTCTGCCCTCAGCCCTGCTCACACTGTCACTCTCAGGCAGGGGCTGTGTCACTGGGCCTTGGAGGGACAGTGACTCCTCTCGTGGGCACGGAGTGACAGACAAGGGGGAGCAGCTTCAGACTAACAGGGCAGAGATTTGGATGAGAAGTTAGGAAGGAACTGTTCTCTGGGAGGGTGGGCAGGCCCTGGCACAGGGTGCCCAGAGCAGCTGTGGCTGCCCCTGGATCCCTGGCAGTGCCCAAGGCCAGGCTGGACATTGGGGCTTGGAGCAGCCTGGGACAGTGGGAGGTGTCCCTGCCATGGCAGGGGGGGCCCTGGATGAGCTTTAAGGTCCCTCCCAACACAACCCAGCCTGTGATTCTTGCCAGAAGCTGAGGAATGAGTGATGAATAAACCTGCAGAATTCTGCCCATGTCAATGCCCTGTCCATGTCTGTATCCTACCCCAAGTGTCATCCCTGTAACCATTTCCTTTCATACCTGCAGAGCATAAAAAACATCAAGAACACCTATTTCCTGTGGATCACTGGTCACTGTGGCCACTGGCTGAAGCAAAGTCCTGCTAATGATGACAGAGCTCAATTCCCCTGAGCTTCAGCCTGGCTGGATCACCTCATAGTTTAGAGAGGAGTCTCCATAGGCCTGAGCTTTGGACACATTCTTATTCCTAATAAAGGAACTCCCTGAATTCCTCCTGCTGCAGGAATCTGCCAGTGCTCTGCAGGAATACAGGGATATGGCAGCTTAACACTGCTTTTAAATGTTTGTTTCTAGACAGAAGAGAAAGGCTTGGGCAGGCAGTTCATAACCAAGCAGCTCCTCAAATCTGCGTGGAGGGGCACACTTGGCTTTAAAAAGAAAAACAACATAAATAAAAACCCAACCTCCCTGCTCCCCCCAGCCAGGGAAAAACCCCAAACCCCACAGCCCTGGCCCAGAAGAAGCAGCCCAGGGAGAGGCTGGGTGGCAGCAGGGTCAGGCTGTGGTGTCCTGGTGCTGCTGGCAGGGTCTGCAGTGCCCTGAGCTCAGCCTGCAGCTGTGCTCCTGCACTTACTCCATCCCTCAGGGAGAGTTTTGTCCTGGCTGGGTGCCCAGCAGATTCTCCCAGTTCAGGCACTGCTGCTAGGTGGTCTGGTGAGTCAATGCCACTCCAAACAGCTGTTAGAAATTGCAGATACATCATGGGAAGTGCTTGAATATTGTCCTTTGGATGAAGAATATTCTCTTCCCTTTGTTCTGCCTTCATTTCAGCTTTTTTTTCCCAGGCATAAATCAGTAAGATTACCTCTCTCCCCTTCCTTCCAATTCTTTAGGATATAATTTGTTTTAATTAGAGCTCTTTTCCAGGTGTATGGTGGAACTTAGGGATACCTTCCAGCTCCTTTCCTGCTTCCCATTCCTCATGCTTACCACCTCTGACACGAGCTGTGGCTTTTGCCTGTGTGTGCTGCAGGTTTGTGTTGTCAGGCCAGTTCAGAGCCCCAGAGGTTGATCAGTGGCTCTGATGTGATGGAGCTTTGTGGAAAAAGCTGTGCTGTGCCCAGTTCCACTGTCCTGCTGGGGCAGTGGTGCTGCTGGGGAGCTCAGACTGGTCCAACAGGGAATATTTAATATTTGCTCTGGGAAGTGCAGAGACACTGCCTGGCCCTTACAGAAACTGTACAGGACAAACAGCATCAGTCCCTGCTGAACTCATTTATTTACACATTCACTCACCAGTGTAAATGCTGCTTGCAAACAACATTCTGGTTCTATTAAAATCACATGCAACCAGATAAAAACCTTGTGTTATGCAATAGTTCCCAGTAACTAATTTTTTTGAACTTATGATCAAAATGTTAGTGTGTTCCTTATGTGGAGGTAAACAGGTGTTAGAGAGGTGCTCCAAGGCACCTGCCAGCAAATATTCCCCACACAGGTCACTCCTGAGTGGAGAGAACAATTCCTTCCTCTGCAGTAACTGACTGAATTATTGTCACCTCTGTCCCACCCTTTGGGGACAGCACTGAGGACTCTCTGTGGGCTTTTTTTGTTTTCCCTCCTCTCCAAACATGATAAAAAAACCTACTTTATCTTGAAAAAGCTTTTCCTGTGTGACTGGAGGCTTGTGCAAGCACTTCCTCCTGCAGGAGCAGCCCCTGCAGTCAGGAGCAGGCTGGGGCTTGCCCTGGAGGGGCAGATGTTGGGACACGTTTATTCATTCCTGCTTTGGGGAGAGCAGGGACTGAGAACCTTCCCTGGTAAACTCATCTGCCTGAAACACAGGTTGGATTTTTTGCCCAGAAGACAAAATTGCCTCTGCTTTTAAAATTATTATTATTATTATTATTATTGTTATGACACACAGTTGCAACAGGTTTTAAATGAGGCTTAAGCATACAAGGGGCAAGAATATTTTCTGAGCATTAGGGTACTGTTTCTATAAAATGAAATTTAAAATCTGGCTTTAAGAATGAAGGTTTAAGGCACAGGTGAATTCAGGGGATTTGTTCCTCTGAGGTGTTTAACTCAGGTTTGAGGCAGTTGTGGGGTTTTTTTGGTTAAAACTGAGCAGCCTGAAAGTGTTTGTCCCTTTTGAAGTGTGCAGTTTGAACATGACGTGCAGAAGATAATTTTGGGTTAAAATTCAGGACCCCCTTGGCTCAATATCCCCCTCCCAACAGTGACCATAAACAGATGCTCTTGGTGCTCTTGGCTGCAGTGCCAGTCACTTCCAGGCCCTGAGAAACTGGTTTTTAATCTGCTGAAGTCAGAGTGGAGTAATTCTGTCCTCCCCTGTTTTGTCCCTCCAGAGGTGGAACAAAATGATCCTTGCCAGATGTTTTTAGAGCTGCCTCTGCAGAGCAGAGGTCTTTCATCTTGGGTATTGGACTATTTGAATTAAAGGATTTTTTTAAAAAAACCCCTTTTCTTTCTTGGGAGTTTCTGTTAACTTTCCAGAAATCATGAATATCCAGGAATTGCTTTGCTGTTGTCACACTCTCAGTGGATGTAACTGATTGTGTGGCCATTAATAATGGCTGGTTAATTAGTGCTAAGTGTGTGACTGCAGCTTATAATCTATTTTAGCACACATATATCTAACATGAGCTTGGTTTTATTCAGTAAAGCCACTGATGTTGATACCAGGCTTCCTACATAACCCCAAATCTCATAAAATTCATTGTTCAGTGCTCCAGCTTATTAAAAACAAACATAGAGCCCAAACCCCTCGGTGTCCTGGCTTTGAGATGTGTCTCTCCTCTTTTAATCTTAGGCTGTATAGAAATAATGACCCTTTTCCAGTGGTTTTGGACACTTCCTTGGCCAATTCCCTGTCCTCACATGGGGGAATCACAGGAATCCCTGTCCTGGTGCCACCTCTGGTGCCAATTCCACAGCCCTGACCTTTTTCTGCATGTGAACTTTGTGTCCCTGACATGCCCATGTCCCACTGTGGGTTTTAGCTGTGTTTTTAGCAAGTTTGCTTTGAAAACCCTTCTTGGAGAGCTCCAAAGAGAGTCAGAAATGCTGTTTGGGAGGAGGTTTGTGGCTGGTTTCAAACAGCATCCCTGTAATTGAATTAGGGATCAGCTCAGTCTGCAGTCAGGGCTGGCAGTGCCCGGGGTGGTTTCGTGGCACAGAGTGCTTGTCCTGTGTGTGATGGTTGGGTTCTGGGTTTGTTTTGGGGTTTTGTTGTGGGTTGTTGTTGTTTTTTTAGACTCGGTGGCCGCACTGAGTTACTCCCCTGGGGTTTGAGCTGTTGCTCAGAGCACTGAGGGCAGGGTGAGCCCAGCAGGGCAATCCCAGGCTGCTGCTGGCTGGAAGGAGCTGCAGAGGAGCAGAGCTGTCCCTGTGGGGCTACAGCAGTGTCACCTCCCTCACTCCTGTGCCAGCCAGGGTGAGAAACCTGCAATTACTGCAGGGCAGCTCTGGGGCTGAGCTCTGGCAGTGAAAAGGGAGAGGTGAAAGGAGCAGCAGCAGCGTTTGTGAGATCCCTGCCCCTGCAGGGCCATCCACCCCATGTGCTTCCATCAGCAGCTCCTGGCAGAGCCTTCCCTGGCTGTGCTGGGCAGGGAACGGGCTGGGGCTCACATCAGGGACAGGGCAGGGCTGGGCACAAACCCCCGGGGCCCTTTGGCCTCTGCCTCCAGCCTCGGGGGAGTTCTGCTGTGAATTCCCAGCCCTGGATCCTGCTCAGCTCTGTAACAGAGCCCTGAGGCCAGGCTCTCCCCAGAGCTGCTGTGCTGGGCCTTGGGGCAGCTCTGGTGGCCATGTCCCAGGCCCTGGTGGCACTGGTGGCACTGTGGCCATGGGCAGAGCTGCCAGCTGTGCCAGCCATGGTGTAGCTGCTGAGTGGTGTGGGCAAGGCAGGTGACAAACAGAGGGTGAAGCTTGTTTAGAGTTGGGAATTGTGCAGGAGCTGCTGTGCCAGCCTTGGTGTAACTGCTGAGTGGTGTGGGCACCAAGGCAGGTGACAGGGAGGGTGAGGCTCATTTCTGTATTGGGAATTGGGCAGGAGCTGCTGTGCCAGCCTTGGGTAACTGGCGAGTGACAAACAGAGGGTAAAGCTCATTTCTGTGTTGGGAATTGTGCAGGCACTGCTGTGCCAGCCTTGGTGTAACTGCTGAGTGGTGTGGGCACCAAGGCAGGTGACAAACAGAGGGTAAAGCTTGTTTATGTTGGGAATTGTGCAGGGACTGCTGTGCCAGCCTTGGTGTAGCTGCTGAGTGGTGTGGGCACCAAGGCAGGTGACAAACAGAGGGTGAAGCTTGTTTAGAGTGGGGAATTGTGCAGGGACTGCTGTGCCAGCCTTGGTGTAACTGCTGAGTGGTGTGGGCACCAAGGCAGGTGACAAACAGAGGGTGAAGCTTGTTTAGAGTGGGGAATTGTGCAGGGACTGCTGTGCCAGCCTTGGTGTAACTGCTGAGTGGTGTGGGCACCAAGGCAGGTGACAAACAGAGGGTGAAGCTTGTTTAGAGTGGGGAATTGTGCAGGCACTGCTGTGCCAGCCTTCCTCCCTCTCTCCTCCTCCCCAGAGCTGGGAGATGGGAGCTGTGCCCCAGCCTGTGCTCAGTCCCTGTCCATCCTCCCCTCTGAGCTGCTTTGTCTCAGTGGTGCTGCCCCTGATCCTGCAGCCTCCCCTGGAGCCTGGGCAGGGAGAGGAGAGGCTGGGCTGGGGCTGGACGTGCTCCCTGCCCTCCTGGAGCTCTGTGAACACTGTGGCTGTGGCTCAGGGCCTGCTGTTTGCCCTGCTCTGCCTTTTTGATATTCCAGCACTGGCTCCCAGCTCTTTCTGACCAGCCCCTGTTTACTTTGCAGAACACAACGTTGCCATGGCAACAGGTTACTTTTCAAAGGGAACATCTTGTCATTATATTTAATCCACTGCAGCTGAGGAGGACTGAAATATTAAGTTGTTGTTGCTATGGATACTGCTTTGTTACAGCAGTTTCTTTTGTGTCACATTTCATATACAGTGTTGGCTCCTTTTTTCCCCTTTTCCATGGAATAAACACAGGATGCCATTCCATTCTCATTGTAATTGCTCTCACCAATATGATTTGGCTTCAAATCCACAGTGCATTTTAGTTTCCATAGCAAGAATTTTTCTTTCCATTTGAAACCCATTCCTGGGGATGTGGAAACAGTAGAAATTATGGAGCAGATGGTGTATCCTTGAGGAGCCAGGGGCTTTGTGCCCTTTTAAAATCCAGGTGGGATGTCGAGCAGCCTGCCAGAGCTTCCCTCACCTTTTGGGCAGGGGAGGGAGCACCTTGAGGTGTGAATATTCCCAGGAAATGGTGATTGGGTGATGGAAAGACACACAGAAATATTTCTGCTTCATGAGGAGTGGTTGGAGAGCCCCACTGAGCTCCCACAGAGAGAGCTGGGAGCAGAAGTCCCATCCCAAACTTTACTTTTAACTTTGCAGTTACAGGATGTTCCAGCCTCAGTTCTTAAATGTCTTATTTGTCATTTTCAGTGTGGTGCAGCTGAAGAAATTGGAGCTGGGGGGATGTTTGGTTCTTCCTGTGTGAGCTGAAAGCAGCTCAGGGTGGGCACAAACCCTGCCCAGGAACATTGTGAGCTTCACTTGCTCTGATGAGTGGGGATGTGCACGGTCTTAAAATGAATTCTGGGAGGAAAGGAAGAGCATCAGCATCTTGTGTTGTCAGCTTCCCCTTTGCTCCTCACAGGGAGGAATTCTGACACCTTGTAGTAACCTGGTATTTAATGTCTAACTTTGTAAACAGAGAATTGATTTCCTAGTTCCGTCATTTCCTTGCATAACCTGAAAACAAGAAAACAGTGTCAGCTTGTCTTGCGAAAATATACATTATGGGGAAGACATTCTGAGGTGTTCTCATTGTTTTCTGGAGGCTTTTGGCTGATGTTTGGAGTGGGTTTGTTTCCTGGGAGGGTGACACTGTCCCACAGATCAGGTTACTCAGCCCCCCTGAGCACATCCCCTCTTGTTTCCTGAATAATGTGTTATTGTTTTATTGTGATTGTTTTCTAAATAATGTGTTATTGTTTTTATTGTGATTGTTTTCTAAGTAATGTGTTATTTCTGCTGCTGCTCCATCTGCATTGGAAATGCAATGACAAAAAATGACCCTGAATTTCATTAATTGCAATCCTTTCTCATTGCTGTTGTTGCTTTGTGTCTTAGGAGGCTGAACAGTACCCAGGGTGAGATCAGAGTTGGACCCAGCCACCAGGTAAGGGGTTTTGTTTGTGCTCAGTATCCAGGGATGCTCTTGCCTCTTGATCTGTGCAGGTGTCAGTTGTTTGAAGTTGCCTGTGTTCAGATCTGGTGAGGCTTTTTAGAACCATCTTTAGATGACTCACTTCAGTGAGGTCTTTAGTATTCCTCAGCTCAGTTACTGAGATTTTTCCGTGTCAGATGTTGATATGTTGATGATTTTCAGTAGCAGAAGTGCTGTTGGGTTAATTCTTGAATCAGACTGAGGGGATGTGAGTAACTGCTGGGAGTTAAAGAAGTGCTTGAAGTCATTTGGATTGTTAAAACAGAACTTGAGGAAGCTGCTGAGTATTCACACACTGGGAAGCAGAATAAGGTTAAGACTTTGGATGTTCCTGGTATGTTAATTCTAATTTGAGAGAAATCCTTCATAAGCATTGGAAATAATCTGTTCTTAAAGAGTATTAACATACAACTTGCTCTGGTTCATGGGGCCAGATCTGTCACTGGGAACTGAGGCCTCTCTTTTTCCTGAGGAATTGACTTTGTAGTGTCCAAATGCTGGAGTTTTGCATCCAAGTGATGAATATTCATTCAGGCCCTCTTAAAAATCTCATTTAAGAACTAGTGAAAGTAAATATTTATGGGACCTGATGTCACATTCTTGAGGATGTTTTGCCTTCAGAGGAAAAAAGTCCTTGGCAATTAAACCTGTAGTGTTCTTTTCAGTAGTCATAACAAGAGTTCTGCAAATGATACCTTCAAAACAACTTTCATCTCAAATTGTCATCTAATATTTTGGCAGGCATTAGTCACCCTGCTCTAAGGTATAATTACCACATGCATTAATGCACGGGGGGAAGAGAAAGGAGGAAGAAGGTCCATTGATTTAGAAAACTGTTAATTCTTGCTTGCCTCGTGTTTTAGACTTCCATTGTTCCCTCCCTCGTCCTTGTTTGTGACAGATGTCATCACTGCCACCCCCTCAGTGAGCAGCAGGTGAAAGCAGCAGGATGCAGAGCCCGAGGTCCCACCAGTGGTTATTTTCCCTCAGCTGTGCTCATGGCAGGGGTCAGAGGTGTTGGGGTGTCCTCAGATCCCCCCCAGTCCTGCCTGTGTCCCCAGGGCAGACAGATGTTCTGTAGGACTGCAGAGCTCTGAGGATTCACCTCCCAGGGGAGCACAGGGGGTCTGTGCTGGATGTTCCCCTGGGACAACCTCTGGCTACAAATGACAGCCAGGGAGGGTTGGAGTCCCCACCCCTGGAGGTGGCACTCTGTGCTCTGGGCTGGGGACGAGCTGGGCATGGATTTGATCATCCTGGAGATCTTCTCCAGCCTCAGTGATGAAGAGGAAGCTGCTCCTGGGAGGAATGAAGCACATTGTGAGGGCAGAGGAGGCTGAATTGTGCAGCCCCCTGGGTGCTGCAGTGCCTCTCTCACAGAAATCCCAGTGCTGCCTTAGCCCTTGCCACAAGAGAAGTTCAATGACAGAGCCTTTTTCCCAGGCAAGAAGTAAAATAAAGTAGAGATTAAAGAGCAGAACATGAAAGACATCTGAACCTGTGACTTGTAATTACTGCTTGTGTATAAATGTTGCCTCTCAAATACGTTTAGCGTTGTAAGTATAGGAGGTAATTATAGGGCTTAAAAGCTGTTTCTGAAGAGGCTCTCAGCTATCTCATCTCAGAGCAGGAGATGACTAAAGATGCTAATTGGGTCTCTGGATACAGTGTAATACTTATTTGGAGGCAGTGTTCATTTTGCTGAGCTATCTCCCTTTCAGGAAATGTCTTTGTTTCTCTTTAGCGTTCTGATGATTTACCCAGCATTTAATTTTAAACTTAGTGTCAAATGTGTGGGGTTTCTTGCTGATTTCAAATGGGACACACGTGGTAACAACCTTCCTGCCTTCCTTCACCTGAGTGTGCTCTGTGAGGGTTTCAGGCAGCTGGGTCAGTGTCCCTGTGCCAAATGCAGCTGCTGTGTCTGAGGGGAATTGTCCTGCAGCTCTGGGCTTCCAAACCACAAAATGCTTTTCTTCCAACCTCTGCTGTGTGCAGAGAAGCTTCACTGGCAGTGGCTGAGGTGGTGTTAGCCCTGAATGATGCTCAGGGAAATCCCTGCCCTTCTGAGGAAGGAGTGCTGGGTGAAGGGAAGGGGCTGGGGCTTGGTGCCTCAGCGTCCTCAGAGTTCTGAAACTTGGAACAAACTCGTCTGAACATCTCCCACCTACCACATGCTGCTGTTGCAGGGAACTTCCAGCCCTGTGTGTCCCCCTGCCGTGAGGAGCAGGTGCCATGTGTGTGTGTGTGACCCTGTTTTGCAGGCCAAGCTCCCTGACCTGCAGCCCTTCCCGTCCCCGGACGGGGACACAGTGACACAGCACGAGGAGCTGGTGTGGATGCCAGGAGTCAACGACTGTGACCTGCTGATGTACCTCAGGGCAGCCAGGTGGGTTCTGCACCACCCTGCTCTGCCCCTGGCCTGGGGATCCCTCCTTCACTCTGGGCTGCTGTGGTGTTTTTTTGGGTTTTTTTTTCCCCAAACCAATTAAGAGAGGGGCTGTTTAAATTGACTTCCCAAAAAGACCCCATTCAAAAGTTTCCTCACAAACTGACCCTAAAGCAAGAGACTGTTATCAGGTGAGATGTTGGGTTTGAGACAAGAAGGCTCAGATTTGGCCCAGCCCAGCAGCCTCCCATCATCTGTGGCTCTGGGGTTGCAGTGCAGGGGCAGCAGGGTGGTGTGGGATGGGGGCAGCACAGGATCCCTGCAGGGAATCCCCTTGGCAGCTCCAGTTTGCATTTCAGTCCTCCCCTGGTGGGTTCAGCAAACCCCACTGGTGGGTTTCACAGTAATTCAGAGCCTCAGTGAATTACTTGTAGCCTGCAAGATTTCAGGGGCTGGGGAATCTGCAGTTTCAGTCAGTTTTCTGACATAATAAAACCAAGATGACAGCACCAAGTTTGCTGTCTCTGCTGAGACTGCTTTCCCCTGTTTGCAGGTTTCAGCTTCTGTAATCCTGATCAGGCTGTGCTCCTTTGGCAGTGCAGACTTTCAGCTGATGAAAGCAAATTATATTGGATTTTAATGCTGGATTTATTCCGTGTGCCAGGGTGACTCAGCTTTGCAGTTTCCTGGTACCTTCTTTGATCCACAGTGTGGCCAGGCCCTACAATCCATGATTTAGGGTGTAAATACAGTATTTGTGAGAAACTGACCCCTTTCCCTGCCATTGCAGGAGCATGGCAGCCTTTGCAGGGATGTGTGACGGGGGATCCACAGAGGATGGATGTGTGGCTGCCTCCAGGGACGACACCACCCTCAACGCCCTCAACACTGTAAGTGACCCCCGTGGGGAGGCACAGCCCCCCTGCCCCTCCTCAAGCAGGGGCTGCAGCCAGGCTTTGCTGTGCAAACTACTCTTTGGGATCCCATTTCTTGGTGCTTTAACCTCCTCCCAAATGCCAAGTGATTTTCAAAGGATGAACTCGTGGGTGGTGCCCCGAAGGTGACCCCAGTGAGTGTTTTTGGGGCCACCAGCTGGAACTGGGACTGGCTCAGCTGCCCCTGAGCTGGCTCTCGGGGTTTGCACTCAGCCCAGCTGCTCTGGGGTTTTAACTGGAGGTGAAATGCCAGAATTCTGCACAGGGAAAATGTTCCTGGTGTTCCTTTCCCTCGGGGTGGAGGCCCCCTGAGGCTGCTGCCTCCCCACCCTGCACTTGGCTGAGCTGTTCCCTGGCATCCTTCTCAAATTTCTGTTAAGGTCAATAATCATTAAAGAGGTTTTGGAATCAGAATTTCTTTCCCCTTATCTATAATAGTAGCCTAATGCAGAAAATTCATTTAACTTCACTGCTTCTCTATCTTCTTTAATTACTCCCTTTAATGGCTTGGCAGCCCGAGGAATCTGCACTTGCACTTGTGGAGTTCTTGCTTCTGAAATTAGATTAGTCCCAAAATATTTTGGTTTTGTTCTTCTGGTTCTTTTCTCTTTGTGTTTCTAGTGCATGTCTATTTCAGAAAATGCTTTCCTTGTCCACTTTGAATTTTTCTAGAAGAGAGTTTCCTTATAAATAATAGTTCTGTCAGGGATATTTTAAGAAACTTTGACTTATTCCTGAGACTCTGCTTTTTTGACTTTTAACAGTTCAGACAGGTCACCTGTTGTCCTGACAAAATGGTACCTTTTTTATCTTTCAGTTCACCACCTATTTAAAAGAGATCAGATTTATCTGATCCATGATTTGTGAGCCTCTTAACCTGCACTAAGTTGTGTCTTTGTTTAGAAATTATCATATGCAACCCAGAAGATGAATGTAAAAGAAAATGGTGTGCTATGATTTCTTATTATGGAAATCCAATAAACTTCAGGGCAGCACTCCACATAAATCAGCCTTGACAAGCTCCTTTGCTGCTGTTTTATTTATGTAATAACAGGTGCTGGAAGCCCCCAGAATGATTTATTGTTAATTATGCCAGATAGAAATGAAGATCATGGAAGGCACAGTGCAACATGCAGACATCACACACATGTATTTATATCTCAGCTCACTGCAATGATTATTCACTCAACAATCCAGGTGAATTCCAGCCCCTGGTCCTTTGTTTGGCTCTTGGGGTTTGGTGCCACATTTGTCACTGTGACCCTTAGGAAGGACATGAAGTTTTCATGTGGAGTTTGCTGCCCTCCTGCTGGGTGCTGGTGTCAGTGTGGGAGGGCTGGAGGAGGACACAGCAGCTCCTGCAAGTCTTTCACTGTAAAAATGGTGAAAAAAAATGATCCCAGAAGGCTCATCCTGCTCCGTGGGGGGAAGGTGGTGCCAGGTCTGATACTCCAGGGAAGGATGGAACAAGGTGTATATTGAATATTCACTATTGGATATTGAAACCTTGCTGCTGCTGCTGCTGGCAGTGCTCAGGAGGGAGAGCTGGGGGAAATCCAAAGTTCCTTCCCCTCCCTCCTCACCTCCTCTTTGCCCTCCAAACTCTGATTCAGCATCAGCTGTGGTTTAAGGTCCTTTCTGTGTCCACACCAGTGCAAAGGCAGAAACTCATGAGCTCTTTTCTCCTCCTGAGCTGTGCCTGCTGGTCAGAGGTTCTGCAGTGCAGTTCCCAGAGCTCCCAGGGCAGGCAGGAATTCATCCCCTGCTTTGTGCTCAGATCTGACAGAGCTGCAGAGGAGGAATTCATTCCCAGAGGTCAGCCTTGCCTGGTGGTGTGTGCAGCAGAGCCTGGGGCAGGCTCAGGGTGCAGACTCAGTGTGGGACACGGAATCTCTGAGCTTTGCTTCTTGTTTTTGCTGTAGAAATCAGAGCCAGCCACTCCTATTTATCCTCATCAGGAGAAAAAATAGCACCACTTAAGCTGGTGTGGTGCTGCATGGAGGAGAGCCCCAACAATGATATGCTAATATTGTGTAAATCTCTCTTTACTAATAGTGTTGTTGTGCCTTCTCATGGCTCTGCTGCATGGGAACGTGTCATTATGAGTGACAAACATGACAGGCTAATCTCAGTGCAAGGAAATTCACTTCTAACTAAGATGTCACCCAGACAAATTACTCCCTGTTTTAACTTGCCCTTAGACCAGATTTTCTTGTTCATTAACTACAGACAAGGTTGAAAGCATTAAAAAAAATTAGTTAAATATATGTTAGCATTTCTCCTTCTGACTGGTTTTCCTGGTGGGTGATGTTAATGAGCAGCTGCTCTCCTGGTTCACACGAGGCAGGGCCAGGCTCCCTGCCCAGGCCTGTCCCAGTGCAGGAGACAGTTCTGCCACCTGGAATTCCCATTCATCCTCATCCTCACTCTTACAGGCAGGTAAAACAGGGCCAAAACTGACTGCCAGCATTGCTGTTAAAATTTTAACAGGGGTATGCAAAATACTCCTGTTTTTTCAAAGGTGCTTTTAAAGTTTTACAGGTGATTGGGAAATTTTTGCCCTGGCTCTATGTGGAGCACTGGCCATGCCTGGATTGTCCCACAGCTGTTGGCAGCTCCCTGGAAATGCATCACAAATATCAGGCTGTTTAATCTTCATTATCAGCTCCTTAGATACTTTAAATAGATTAAAACTGGGGGAAAGAGATGGAAGTTGGGGTTTATTTTTGTTTGATTTTGTCTGATACCCAAATTACACCCTACAGGGCACTTGGGGCTCTTGTCCTGCTGGGTTTTAGAAATGGTTGATAAACATTAAAAGGAGCATATTCTGTTTGCAGAGTAGGGCAGGATGTCCACAGCTGTACAGAATATCCACAGCCCACTGAAATCTGTCACCTCTGCTACTGAAAGGAGTGGCCTGAATTCCATTTTGTATTAAATGAGGTGTTGGAGTTATCCCACCCCCTGGAGCTGCTCCTGGCAGTGATCCCCATCCTGCTCCTCCTTTCCCTTGTCTTTTTCCTTCTCCCTCCTCTTGGGATGTGAATTGTCCAGGACAAGTCACCATCCCATGGCAGAGGCAGCTCTGGGACGTGGAGAACTCTGGAATTCCAGTGCTGTCCTGTCAATGCTGGATGTGCTGCAGCCCCACAAAAGTGCCTTTGGCTTTCTTTTAAAATCCCTTCAGCTTTAACCCAACCCAAACCAGGCTGGGGCTCAGTGATTTTTTTGAAGCAGTTCAGTAAAAGTCTCACGAGATAGCAGCAATTTTTCCTTGGAGAAAAAGGCTCTGGGATCCATCTCAGTGTTCTTAATGGACTGCAATTATTTAATGCTGAGCCCTGAATGCAGCCTCACTGAGCTGGGCTTTTCAAGGCAGATCATAATGGCTGTAATTGCCAAAGGAAGCCTTGCTGGAGCAGGAGCTGCCAGATGCAATGGCACTCTGCTCTAAAAAGGTCACAGGAAAGGGACATTTAAATTAAGTTATAAATTACAATTGAAGAACAATATTTTGATGAGCAAGCCCAGAGATGTCAGAGCTGGAAGATGTAATTCATGGGTTCATTACAGACTGGAGGTGCCTGACAGCTGAGCCATGCCAAAGGAGAATTTATTTGCAGCATCACCCAGACAGAAATGGCAGCTCTGCTCAGAGGCTGCAGGAGGAACTGGAACCTTGTGGGAATGTGGAGCCTTGATGGTGAAATCCCTTCCCTGGGACCTGCCTGTCTTTAATAACAACCTAAAGGAGCCTTTTGGACATGTGCACATCCAGAATTTTTGCTTTAATCCTGTCCAGTGATGCAGAAGTTGCTGTATTTTCTATTTCAAGGTACATTTGTGGTGGTTCCCTTTGTTGCAGTTGTTCACAGATGAAATCTCACAGTGGTGCCAAATTTGGATGCAGTTAATGCTCAAAATGGAGATTCTCTGCTGGCTGGACAATGATCCAGTGTTTATAGAAATACCTGGAGCAGCTCAGGCAGAAGTTAATGAAAGCAGAGGCAGTCATCATGAGCTGTTATTTATACATTTGAATCTTGCCAGTGAAGTGCTCAGGAATACTAAATGGCTGAAAGTAAAAAGCAGAGACTGAGCCAGACTGGAGCACGTCAATTTAACTCCAGCACTTAGAGAAAACATTTTTCCTTTCTGCTGCATTATTCTACTGGCATTTAGAAAACATTTTTTTTCCAATCCCACCTGCTAAAATTAACATTTTTCAGGAGACTCTAAGCCCTGTATCATGTTTTCACAGGGATCTTCTCTGTTCCATGGCTCTTGGGTCACATCTGTGCTGATGGGGTTTGGGATTGTTATTAATGAAATTACTTGCTCCAAAGTTAGTGCCCACATCATCCGTGGCTGATCTGGGACGGCCTTGCTGGTCTGTAAACTTTTCATTTTCTGGAGTAGCTGCCTTGTCAGACCAGGCTGTTCTTTCTGGGCTTGTCTGGTTTATTTTTCTTGCAGATTGAGCTGCTGGGGCAGTGGGGCTGCCAGGGAAAAACACGTGTTGTCCTTGAGGCAAAATAAAGATGCCCTCCAAGTTACAAAGAGGCTTTGGCATTCCTTGTGCCTTGGGAGGGAGCAGAGAGGGGAGGGAAACAGGAGCTCCATTCTCCTCTGCACTGTCACATCTCCTGAGTGAAAAATCTTCTAGGTAGTGGCATGCACAGAAAAGAGGCATTTGCAAGGTGAGCTGGCAAAACAAACAGTGCTTTTTTTTTTCTTTGAGATGGATTTGTTCCCAGTGCTGGAGTGCAAACAGGGAGGAAAATTAATGTGTACCCAGCAGAAAAGGCAACATCTTATTTTCATGCCTCTAAGTAGGCATTGCATACCACTAGAGCCTTAGAAGTAATTTTTTTTTAAAGTTTTTTTGGGGCATTTTTGTTGTTTTTTTTTTATTTCCAGGCAGTTTTGGTGCTTGAGCAGAGGCAGTGAGGGCTGGCAGTGCAGGCTGAGCTCAGAGCAGGGCCCAGCTCAGGGGGCTGAGCTCCCTGTGCCCCCTCAGGCCAGGTCTGCAGCCATCCCCTGTGTCCCCAGGGAATCCCAGGGCTGGAGGCAGGAGCTGTGCCCAGGCAGGGCCACTCAGGGCTGCTGCTGGCCCTGCTGCTGCTGCTGGTCCTGCTCGTGTCCCTGCTNGTAGTGGCATGCACAGAAAAGAGGCATTTGCAAGGTGAGCTGGCAAAACAAACAGTGCTTTTTTTTTTCTTTGAGATGGATTTGTTCCCAGTGCTGGAGTGCAAACAGGGAGGAAAATTAATGTGTACCCAGCAGAAAAGGCAACATCTTATTTTCATGCCTCTAAGTAGGCATTGCATACCACTAGAGCCTTAGAAGTAATTTTTTTTTAAAGTTTTTTTGGGGCATTTTTGTTGTTTTTTTTTTATTTCCAGGCAGTTTTGGTGCTTGAGCAGAGGCAGTGAGGGCTGGCAGTGCAGGCTGAGCTCAGAGCAGGGCCCAGCTCAGGGGGCTGAGCTCCCTGTGCCCCCTCAGGCCAGGTCTGCAGCCATCCCCTGTGTCCCCAGGGAATCCCAGGGCTGGAGGCAGGAGCTGTGCCCAGGCAGGGCCACTCAGGGCTGCTGCTGGCCCTGCTGCTGCTGCTGGTCCTGCTCGTGTCCCTGCTGGTGTCCCTGCTGGTGTCCCTGCTGCTGCTGGTGGCCCTGTTTGGTGGCCCTGCTGTTTGGTGGCCCTGTTTGGTGGCCCTGCTGGTGTTGGTGGCCCTGCTGGTGTTGGTGGCCCTGCTGGTGTTGGTGGCCCTGGTGTTGGTGGCCCTGTTTGGTGGCCCTGTTTGGTGGCCCTGTTGGTGACCCTGCTGCTGCTGGTGGCCCTGCTGTTGGTGTCCCTGCTGCTGGTGGCCTTGTTTGGTGGCCCTGTTGGTGGCCCTGCTGCTGGTGGCCCCTGTTTGGTGGCCCATTGGTGGCCCTGCTGTGCTGGCACCTCCCAGAGCCGGGGCTGGAAGGGACAACAGCAATAACGAACTTTGGGCAGTTTGGGGCGTTGTTGTCTCTGGTTTCCACCCTCAGTGCAGGGGGTTCATTGCTGCCCCCAGTGCCTCCCTCAGGGTGCCAAATAAAAGCTCAGGATGGACAGAGAACCACCCTGGCTGTGTTTTCTGTCCTGTGCACCTTCTGTTACTGAAACACTTGTTGCACTGCAGAAATCCTGTTTGTATTGTTGTTTTTGTTGGTGGTGAGGAAAAAAAGTTCTGGCTGCCAGTAAAGGAGCATTTCTGTTTGTTCCAAAAACTCTGCAGGTCTGTGCCCAGGAGTGACTTTTTATTTTTAGNCAGCCATCCCCTGTGTCCCCAGGGAATCCCAGGGCTGGAGGCAGGAGCTGTGCCCAGGCAGGGCCACTCAGGGCTGCTGCTGGCCCTNGTGACTTTTTATTTTTAGTGCTTTTTTTTATTTTTTTCCTTTAAAATTCCCCTAAGTATTCAAAACCAGTGGCTGGCCCAGTAACTTGGTGGAGGGGGAAGAGCACCTTGAGCAGTTCAGGTCTGTTCCTGCTGACCACAGGAGACTGGAGCCAATTTTTGTGAAGTATAACCCACTATGTATTAATTTTTATTTTATCATGGCTGACATCACATTGAGCCCCGTGAGTAGGAGGGAGCAGAGTGACTTTGGTTTAAACATTACCTGGGACAGGTTTAGGAAGGAAGGGGGATCCCTGCTTGGTTTAATGCTGCTTCTTCTACTGATAAAACCTCAATTACCCTTCAGGTTGTTTAAATTTCACTTCATACATCAACAGTAAAAATAATTAGGCAGAGAACATCTCATGTGGCTCCCTGTAGTGTTTTTTTTTTCCCCCCTCCAATATCAGATCACTGCTAATTCCTTTGAATGATCTATTTGTCTTCTTTATTTTTCAGCTACATGAAAGTAACTACGATGCTGGAAAAGCCCTGCAGCGCTTGGTGAAGAAACCTGTGCCAAAGCTGATTGAGAAGTGTTGGACTGAAGATGAAGTGGTAGGAAATGATTTATCTCCTCCAGCCTTGATGGTTCACGTTGCTGCTCTTGCTTTTTAATGCTGTTTTTTTTGTTGTTTT
>VXBB01020101.1:94687-144355 GCA_013399915.1 Illadopsis cleaveri | reverse complement strand
TTTTTTTTTTTTTTTTTTTTTTTTTTTTTTTCTGAAGAGGTTATCTTTATGAGCAAGGAGAGGGCAGGTGTGTAAATAAAAATACACATGCATGGGTATAGAAATGAAAATACAAGGGTATATAAATGAAAATACTGGGGTATATAAATGACAAAACATGATCCAGTACATGACAGAATTGCTCACAGAAAAGTGACAGGAGAAGAGTTTGGTTGTTTTTTTTTTCTTTTTTTGCCTTGAGTGGGTCAATTTTTAAGCTGGTTAATTGGTGAAGTGTTTAAAGAAGTAAACGAAAATAAAAATGTCATCTTGTTAAGCTACTAATAAAGCTGGCATTGGTGTTAGAAAATAGAACTGATTAATGAAGGAAACCTTCATGTTCCCTTAGTGGTTTTAATTATTCAGGAGAGATTTCTGGAGCTGCAGGTTCTCTGCAAGGCTTTCAAGGAGCTGTTGCAGTGTGTGACGTGTGCTCTGCTCTCTCCTCAGTTCAACCTTCCTGCAGGAGCTGGGGAGGGCTGGGCCAGCCCAGAGCCCCAACAAAGAACCTTTGTGGTGCCTGGAGCCAGGGAGGGAGGGAGGATGCAGTGCTGGCCCTGGCAGTGACACCTCCACTGGTCACTTCTGCACTTCCCTTGTCCCAAAAGGAGCTTTGTGCAGGGACTGATGCTGCAGCAAACCCTGGGAGTGCTCTGCCCCGTGTGTGCTGGGTTTGGGTTGGGATGGCTGCAGCCTGTGCTCTCTGCACACAGCCAGGGGTGAACTGTGCCAGCACCTCTCTTTTTCTCCCTCCCTGTGAGGCTTTTTTCCCGTCTCCTCGTTTTTTTCCATCAGCTGCCCTGAGCTGTGAGTGCTGGAGGTGCTGCACTCAGGGGTTTTGATGACCCACCCCTGTTAAATGAGAGAGAATTGAGCCTTACTGATGGAAAAAACCAAAGTTTACTGAAAAGTGAAGCATTACTGCAGAAGTGCAGCCCTGTGAGCACAGAGTAATGATCACTGACTCTATAAATCATTGTCAGTCCCAGCTCATTTTATCATATTTGTTCTTGTTCTGCTCCATCCAAGTTTCCAGAAACATTTGGCAGCCCTCCAGCCTGGGCAGAGCCAAAGATCAAACTGTGCTCTTATTTATAGACAGCAAAGCTCCACCTGCACAGCCTCAGAGCCTCTTGGTCCCTGCAGCTGGGGGCCAGCTCCAGCCTCAAGCTGCATTTTGGAGCTTTTTGGAGCCTTGCAGGGGAAATTTCCTTATTGCAGGCCCTGGGAAAGTGAGGAGAGCTCTGGTGCACAGGGTGCCAAAGCTGCACAGGAATTCTGCAGTTGGTCAGAAAATACTCAGGTGTCAAAGCCTAAGTCTGGCCAAGACAGTTCAGTTGTGGTGACAGAATTAACTCTGTGTGTCCCCTTCACCTCAGGGTGGGAAGGGGATGGAGCCTCCAGTGATGTGGAGGGTGATAATCCCAGAGAGTTCTGAGGGAAATGGAGACCCAGCTCCAGTCCCTGGCCTTACTTGGGCTAGACTTGTAATTAATCTCTTCCTGCAGCCCAGCAAGTGTGGCTTACTTAAATTTAAAGACTTAAATTGAAGTTTTGCAGTTGGATAGATAAGCAGATCCCAGACCTGATACAGAGCTTTGGTCAGTTAACCTGAATAGTAGTAATAGTAATAATAATAATAATAATAATAATAATAGCAGTACCATCACATTTAAAACTTTCTTTGTGGACTCTCAGCTGCCCAAAGACAAAACCTTTGCTGTCCATTAGAGCAGCTCTGCTGCCTGTGTCCAGACTGTGAGGTGGGAGCTGCTTGGCAGTGTCAGACCTGATTAAAACAAAGGATGGGGTTTGTGTTATTTTTTCCTGCTGCTGATGTGGTTGCAGATGTTTAGATGGAATTAAACAGAGGATAAAATTGGCCACTGATTGAGTTAGGTGAGGGCTGTGTAAATATGAACACTGAGGTTTGTTGTCTCCCTCGTGCCTCTGAACCTGTGGCTGTTTTTAAAGCTTTTTTTGTCCCAGTATGTAAATTCAGGGGCACAGGGTGAGAGGCAGCCCTGCACTCTGCCTGTGAGAGTGGCTGCAGCACCTCCTGCCCTGGTGTGTGCAGGGGCAGCTCTGAGCAGCTGTTTCCTGTTTGTGAGGGCTCCTTCCCCACCTGACAGCATCAATTTCCAGCAGAGATTTGATGGGCAGGGCTTGGTTTCCCTTGTAGTGCTCACAAATCCACTTCTGTGGGCAAGTTGCAGCAATTGTCCCATTTACTGCCTGGCTGAGGCCCGTTCTGAGCACACATCAGCTCGTGCTGGGGGGCTGCAGGTTCCATGGGAAGCAGGATGGAGCAGGGGGGTCATTTGGGGAGAAGCCAGGAGCAAAGTTGTCTTGGTTTGATACAACTCGTGCCTCCTGCAGGTTTAAATCTCCACTCAAAGCCAGGCCAGGGTGTCAGAGCAGGGAGTTCTGCTCTGCACCTCGTGGTCACCTCACAAAATGCCCCTTTCAGTCTTTGTGGGGTTTAGGGTGCAGGCAGTCAGAAATGCCCCTGGGGATGGGATGGTGCTGATCTGTCCTTCTGCACTTGGAACTCCTTCAGAGCTGCTGTGGGAGTGGAGTTTGGGACCATGGGATGAGTTTGACAGTGCCTCAGTTTCCTCTCTGCTTGCTCTGATGATGGGGCTGGGTCCTTTCCACAGATCCCAAATCTGGAGCCAGGGTCAGGAGCTTCTCAGCTGGGGTTAAACTGAGCATCCCCATTCCCTGCTGGGTTCCAGTGGGAACATCTCCCAGGACAAACTGTCCTTACAAAATTTCCACATGTCTTGGGACAGAACCTTCCCTGCAAAAATGGCTTTTATACCTCAGTGATGTTCAGAACAATTCCGAGCCTGCAGTTGCTGCAGGTCCAGGAATGAGCTCCCATTTGGGATCAATAACCTGTCAGAGAGCTGTAATTGATACAGGGGACAGTGATCATCTCTGGTTTTGGTAAACAGATGGAAAGGTGTTCTCTTCTGGAAATGTGGAAGGAGAGGAGCTGGTTCTGACTGCTCCTCACCCAAGAGCCCCAATTCCACCTCACATTTTTATCTCTTCATTCAGAATGTGCTTTTTTCTCTTTCTCTCTCTCTTTATCAAAGGTTCTGACGGAATCAATAGGGCTTGGCAGGAGAGAGAAATCCGAATCAGAACTAAAGGAACCTCCAGTTTATTAGGTTTTTAATTAAACATGATGAACACATTTTAAATACCACAAAGGCCTGGGGCTGAGCTGCATCTAATCGAAACAGATTAAGTCACCCGTCCACACTCGGGTAGTTATTAATTCTGTTTATTTATGCATGCTTGCTACAGGCAGAGTTTGCTGCTGCTCTGCTGCAGTTTATTGCACAGGGATGCTCTCCTGCATGGAGCTGTGCTCCTCATTAGCATTCAGATGTTGATTATGAAGAGCTGGTGAGGCTTAATTGAAGCACCTTTGGAACTTGGGGCAGTGTCTTCCAAAGTTAAAGGAGATCTGGGTGAAGCAGAACTGGAAAATTCTTTATTGGGCAGTTCCTCTCTTTCCCTCTCCACTTTGTTCCATCCATGTGAAATTCTCTAAAGGGAGTTGCCAAGTGTTCCTTGGGAAGGTTCTTTCACCGTGTGCAGAGCTGTCAGTGCCACCCCCTGACATCCCTGATAACTGCCTTTTATCTTGAAATATTCTGCCTTTTAAATATTTTACGTCGCTCTTGATGTCGAGTAGTTGAGGTAAACAACCTCCATTCAAACAACCTCCTCAATTTCTGTGCAGGGGTAGTTAATCCTGCCTGGTGCTAAATCTTAATTGGCCGTGTACATCCACTTACAAGTTCATAAATTTTAAAATACCCACACCTGGCTTCGGCTTTAGCACCTTTATCATAAAATACAAGTGGAGATCCTTGTGCCAGGAAGGACAAGACACAGCAAAGTTCTTTCCTGACGTGTTTGCAAGAGTTTGTAATCCAGCCTGGCAGGTCAAGGAATTACTTATGCAAAACCCACAGACTTATTTGCTTGGCTTCTTTGCCTGGAATCATCCTCAAATGCCTCATCCACCCTTTTTTTGGAGTGTGTGCTCATGAAAACATTGTTCTCATGTTCTCCATTGAAACCAGGGCTCCTCTGCTGTGCTGGGAGACAGAGCTGCTTACTGGGGCAAAAATACCATGAATTTTATTTACTGTTTATGTGGCAGCTATAGAAAATGGGATTCAGGGCCAGATGGAAACAGAGCCTCTGGAATGGTCGAGTGGAAGAAAATCATAAAGGGGGATTGGAAAAGCTGAGCAGCATTGCAGAGCTGACTCCTGGAGTGGGCTTGGAAGGTGCAGACAGCAGTTCCTGCTCAGTTCCATTGTTCTGCCCACAAAAAATAAACATTGCAGCTTCCCAGTGGAGTGACAGTCCCACCAAATGAACATTTTCTCTGAATTTGGTGATCCAGCCACGTTTGCACGTGTGACAATCAGTAACAATTGAAATTTACCTAAGTGCTGAGGTAAAAATCCACCAAACTCAGATTGCTGTGGCCTTGTAGGACCTGTGTTTCAAGAATGAATAAGATTTTAGCTTAAGCAGTGTGGGAAGGTCTTGTCTGTGTCTTATTCTAAGAACTCAGAGTGGAAAAGAACCATCAGCCCTCCCAGTCAAAAGTGACCAGTGAAGGGTGAAATTATTCTGCTTGGGGGAAAAAGTTGTTATTTAAAGGTTGCATAAAATTATAGTTACTGAGTAGCTGGCAGGCTTACAAAATGCTGAGGTGCAGTACAGCTGGAAAATACAAGGTTTATTACAGCTCAGAAAGGGGAATTTGGTTTAAACACAGGTTCCTAGATGAAAGATAACAATCTTTTGTTTGTGATTAACTTGCATCAGTCTTTGATCCAAGGCCTTGTTGAAAGGGATCAATACTGCACATGCAGCACCGAGTTTATTGTTGAGTCCTTATGGAAATAAGGCAGTGAATTAAAAATCAATTATACGTGCAGAAAAGTTTGTGTAGGGCAATCAATTCTGTCCTTTTAGTTTGCCAAAAGATTCCATTGTTTAACCAGCTGTGAAAAGGAATGAATTTTAAAAGCCTCCAGCAAATGAGGGAGCCCAAAGGGGCGGGGGGAGAGATTAAAAAAAAAATTATTTCAGCATTTCATGTTCAGCACAGGCTCTTCAGGGATAAATCTATAAATCCTGTCAGTGACCTTGGCTTCAGAGTGGGTGATTTCTCTGCTTTCCCTGATGTTGATCTTTGCCCAGCTGCCAGGGAAGTTGCTGTTTCCTTAACAATATCATTTTGGGGTTTGTTGAACTGCCATGTGCTTCTTGAGCCGCCGTCTCTCTGCCTCCACGTGGAATATTTTTATTTGTTGGGCACTTACCGTGCTGCTGATCCCAAAAAACACCAGCACAGCTTCTTGCCCTGGTGGGGAGCCACGGCTCAGGAGCTGTTCCTGTGTGGGACAGAGGAGAAACTCCAAACTCCAGCACAAACCAACCCATCCTGAGGTGCCTTGAGTGTGGTCTTGGTTCCATGCTTGAAGTGTGTTGGTTTTCTGAAATTGTTTTTTCAGGGAATTTTCTGTGAACAAGAGAAATATTTTTGTAACTGTAACTTTGTTATTCATTCCTTTTCCTAAGAGAGACTTGTTCTTAATGTCCCTCTGGTCTGACCAGTGTGATTAAAGAAGTTTGCCTTTGTTTCACCAGTCAGATTGGTCTGTGTAAAATAGTATAAAAGAGAAACACATCCCAAAACCAAAAAAGTCGTTTTCAGCCTTCTGAATCTCAGAGTCTGCGTCGTTGTGGTGTAAAACAGCATCTCTTGAGGAGCTGCTGGTTGGTTTTGCAGAGCAGGGGCTGCACTCCCCAGAGCCCCCTGAGCTCCCTGTGGCCAAGGGGAGGGGATCTGCTGCTGGGAGGATTAATAATAAACACAGCAGAGTTGATCGCCAGAACTGCGTTTTTCATCTGATTTTCAAGGGCATCTTAAAACCAGAGCTGGCTCCTGGTGCTCTCCATCATCCCTGTGTGAGCATTTCCAGCTGGGAGTGAGCCCTGGGGGAGCTGAGGGATTGCCTTTGTCCCCCCAGAGGGCACAGGGCTGGTTTTATCTACAGAGAGGGCCCAAAGAGGTGTTTCTGCTCAGCAGCAGGGTCACTTTGGTGTCCGTGGGTCACACTTTGGTGTCCATGGGTCACTCTGGTGTCCGTGGGTCACACTTTGGTGTCCGTGGGTCACTCTGGTGTCCGTGGGTCACTCTGGTGTCCGTGGGTCACACTTTGGTGTCCGTGGGTCACTCTGGTGTCCGTGGGTCACACTCTGGTGTCCGTGGGTCACTCTGGTGTCCGTGGGTCACACTCTGGTGTCCGTGGGTCACACTCTGGTGTCCGTGGGTCTGTCCCAGCCCGTGGCACAGCAGGAGCTGAGCAGCAGGAGCAGAGCCCTGAGCTGGGCACAGAACAGCCCCAGCTCCTGCCTGGGCCCTGTGGTGGTGTCTGCCAGGGACACAGCTCCTGCCTGCACCACCCTGACCTTTTATCCCGATTTTATCTGCTCAGGGATCCGGAATCTGGGTTAAATATAACCTCCTGCTGTATCCTGTTCTGCTCCAGAAGGAAACTGAGTCATGACATTCTGAAGAGCAGCTGGGGAGTGCAGGGATCATCACAATTGGGGATTTTTCTGAGCTTAATGCTCTTGGCATGGCAGGAGAACCGAGGGAGGGATTGGAACTCACCTCTGGTGGTTGTGGTGAAAGTGCAATTGGAATGCAGTAATAAATAATGAAGTGATTTGATATTTTCTGGTTTCAGTGTGTGATAGAAATCTGCAGTTTCTTTCCAAGTGCTTTTGGCTTAGTCCAGGTTGATATAGGTAAAAGTGGCTCCTTTTCAAATGCTTGTGTTGGAATTACACTTTATGAAACTCACAGAGCCTGGGAATGGATTACTTGACATGGCAAATGTCTGTTTTGTTTTGGAGGAGTTGTTTGCTGTCTAAATGGCAATTTGCTCTTCCTAACAAGATTGCTTTTCAAACACAAAAAAAACCCAACCCCTAAAACAAAGCCAGTGCAGACAGATGACAGCGTTGTCTGCAACTTGACAAGATGATATTTGATTTTTGAATTTTTTTTCCCCTAGTAGTTTGGGTCTGTGTCTGAGTCTTGACTTTGATTCTTTGTTTGAACACAGGGTCTGACAGCCCCAAACCCCCAAACTTACAGTGGATTCTCTGTGTTCTGCCCAACAGCTTAGCTGGGAATTATTTAGTCTGGCCCAGTGGCCATTGCAGCAGCAAATGACAAAATGCTCTTCAAATGGGTGTAGTGACATAATTCCTATTGAAGCAATGTTGATTACTGTCACAATGTGGATGCTCTGTGTGCTTTAGTGCTCAGGGCTTATCTTTCTTGCACAACATAAGCAGTATGAATGCCAAAATACACCTCATTTGCAAGTGCTGTTTGCATGATAAATTTTATTTTTCTAATCTCCCCTATCAACAGAACCAATTTTTTTTTTAATCTTTCCGATGACATAAAAATGCATTTTAATGAAGCAAATTATCAAGCTTTGTCTCTTCTGTGTACGAGCAGGGCGGCCACATTCAATTAGGCTGAAAAATGATCATTTGTTCCATTACAGGCTGTAACAGAGCGAGTGCAGAGCCACGATCCATCACCAGTTGCTCAGCTTTATGTTACTTAAATCACTTGCCATCCTGTCAGGGGCTCGGAATCCTCCACAGGAGCCATTATTTAATTTAAGTTTGTAAAGGTGTCACTTGTTTGGTAATAGGCTGCTTCTCTAGTAGATGAATAGGGACTAAATATTCATCATTTCCTGCATCCATCCCAGATCCCTAATGAGTTACAGGGAGAGCAGTGCCAGTGGAGCTGATGGTGCCATGGAAGGAATGGGGCAGCAGTTGATCCAGGGGGGAGCTGCACACCTTGCAGTGGGGAAGGGCAGAGGGTGGTGGGCACTGAAAGGCTCCCCAGGGGCTGGGCAGGGTCTGAGGCACAGGGAGGGATTGCTGGGGTGCTCTGGGCAGGGGTGAGAGCTGGATCCATGCTCCTGTGGGTCCCTTCCAGCTTGGGATGTTTCAGGATTCTGGGAATTCTGCTGGAGCTGGAGAAGCTTGGGTTGGGAGCCTGGGTCCATGTTACTCCCAGAGCCAACGTGATGGGTTTTATATGATCTGCAAGGAAACTGAGGTTTGGGGGTGGAAATGCTCTCCTGAAAGGAAGTTGGGGTCCATCCCTGGCTGCTGAGGAGCTTCCCCCTGAACCTGTCCCTGCCCAGCTGGAGCCAGAGCAGCTCCTGCAGTGCCTGTGCTGTGCCAGCCCCTCTCTGCACATGGGGGGCTGCCCTCTGCCTCCCCCATGTCCTGTGCTGTCCCTCAGTGCTGCTCCCTGCCCAGGAGGCTGCAGTTCAATCCTGCTGCTCCCTGCCCAGTGGTGTTTTTGTACTTGGTGCCTGGTGGTTGTGTTTTGTGCTGAAGGCTTTGTGGTTGTGCTTCAGCTTTTACGGCCTCTGGGTGCGTCCCCTGCTCTTCTCCCGTGCTTGTTCCACCGTGGGTTTCCCCATCCTTTTGTTCTTCCCTCCTCCCCCAGCCCCCTGACTGCATCCCTCAGATTTATATGGCTTTTAGGCTGCGTGGGGAGATTGATCAGCCAGGCCTTATGCATTTAGAGGAGCTGATAAATGACACGGCAGCACATTCCCCTCCAGTGCTCTGGAATAACTTCAGCCCTCAAATCAAACATCCCATTTGCCACAAATTGGGGAAGGCAAAGAGGGCACCTCTGCTTTATTAGGGTGCATATTTCATTTATCTGTTATGGGGAGGTATTGTCCAGTTGTATGTGTCTGGGGAGGTAATTCCACAGTCTGAGCACCACCTCCCCCTGCCCCTCTCCCCTGATATCCTCCTTCAAGGTTTCCTTTCTTCACCTTTGTTACAGCTGCATTTCTGGGCCTTCATTTTCAATCCTTTAATCATTTCCTCTCTTATTTGTGATCCCTTTTTCACTCCTGGCCCATTTCTCCCCCTCACTGAGGATTTGTCCCTCAGCCTGGGATTTGATTTTGTCATCACCAGTATTTCTTCCACCCAGATTTGCATGCTCAGGTGTTCTCTTCACTCCACTGCAGCCAGTGGCAGACTTAACTCTGAGAGGAATTTAGGGAGTTTCCAGAGGTTGCCTGGTGTCATTTTGGCAAGGGTCAAAACTTGGAATTTGGATCTGAGTGCCTGAATTCTACCCTGGGCAGTCGTAGCTCCTCTGTTAATGATTTACCTGGGAAGGCACCTACAGAAATACCTGCCTCTCCAGAGGAATGGAAATGGAAATGTCTATTTTGTCTCATTATTCTTGGATTTGTTCATTGCTCCAAAGTCTGGGCCCTCTTGAAGTGCTTGTATTTGTTTCCTTCTGCCATCTGCATAAAAATCCCTGTTTGATGGCAGAAACTGTCTCCAGAATAATTGACAATAATGATTGAAATCCCAATGGAGTAGAGAAATTCCACTGGAAATGTGTTTGAGCCTTGAAGGATCCCACAAGATATTTCAGGTAGTCCTTGAAAAGGAACATGTCCAGCTCTTTCTTTTTACTTCTTGTTCTTTGGTTTTGATGTACAAGAAAGCTTTTTGTATATTAGCATTTTAACAGCAGTTTAAAATAACAGCCAGAAATGAATCTCTTTGTGTACAGAAAAGGCAATCTGAAGTGTAATCAAAAGCTTTCTGTTGTCTCTTGTCAGCAGCACATTGTTTTGCCTTTCTGGGTCACAAATGTGCCAGACCTTTGTTCTGTTTAACTCTTAAAAGGCACCTTTAAAAAATCATTTATGTAGAAAACACACTCGAATCATTTTAGCTTTGTTTGCAAGAGTGAGAAACCGCCGATTGCAGGAGAACAGAGAGTGTTGGATAAACAGAAAACTCTTTTTTTGTCAGCCAGGGCAGGCCCAGGACTTGTTGCTCCCTCTGGAAGATCCTCCTGCCCTCACCCTCTGTGCAGTGCCACCGGTTTGGGGAGGGAATGCCTCCTCTTGCCACTCTTCTTTTAGTGGAGAAGAGGAAATTGCAAACTGAGCAGCCTTCAAAGGAGAGGTGTCATCTCTGCCTGCCCCCTCATCGCCTGCTGAAATGTGGGACCGTCAGTGATGGTGCCACGGCTGGAAATGCCTGGGATAATCCAGGAATTGTTCTTCCCAGAGCCCCTTCCAGAGCTGCAGGAAAGGAAAGTCAGCTTTCCTCTGCTGCTGCTTTAATGCCCAGGCAGGGTTTGATCCCAGAGTCAGCTGCTCTGGGGGCTGGCCTTGGCTCGGGTGTCTGATTTTATCTCGTTTAGGGGATCACATTTCTGCTGCCACACTGTGGGATTGCTGTGGGATGGCTGGGTGGTCTGTGGGATCTCTGTGGGATCACTGGGTGACCTGTGGGATCGCTGTGAGATCTGTGGGATTGCTGGATGATCTGTGGGATCTCTGTGGGATGGCTGGGTGGTCTGTGGGATCTCTCTGGGATTGCTGAGTGGTCTGTGGGGTCGCTGGGTGATCTGTGGCATCACTCTGGGATTGCTGGGTGATCTGTGGCATCACTCTGAGATCAATGGCTGATCTGTGGGATCGCTGTGGGACTGCTGGGTGATCTGTGGGATCTCTGTGGGATTGCTGGGTGATCTGTGGGATCGCTGTGGGATCTCTGCCTCCCCACAGCTCAGCAGCACTCAGGAATGCAGCAGGGAGCTTGTGTTCCTCACAAAAGCCCTTGGGGTTGGCTGAGCAGGGGCAGGCAGGCACAGGGAGCAGAGCAGGCTGTTGGTGCAGCCCCTTGGCCATTTGTCAGCAGCTCCCAGACATCCATCTGTCCATCCCTGCATCCCTCCCTGCATCCATCCCTGCATCCCTCCTGCACAGGTTGCCTGGCAACCCCGGCCAGATCCTCCTGGAGCAGGTCGGGGATGATTTATCAGCGGGGCCGGGCAGGGACCCAGGAGCTTTTAACAGGAACCGCCTGGAACTGAGGCCTTGGGAGCATTTGATCCAGGATGTGCAGTGACAGCACCCAGAGCCCATCATCAGGGTGCAATTAGAGCAAACAGAAAGGCTCCTCGTTCTGACAGAATTGATTGTTTTTATTATTATTATTAATTTATTTTTTTTGCTCTTTGGTTTTTCCCATCAGGACTCCCTCACAGAAACAGGTGCAGTGCAGAATGGGAATCAGAGCTTTGCCTGGTGCTTCGGGTGAACCTGTAATCTTTCTCTTTATAAAAATAGCTCTGGTAAAAATCCTGATGGGAAAATACAGCTGGGGTCAGCACAAAAGGTTAGCAACACCCTGACAGCTCCAGGCCCGGGGTGAAGGAAGAGCTGAATTCTCCTGCAGCCCTGGAAATGTCTGAGAGCTGTTGTGTCACCTTCAATATCATGTTGCCTTTCATGCAGACTCTGGCATTGATCCCTGGCATTAACCAGAGGAGGGGAAGAGGAGTTTTGTAGACTGGCATTTAGGTAGTGGTGCATGCCGTGGTCACAAGGAGAGCTCTGAGCCCCTTGGAACATCACCCTCAGTAAAAGTAAATGGGAGGAAAGTGGGGCAGCCTTTGGGTTGGACACCCTCAGTTCAGCTCCTTCTGCTGGCTGGAGCCCTTTTCCCAGCCTAGCTGTGAAGAGGGATGGGCAATCTGTGCAAAGCATGTTGACAAGAGCATTTGTGTGTGTCTGAGGAGGCAAAGAGGAGAAAAAGGATGATGAATCCACTCTGACCTCCTGGATGGCAATATAAATACTTTATTGAAAATTCTAAATAAATGTGTTTGTAACCAGTAATCCTGCTCTGCATGCAATCTCATTTAGCCAACTGGGTATGCAAATGTGCTATTAATGTGTTTGCATCCAGTATAAATACACAAATCTAATCTGTTTATATATGTCATTTACACACAGCTGTGCTCACGCTCACTTTAATACCAATATTTCCAGCCAGCGAGAGGTACCATGGGAGCTCCATTGTTCCCAACAAAAGCAGCTCCATGGAAGGGGGGTCATTATCATCCAGGATCTTTTGGCATTCCCTCGGGGGAGGCTGTTAATGACTCTGTCTGTGGCTGCTGTGGGTACTCAGAGCTCAGGCTGGGAGCTGCAAAGCTTTGGGTTCAATCCCCCACACTTGGGGCAGCCTCCCCCTTTTCAGTGTAATTTTTCAGGAAGACAAAGCAATGCAGTTGGGAGGGAGAAGAGCAAATTGTTGGGCACCTTGAAGGCTTTCAGCTGATCTATTCCTTGTCAGTTTGTTTAGAGAGGACACTTGATCTCAGGGGCAGATGGCCTGGGGAGTGTAAGGTCTGTGTCACATGTGGGTGACCAGGGCTGCACTCTGCCCAGGGGCTTGGAATTTCCAGTGGCAACATCCATGCCTTGTAACACAGAGTGGTATCTAATGAATACCACCAAAATATTTTGGGTTTCCGTGTCTTTGAGTGAGAGAACTGGATGAAAACATGGTTTTATTTTCAAGTATCTCTGAATGTGCTGCACACTGAACAGAAGTTTTGCAGCTTGTGAAGCTGGAGAAGTAAAGATGCTTTCATGTATTTAGTGTTTATCTGCTGTTAACGATGAAAACCCCATAAATTTTCCTACCATATTTATTATAAAACTTTACATGCATATTAAATATGGAAGGTGGTGACAACTTCCATTGGCATCTGCCTAGAAAACCTCTGGCCTTTCCAGACATGCATTAAATCTACTGCTTTCATAATAGCAAAATCTCCCTTTTTGTTTGCTTAGAGTTAAGGAAAAGGTTGAGAGAAGAACTTGCTGTTCTTGGACATAGGCTAAAGAGGTGATTTTATTTTATTTTTAATTAGAAAGATTGAGAAATAAACCCCTTATTTCCTGAATTGAGAAAGATCAGAAGAGGCCCTGTGTGTGTTTGTAAATGTTTTGCATTACACAATGCTCTTCACTCATTAACCAGGTGGAAATCATAGGGAGGGAATGAAACAGCACATGGAATTTCTTAGAGGAAATACATTAGATCTAAACTCGATTGCAGCAGCACCTCAGAAGAGACACACTGGTAGCAGTGATGAATTTGCAGGTTCATCAGAGTTGTGCTGCCTTTCTGAAGGTTTCAGTTGGAAATCTCCAGCTGGAGATGGATTAAACAGGTTATTTGTTGTCTTTGCAGTGGCTGTTGTGGGTGCAGGCTCTCAGCACCAGCTTTATTTGGGGTTTTTGGGGCAGAGGAGCACAGGGGGAGCTGAGCTCCCTGTGACACCCGGGGTGCGCAGGGCTCGCAGCAGTCCCTGCTGCCAGGCTGTAATCTGGGGATCATGGAAACCCTGACGCACGAGCTCAGCCCTGGCACTGCCAGCCCCGTGACAAACGTGCCAGCTGAGCTCTGTCAGGCACAGCAGAATGGCTTTGTGTATCTTGTCAGGAGATTTGTTCCCCGGGATAAAATATGGGACCTGCAAGTGACACACAGAGGCAAACATTAACGTGCTTGTTCCTTGTTCTCCCCGGGTTATTTATAGCTCCCTGTGTACACGCAGGATGCTGCAGCATCTAATGCATTTCATCAAATTATCAAATGGTATTAGGAGGCCTCGTGCTGGGGCTGGTCAATAGCCATGGAAACCACTCCATAAAACAGAACCGTATCTGTCAGCACCGGCCGCCCCACAAGCCCTGGGATTTCCTAAAGCTGCTTCACAGCACTCATTACCCACAGCACTTCTTTTTAACTGTGGCACAGTTTGTCTTCAGTGAGCAGCACAAACAATAATGCTGACAGAATCCTGTCATAAGCAATCTTTTAAAGTTAAACAGAAGTGATGAAATTGAAACGTTTGTCCTAAAAATCTAAATTATGTACTTGTAAAAATGAAACCATTGTGCTCCAGAGTACTTCGTACCCAGATCTATCCACAGGTCTGAGCCTCGTTGTTCCCCCAGCCCTGTGTCTGAGGCTATTTTAGCTTGGCAGCTGTCGCTCTCAGAGGCCTCCTGTGAGCAGTGCAGCATCTTCTGCAGCATGGACACACGGACGTGGAATTTGGTGCGTGTCGTTTGTGCAGGGGAGAGCAAATTCAATCAGTGCCAGGCAGTCTGCTTTGTGAGACACCAGGGAGCAACAGGTCACCTCTGATTTTGTGTGCAACTATTTTGTTCTGTTACATTTAAAACCATTTTGAGGTCTCTGTTGGGCTTGACTGGGAGAAAAGGAGTAGCTGCTCTTGCTGCAGGGAGAATGGGGCATGATGCCTGAATTAATGGAAGACTAGAATAGGAAGGGGAATCTGAAAGTGGTTTTAAAAAAAGTATTGTTAAGCTTTAGAATTTCTGTCTGAGTTTCTGAAATTATTTTTTTGTGTGCTTTGTTGTTATTTGTGTATTAAGAGTCTCTGTCTTGCCTTTCCAAGAGGCACAAAGCTCCTTTAGAGCTGGGTATCTTACAGTGCCTCAGTGGCCCAGGGGTAGTTCTGTACAACATCAATAAAGGTGACAGCAGCATTGGCCAGAAGGATTGACTTCATTCTTACTCGGAGTTTTGGAACAGCATTCCAAGGTCCCTCTAATTCTGTTATTTGGATGGGCTCTGCATTTCTAACAGGGACTTCTGACATCCCACGGGGTCAGAGGAAAACAGTTTGTCATGGGTTTTATTAATAGAGTTGAATCACAACACAAACTAAATATAACATAGTTTGGTTAAAAGGAATCTTAAAAAATAAATTAAATGGTTCCCTAAGAATTCAAGTGCGCCATAGTAAGTCTTGGGCAAAATAAGGACTAGGATTTGGGTGTTCCCATTTTATGCCATGGACCAGATTGAGCTCTGCTGTTTCCCTGGGCTGTTCCAGCTCTGGTTTCTCCTTATTTCCTCCAGCTTTTTCGGTCACATTTTGCTGTGTGTGCTGTGAAGTGATGCTGCAGAGGCACCGTCCCTCAGAGCAGGGCCTGAGAGCATCCTGCAGTTCCCTTTGCAGTGCCTGCCTTTCAAGGTTTCCCCATTTAACTGGTTTCCATCCTTTGTGAATTCCTGCAGAGGGGAATTGCACTGCTCTTTGGGATGTTGGGAGTGATGTTGGGGTGTGTTTGTCATTGCTGCTGCCACCTTCTCTTGCCCAGACCACCAGCCAGAGGTTTGTGGTGCCAGGGGAGTGATCCACCCACCCCAGCATAATGAGAATTCCTTGGGAAAATTCACCTGCTAAAAATATGAGTGCATTAGGGACCAGCTGTACTCTGTGGGCACTCAATATCCTGTTCTGCAGGTACTTGGGTAACTTCTGCCTGCGTCTGGGGGCTGATACCTTGCTCTCAGTAAAATTTTGGGAGCTCAGGCACCCCTTAAACGCTTAAATCCCGGGTGCTGCGTTGGCTGGCTTGGAAGGAGCAGGTGGGTATGAGTAAATCACACACTGGAAGGGACTGCAATCTCCAAGCCTTTACAAGCGGTGGTTAATTCTCTAATTCTCGTCTCCGTGCCCCCGGGCACGTTCTTGGCGAACTCTGCAGTCTTGCTGGTTTTGAGGGTCAGGGTTAGGTGAGGATAGATCCCTGTGGGAGCAAACCTGCGGGATCCTGAGCAGGAGGATCCAGAGGGGCTCTTCCCTCGCACCCAGGGTTGTGGTGGGAGCTGCTGAGAGTTTGAACAGTGAATTTACCTTTTACCTCATGCCCTTCCCAACATGGAAAGCCTCTGATCACTGCCCACCTCCTTCCAGCAGATGTTTGCAAAAAGATGCGATCTAAAATATGTGAAGCCAACTTGAGGCTCGTTTCTCTTTAGGGAATTATAAAATCTCATCTCCTTCCCTTCCCTGGAATAGCAGGACCCACATACTCAGCATCCATTATCATTTTTCCAGACAGAATTTGTTATTTACTTGTTGTTTATACCTATGCATAGTGTTTATAGGAAAGGAAAAGGCCTTCTATTTTTTTCTGCTTGTTTCTTTATAGGAAATTAGGAATTCCCATTTCCCTCCTTTCCCTGGAATACTAGAACCCACATACTCAACATCCCCTATTGGTTTTGCAGGCAGCAATTTGTTATTTGCTCGTTGTTTATACCTGTGTACGGGTGTTGACAGGAAAGGAAAAACCCTTTTTATTCTGGTGTCGATAGGAAAGGAAGAAATCCTTCTCTAGAACATCCCTTCCAGAGAGAGAGAGGCACTTTGTTTAGCCTTAAACCTCCGGGTGCTGGTGCGCGGTGGGGATGTGTCGAGGGGCCGTGAGGGGGTCGCGGCCAGGGGCTGAGGGTACCGAGAGAAGGTGCCGGGGAGAGGACGAGGACGAGCAGGAGAGAGAAGGGAGAGGACGAGAACAAGCAGGAGAGAGGAGGGAGAGGAGAGAGGAGGGAGCGGTGCCTGCGGCCGGGGGCTGCTCGGCGCTNCCCCGCTGCGAGCCCCGCCGAGGAACGCGGGGGCTGCGAGCCTTTAACCCCTGCGGCACCTGCCCGGCACCCCGAGCCCGGCGCTGCGCAGTGCCCGGCCCCGAGCGGCTCCGGCTGTGGCACCCACTTCGGCGGAGCTGCGAACGCCGCAAGTCGGACCTGTGGAAGGGGATTGCGGTTGGGATTTTTCGGTGTGTTTCCCAAGCCCTTTCCCCCGTTCGGAGCCGTGTTAGGTGCCTTCGCTTTCCCGGCACAGCTCGGGCTGCCGGCGCCGCTCGGCTTCGCTGCCGATTCACAGCAGCCCTTTGGGGGAATTTTTAAATCTTTATTTTTTCTACTTTTTTTTTTTTTTCTGCTGCTGACACGCTGTTTTTGTTATCTTTTATCACAGAAACGATTTATTAAGGGGTTGAGGCAGTACGGCAAGAACTTCTTCAGAATCCGAAAGGAGTTGCTTCCCAATAAGGAGACCGTAAGTACATTTGGACTTTATGTAATTCGCTTTTCCTCTCGCTGCTTCGCTGTTTGATCTTGCGAAATTCTTCCCTTTTAACCCCGAATCCTCCTCAGATAAACGGAAAAGAAATCCAGAGCCAGCCGAGGCAGCTGCTGATTTTTAGTGCAGTTTTTAGGTCTTGGGGTATGAAAGATGTTACATAAAATAATCGTCATGGCTGGACGGAGCCACTGAGCCTGGGTGAAGTGTATTTATGGAGACCGAATCTAATTTTAGTTCCTGACATTCTGACGGGATAATACATTTTGTGTCACCCGGTGGGGCTCGAGTGGCATCGGGTAATTAAAGAAAACCTAAACCAAAACAGCATCTGATGGGATCGAGCAGCCCGAGCCTGTGACCCGCACGGAGCCGGGCTCTGCTTAACTCTTCCCCTTCCCTGGAACTCGTGTTTGGGGATGGATCCGTGATCTCTGAACTTCTCAGGTTTATGTAACCCTGTCATTCCACCCAAAATCCTGGCAGGGCTCCGGGGACACGGGCAGGGACAGGTGGGGGACTCCTGCAGAGGGGACAGGGTCTGGGACACCTTGGGAACCCGGTCACTGTTCCATTTGTCCTAAAAGAGCCTCGGTTCCTGTCCTGCAGGTGTCCTTTAACTGCGAGGAGCCTTTGGGAAAGTGGTTTCGTTTTTGTTCTGGATTTAGAAGGGAGGCAGCTCCGTGAAAATGGAGCTGGACTGTTTCCTAGCACTATATTATGTGGAAAACACTGATTTAAAGCATCACAGAGTGTTTAGACTTTTGTAGGTGTGGAGTCTGGATGAAGAGCATTGCTGTAATAATATTTAAAAGCCTCTCAGTTTCTGTAGGATGATTCCATTTTCCTCCAGGAGGTTCTTGTGAGACAGTGCTGTGATAACACAAATCTTTGGGTGGTAAATAGTAACACTGTGTGAGTTAAAAAGGAAGAGGAGGATGAGACAATTACGAGTTCACTCACTCTGATGAGAAAGGAAACTTGAATTCCTGCTCAAGTGTTGGTGGGCTGGAGGATTCTGTTGGATTGGAATTTTGAGGCGTGGAGGCCCAGTGCTGGAAAGGTGGCAGCTGGGAAGGAATGCTGGAATAGTGTGGATCTTACCAGCACATATCATGCCTTTCCTCTTTTCTCCAGAATACCTCCTGGAATGGAGGTAGAACAAATCAGTGTTTGCTTTTAGAAATGAATTCTGCTGATGGCAAAGTTGCTGAGGGACAAAAGTCTTCTCCTAAGTTTGAATTATGGCAGCTCTGAAGTATATTGTGTTTTTATAAATTGAAATATGCATTTTAAATGTGAAATGGGGAGGGAGGGGTTTATGACGGAGAAAAACATTTTACGAGGGGAAGGGAAAAAACCCTGAAAAATAAAGAGGTAGAGGCAGGTGCCTGCCCCTGTTTGTGCTACTTAACTTCTTACATTGGAGCTTGGGTATTGGGCTTAGGGTTTTGTAGAAGTTTTGCAAGTGGTAAACCTCACACAAGGTCTCTTTTTTCAAGTGTTATATTTTTGTTTCATTATGTCTAATTTTTTACTACAGAGAAGACTAAATATTAAGTCTGAGCTGTGGGAAGGATCATGTTGATGGGCTTGGGCTCAGGGTTTTTTTTTTAGCCCCTGTGGTAACTGATCTACAAATAACCTTTGACCTACACCGGGTTGTTTATAATCTCCGCTTCCTATTTTTGCCCACAGGCCTCACTTCTGCTTTAATTCCCAATCTTTTCAGCCCAAATTTACAGCTGGTTTGCTATAGGAAGGCATTGCAGGATAAAGGCTGCAGTAAATATTTGACTGCCCACTTCTGCTTCTGTTCCTTAAAGTGGAATAATGAGTAATGTAAATGACAAGGCTGTGGGATTAATTTGTCTGCATTTTTTCATCACCAGAATAATTTCAGATACTTTGCCTGCCATTTTTCTGTTGCAGTCTGAAGTCACCTTGTAGCAATTCCAGAAACACCAGGAAAAGGCTTTATTCTCCTGTCCAGCCTCCGTATTAACATCAGTGAAACTCTAAAAAGTTGTTACACGGATACTAAAGCAACTTAAAGATGTGTCAGGGGCATTCTTGGGGTGACTTGCCCTAATGACTCTTGGACATCTGATTTATTAAGAGTTTTCCTTACTGGTCACTGAAGGTTGTGGGGAGAGGACCCAGGAGGTTTTTGCCTCTGCATACCCCACTGAAAGTTACATCTCCTTATTATCCTGATTTTTGTAAAATGTGTCCTTTCCTAGACCCTTCACTGGGGGAAAATTCTCCCTAATTTCACCCTAAACCCTATGGCTGGAACATGGAAAGAGTGGAAGAAAAGCCCTGCAACAGAAATACAGAATTCTTGTAGAGCCCAGGCCTGTTTTATGTTGAATCAAGCTGAGGCTGCTGTGCAGAAAGTCAGGATATAGAGGTGAACATGACATTGTATTTCTTTTCTGCTTTGGGAAGGTGTAAAGTGGCCGTGGTGAGGGATGAGAATTAGGCCATCCTGTACTGAGCTTTCACAAGTGTGTAAGGAATGTCCTATTTGAGTTGTGCCTTGGCTTTTTTCCCCCTCCATAGTTAGTCTGCAATATCTTTGGAGAAAACCCCGTATTTATCAATGTGCATTTTAACTAGTTTAACATAGTTTTCCAGCAGTTTTAAAATTATTTCTTCTAAAGGAGTAGTCCTCAAGAAAAAAAGCTTTATGAAATGGAATGTTTATTTCATATCAAAGGTGTGTTTGGGTCTTCACTCTGGTTTATTTCACATTTCCAGTTTATTTCCATGTTTATGTCCAGGAGGGGTTCCCAGTGGACGTGGGAGTAAATAACTGCAATGGATCAAGGCAGGTGCTGCTTTAATGTTGGATCAGTGTTAACCTGCTCATACTGGAGGAAAAGTGTAGCTGAGCCATGAGATTTTTAAATGAAACTTTTGAAACTTCCCTTGGGTTTCCACTGACCTGTCTGAAATGCACCTTCTCCTCTATTTCCATGTAGCTTTTTTCCTTTTATCCTCCCCGGGGTGGTTTCTCCTGGGTTGCAGCTGACACAGCTGATGAGCTGCCCTGCTGTCCTTTGGTTCCTGCTTAGCAGCACTTCTGATTCCTCTTCATGGGAAGAAGTAAATTGTGGAGGCTTTTCAGTGACATGAACAGTTTTCAATAATTACTTTCATTTAAATTCCCATGTTGTGAGAATGAAAGGTGCACAGCTGGCAACACTTTTCTTAACTATCTGGTTTGGCTTTAAATGTGGTTTTATTCCCTTCCCATCCACCCATTTTGGGATAATTTGCTGAAACTTCGTGATAATACAGGATTTTCCCAGTATTTAACATTCTGCTCTGAATTCTTCAGGTGATTACACTGAGCTACTTGAATTCGAGTGTTTTAGAAGCACCAGCATTGTGATAGGCCTGAGATAAAGGTGCTTGAATGCCTCCAAGGTTGGGGATTGCCTTTCTGTGCTCATGGAAACAGCTTAACTCTGTGCTGGCTTCCTGCAGGAGGTGAACAGAGACAGGGAACGGTGCAGGGCAGTGACTCCATCAGGGCAGGAGGGTGCCAGGTCCTGGTGTCACCTTGCTGGCATCCAGAGCTGGCTCCTGCTGCTCAGCCTGTCCTTGTGCTGCTCTCCCAGAGACGCTGCTGGGAGCCTCGGGCTGCACTTGCACTTTGTTTGAGCTGTTCAAGGCCACAGTCCCAGCAGGAACAGAGCTGTTTCCCAGTGCCTGGGCTTCCTGCAGCCTGCTTTATTTCACATTTCCAGTTTATTTCTATGTTTATGGTGTTGTCTGAGCAGTGGAGCTTCAGCCTCGTGCCCCCAGAAATGGGGATGTGTGTGGCTGTCCCTTTCCCAGGTTCAGGAGTGATGTCCTGTTATCCTGCCACATTGTCACCATGGCCTTTGCTGCAGCTGAAGTGAGATTTTGGAGCCTTGTCTCTCCTGGGGATGGGCCTGAGCACTTTGGGCCTTTCTGAGAGCTCTGGGGATGTGCTGGGGCTCTCCAAAGGCTCCTGTGTTCCCCAGGGGCAGCTCCTGGCTCGGAGCTGGGCATGGTACCTGAGCCCCCTCTCCTCCTCCTGGCAGCCTCACTCCTCAGCAGCCCTGCAGGCAGCCCAGGAGGAGCACAGTGGATCTTTGTGCAGACTCTGGGCTAATTTTGGGTTGAATTCCCCTGTTGAGCACACAGGTATCTGTGGTGTGTGTGATTGTTGGTTTGGCTGCTGAGCCAGGGATGACAGAGTGCAATCGAAAGATCTTGCCTCTGGGTGGATGCTCCTTTATTTAGCTCTAAAGCACAGTGTAAACAGGAGTTATGGATATTGGCTGTTTCCTGACATTGAAGTACCTGCAGTGTGCTGTATTTATGCACATAAGAACTAAATATGCATCGTTTCTTCAGGAAAAATGGTCTCTCTTCTGATAGTAAAACCTTCCTCCTCAAATTAAATGCTGCTGGGACTTACCTCAGAGACTAAATAAGCTGTGCTCTGTTAATGTTAGGAGGCAAAACGAGTGCAGGATGAGCTTTCAGCATAAACTTCTGTTTAATTTTAGATCGAGGTTTAGATAAACAATTTTATTCTTGCCTCATTAATGCTTAATCTTGTGTTACATAATACACAATATTGGCTTCCTGAGTAGCTCTTAAATATAGTGCAAATGTGTAGCAGCTGAAAGGTCAGTGCAGTTACCATATGTGCAGGCTGGCAAGGTGGCTGTCCCCTCTGAGGACACACAGAGCCCTCCCCATGTCACTCCTGATGGCAGCCAGCAGCCCCAGGAATATTTGTGCAAGACTCTCCTGAGCAGCTGAAAGGTAGAGCTTCTCCCTCGACACAATTGTTCACATAGCAGAGTGCCTTTGATCAAAGGAGGGGGATAATTAGATGAATATCTCTTGGTCTGTTGGTATAAAGTGATTACTTAGCCCTACATTGGCTTTTTAATATTTGCATTTAGTGGTGAGCCTTGTTTGTAGCAGGAGCTGCGTTGTGGCTGTGGCGTGGGCTTCATCCCTGCTCTGCTCTCCCCAAGGAAATCTGCTTTATTTGAGGCCATATTCCCCTAATGATGGAATATTAATACAGTGCAGTCAAGCCACATTATTTCCTGCCTTGTCTTTGCTGCGGGAGCGTTCAGAGAGGGACAAGCTGTGGAAGCCTTTTCTGTTTGAAAGCTGAACCTTTTTCTTTAATAACTTGTTCTAGCCTGGATGCAGTCAGAGCTGAAATTTTCCATTCGAGTTTGAAGCGACTGCCAACATAAACAGCCACTGCTTCTTTTCATTTCATCCTGCTGGCTGCTGCTGCTGCCTCCAGAGCGTGGCCATTGCAGGCACAGGGCTTTGCTCTTCTTCACACAGGGGCTTGTGGGCTTCACATTTCCCCAATGATTTCAGATGATAGCCTGAGACTTTTTTCTTTAGTCACAGCAAATATTCTACTGGGCCTCAGTCCAGTTAGAAAAAGGGGCAGAGGCAGCAGTTGCTTTTCCTGTGTAAGTGAAACCACCGAATCATTTGCATAACAAACTCTTCTGGAAGGGAACGTGCTGCTTTTTTTTTTTTTTTTTTTCCTGTTTTTGTGAGCGTGGCTGTCTCAGCTGAGGGAGGAGGAGCACTGCATTAATGTTTGACTCAAGGTGAGGCAGGGTGCTGAGGCAGCTCCGTGCTGCTCACCAGGAGCAGGGGAAGGGAAGCCAAGGAATGTAATGAAATGCTGAGCTCACAGGAGCTGAGCTCAGATGGAGATATTCCTGAATTTAAGTGGCTCTGAGCTGAAGGCTGTTTGCAGAGGGATGTTCAGTGTGTGTGTTCACTGTGATCTGGTTTGCTTTTGAAAGTTTAACTGTTAAACCTATTGCAAATGTCATAACTTTATTGGATCATAAACCAGGAGGTTTGGAAAGGTCTTTAAAGAGACATAAAGGTTTAACTCACACACACTGTGGTGTCTTTGTTGGTCTCTAAAAGGGGGTCCAGGTGCTCAGGTGAGCCACAGCTCCGTGGTTCATACATGTGTGTTCTTTTAGATGCAGTGCTCTGAGTGTATCCTGTGAATTCCCATGTCCTGGAGGTGAATCTTGCCTGCCTCTGAACAGCCCTGTCCCCTGGCCTGTGCCACGTGTGTGCCCCTGGATTAATGATTGATTAATGACTGCCTTCAGCTTCCAAAGACCAAAATACCCTTTCCCAGCCCTGCCTGTCTCAATTCCAGCTGCAGCGAGCAAAACCAAAGGAAGAATGTACCTAAAATGTGCTCTTTTAAAATTGTTTTTGTTTTAAATCTCTTAAGCGTTCTCTTTAGAGAATAAGAGGATTAATTTTCAGTTGTATCGTTTTACTTTTGTGTTCCAAAGGTAATTTACAGCGTCATCAGCTCAAAAAATGAGCTGCTTATTTGACTTTGTTCCTAAGAAACCCTCAGAGATGGAGAGCATAAAAGCAGAAGGTGTGTTCACTGTGCCAGCTGGACTCTAGAATTGACTTCAGCATGGGCAATAAATCAGCTCTGCACTCCAGTGGCTTTTTTTTTATTATTATTTTACATTACAAGATTGGATCTCATTGTTTATTTTTCTCTGAAGGTTTAGAGGTAGGTAGGGGTAAAATATTGTTGCAAGTAAAAGAGGGCCATTAGGCAATTGCATTGGGTTCTGTCAGGGAGCCAGAAAGGACAATTTCTGCTTTGTAGGGAAAAGTCTGTAGTCAAAGATACAAGCCAAGATTATTTGGGTAATTGATACAGTATTGTCTGAGCCTTCCTCAGCAACTGGGAGAACACAATGCTGCTCCTCAGAGTTCTGTTCCACTGCATTTGCCTTACTTTCTGTTTATAATTCACCATCCTAAGGAATTTCGGTTTGTTTATTTTCCTATTGTGAATTCTCTTTTGCATCTCTGCTGAAGGGTATGTGTGACTCTGGTTAAAATGCTTTTTGTTCATCAACAGCTGTATATTTATTCTGTGTTTTCATTCCCTGTGAGAAAAACCAGCAGCTTTTCTTCTTCCCTGGCAGTTGTCAGATTGTATCAAATACTCAGACATCAACCCTGAGGTCCTGTGAATTGCAGGTACATAAAATAGGTGTCTGGTAAAGGATTTGTGCAGTTTATTTTCATGGTTGAGTGTCCCAGCCTGGCAAGACTCTTCTCCACGGCTGCCATGCATCAAACCCTTGCTGGTGGTTGTTCCCCATCCAGTCAGTGACTGAAGATGTGCTTTAAAACCTGAAAATGGCTTTCACAAAGGCAAAAATAAACCAGGCATATAAGCAGCAGTGCTGTTTGTGGGACAGCATGTCCCAGAACAGTGCTAATGTTCTAAAATCTGGGTAACTCCAGGAGAAATGAATCTGTATAATCCTGCCTGGGGACTGACTTTTGAAATGGCTTAGGAGAGAAATACTCTGCAGGTAATCCTCAGTGTGCTGCTCACCGTGTGTATTTACAGAGTGTGAGACAGAGATTACAGTTTCAAGAGCTACTGCAGCAGTTTGCTTTGAATTTCTGAGTTCAAGGAGTAAATAAATACAAACAGCTTGGACTTGCTGTGAGCCGTGCTCCAGGGGAGTCAGAGGAGCTCTGCAGAGCAGACTTTGGTTCCTTAAAACACTCAGGGAATCGTGCCTGGCTTGTGTGGGGTTCACAGGGCAGCCACTTGGGGCAAATGATTGTGCACTAGGAAAAAAAACCTCTTTTGGCAGAGAATAAAGTGCACTTAGAGTGTGCACAGAGCGTGGAATGAACTTCATTCCTCCACAGGAGATCACTGGGCTCAGCCATCACCTCCTACCCCTGATGGCCCCATAGGAGCAGCACCCACTGCCTTCCCCTGGCTCCAAACCAGCCCCCAAACACATCAGTCACTCCTAAAGATCCTGTACCGAGCTGCTGGAGCTGGGAGAAAACACAACAACAACTCCAGGAGACAGATGCACTCATTTTGTCAGTTTTGTTTCCAAGCAGCTGTAAAAAAGAAGCAGTGCTTGATTACTGGGTTGTTTTTTTTTTTTGCTGCTTGTTTTTTTGGTTTTTTTCATGCCAAGGAAGACTCCCAGGAATTACAGAGATGGTGGAGTAAAGTGAGAGTGGGGAGTTAGAATAGAGGCTGTGCCATAGGGGAGGTGAAGCAGTTTGTGGATAGAAGTGGCTCTCTAAGCATAAAGAAACATTTAACATCACACGTTGAAATCTGCTGCATTTGCTTTTGCTTTGTTTTTCCTTTCCATTCTGGATCTGAAGGAAAAACGCTTAGGAGTGTGATAGAATTCAGATTGTCAGGACATAAAGATGCTGGTGATTACTTCTAGGTGAGGGTGATGTCATTTTGGGTGAAGTTCTGTTTTCTCCCAGCACAGGGAAGGGAGGGTTCCTGTCCTGCAGGGTGCCAGGAGAGCTGTAAGTGTCAGCCAGAGCCCTGCACACCTGCACCGTGGTGGATTTATGGATATATGGGATATGGAGGGGTTCCTTTCCCTGCCAGGAGGTGCATTAATGTCTCCTGGTGTGTGGAAAAGCTGTGAGATGCTCAGGCTTTGGGTTTCCTCCTCCTGCTGGTGAGGAATAAGGATCTTGCAAGGCTGGGATCCCCCATTTGTGGTGTTTGTGCATTTTCCCTGGAGTCAGGAGGGACTGTACCCTTCAGGACAGAAATCCAGCCCTCCTTTTCTTCCTGCTTCACACTGCTGATGCCACAGCAAACCCTGAGTGATCAAAGCAGATTCCACAGCAAACCACCTGCTTCTTGTATCTCTTTTTTGAAATCCCAGGATCTTTCAAGGTTAAGTTTGTTCATTGCCCTTTTTCTTTCAAACTTGGTGAGTTTAGGAGCTGGGGAGGTGTAAGTGAAGGAGCTGCTCTCACAGTAATTGCTGTATTTAGGAAACAAAGTGTTACAAGAACGATGACAAAATCCCAGCTGCTGACAGTGGTGGTGGTTGGGCAATCCTTCCTGACTCTGGTCACCTGGGATGAGGAACATTGGCAGGGAATATTGTTTGGTTTAGGCTACCAAACTCCTGTACAGCAGGAAGAGATCTGGCATGGAAAAAAGGTGCTGTAAGTGCTTTTATTGCCATGGTGAAACAGTTTGTTCTTGGGTGGAACAGTTGAGCTGATCCTCCCCTCCCCCAGAGCCTTGGTGGGCTCCCTTTTCCCTTGCAGTGCCCCTGACACAAACGGAGTTATTTTGTAGGACGCCTCCAGACCCTTCAAAGAGAGGAGAGCACATTCCAGGTTATAAACCAGCTCTGCTCCTGCAATCTGAGAACTCCTCCCTGGTGTTTAACCCTGAGCCTGCTTTGTGCCTCTTGTGTAAAGCACCAGGACATCCCACAGGAACTCCTGATTTATTTTGCTAACTCTGCCCTTCTCTGTGGTTCACAAACCTCCAATGGGCTGTGAAGCTCCAAGATTTCGGAGTTGAACAGTAGAAGTTTTAAGAACATCCTCTTCTACATGAAAGACTTAACACTTTCCACATGCTGGGTTTTTGGATCACGAAAAGCTGATCTCCTACAAGTAGAGTTTGTAAAGCTTGAGGCATCCTGGGCCAGGGTTGGTTAATGCTGTTGTGAAATTGGGGAAGGAAAAAAATGTAATGAGAACTCTGGGCTTTGGGCCAGCAAGGAAGATCTGATACAGTGAACATGTTTCTGTTGCCCTTTGTTACTGTTGAGTTTGATTAGCTTTGTTTCTGGTAAGTTTAATTACAGTTCTTTTTTATTTTTATGGCTAAGGAGAGGATCTTTGCCAAAGCTCAAGTCTTTCATTACCTCAGTTGCAATGAGAGGGAACTGGAGAAACAAATCATGCCACCTCCCCAGCAAACAAGCCAAAGTAAAACCAAAAGAAACCCCACTAAGCTATAAACCCAACCCTTTTCTCTCTCCTTGCCCTATTCCTGCAGTCTGCTACTTTCCATCTGTTATTTTCCCTTTCTGAAGTTGCTTTTAGGCTTTTAGGGTCGAGGGTGAATTTGCTTTGTGCAGTAAGTTGTTGTTTTGCCTGGGCAGGGTTCTTCACCTGTGGTTGTTGTGCTTCCCTGGAGCTTGTCTGGCTCTTCTGCAGTTTTCTGTCACACAGACAACACTTGTACATGGATTCCTTCATTGCCTTGCAGGAATACAGCTGGGATGGAAAATGCCTCAGAAACTGGGAGAACAGAGTGGACAGAAACAGGAGGGGTTCAGTTTGGGCCCTGGTTTTGTGTGATGGGTGACCTTGCCCATTTATGTGATTAAAAATATGTGCCATAAAGCCTGCACAGTCTGGGCTCTAAAGGAGCATATGGAAAAACTCATTTCTCCTGATCCCCTCTGCTGAAAGAGCTCCAGACTGTGGAACAACTCTGGGTTGTGTAACTGGACCTTCACCTTGCTGTGGAGAAATGACAGGGACAAAGGCCTCCCTCCCTCAGTGCTGTGCTAAACTTGTATTGATTTAACAATTCCACTTCATGTTCTTAGTCTGCCATTTGATGGGAGAGATTTTTTTTTCCTTGTTGTTGTTGCCTGGCTTTAGAAAAACATTGCTTTTAGAGCTTCTGAAAAGAAATTGTCTGCTCACTGTGGGCATAAAACTCCCCTTCCTATCTGCCACCTATTCATTCTATATTAAGGTTCGTAATGGTTTTGTTTCAGACAAATCTGTGTGTCTTAAACTTGAAAGAATTCAAAAATGATGCAAATGATTCTCAGCTAAAGGATGAAGAGGAGGGGAGCCTTGATGGATTTGAGTAACCAGAGAGTTGTAACCCAGCACTGCCCAGGAGATATTTGGAAACCCTGCATTTACTGTGAGAAGGTTTTATTTAACAGGAGTGTAGGCCAGGACGTTGTGAGCTGCTGTTTGGGGTTGGGAATGACCCCACTTCTCTCCTGGCTGTTTTTCCACGGAGCACATTAACAGAGCTGCTGAAACAAATCCACGGGGCTGCTCCGTGTGTCAGTGCAAATCCCCTTCCCAATTCCCACCTCACCCAGTCACTCCTTTACAGCCCTCACCCCCTGTTCACAGTCCTGAGTCACAGCTCTGCCCTGCTGGCATTTACAGATTGCAAGTGCACAGGTTTTCACTGCTGCAGCAATTAAGGAACACGTAACAGATGCCTGTGAATCACCTCGGGATAGCTGGGGTTAGCTCTTCATGTCTGTGCCAAACCAGAGTTAAGGTCTCAGGTTTCTCTGAGTTGCTGAAGTTCTGCTTTGACCTTTTCAAGGGAACTTACATAGCAAAGGTATGGGAAATGTTTAAAAGTGAGTTTGGCATTATGTTTGACTGTTTTAGTTGTCATCTCTGAGCTGGGATTGTGGATGGAATCCTGCAGGCTGTGGATAAACAGCTTTTCTGGTGCACTGCTCAGTATGGGTTTGCCATTCCACAAAGGTCATGTCAAAATGAGGGGAAAACCCCAGAACAAATCAGCAACAGCAACAAAAAAACCCAACCCAAACCCAGACTAGCAGGGACATGATATTTTAGGAATTAGAAGTTCTGATTTGTCAGAGATTTCTGCTTCAGTCTCTCCCCAGCATCCATCCTCTCTCCTTCAGTGGTGAGAGGAGTCCATGGTGTAACTTAATTCCAAATACTCTGTTCAGTCAGTCTCCAGCTGGAGTTGTAAAGTTGTTGTGTTGGCACAGGACAGGTCCTGAGGAGGGGCAGCCTCTGGGCTGGGGATAATTCTGCAGCTGGCTCTTTGCAGGTGGGGCAGGGAAACAGTGAATGGACATTGCTGGATCTGCCTTGTCTGACCCTTAATGAGACCTGAGGGTGTGAATGGGAGTCCCCAGGTAGGGCAGGGCTGGGGACACCCGGGACAAGCAGCTCCCTGAGGTCATTCCCCCTGACTTCCCAAGGTCACCTTGGTCTGCAGGGGAGAGAGGGGATTTCCACTTTGTGTCATGAGCAGAGTTTGGAAAGGGCAGCAGGGAAGTGAGGAATGAAGTCAGTGATCTGCTGCCAGTGCTTTGTTGCCTCTGTGCTGTTTTGCCCTGTCTCCATCATAATTAATGTTGACGAGGCTTGCTCCAAGGCTCCTGGCAGCTCTGCTCCCCAGGGCTCTCTTGGGATGGGATATCTGCCCTCAGAGATGCAGGGAAAACAAGTTGCAGGTCCCTGCAGCTTTGGACAGAACCATGCAGCCAGGAATGAATTCCTGCAGTGGTTCAGGGCCCTGCTGCAGTGGAGCCCCTCACCTGCTCTGGGCACTGCTGCTTCTGGGTCATGGGCTGCAGGTTTTCCTAAGCCTGCTGAGGAACCAACCCACAGCAGACCCAGGCAGTGACCCACAGCCAGGGCTTTGCTGCTGTCTTTGACAGCTGCAGTGGTTTCAGTTAGGGGCCCACTCTGCAGCAGCACGTGTCTGATGGATTGGGGGAACACGAGGAGCACAAACCTGTCCTGCTGCTTTGGGGCTCTCCTGGGGGGAAGCCTGCTGGGCTCAGCACGAGTGGGGCTTTGAAGTATAAAACACACCAAAATAAATACAGCCTAGCTGTTCTAACTCAGTTATGTGTGATATTCACTTACAGACCTTTTTCCACTTTTAATATGGTTTTGAAAACTTGAACTTTTGTGGGTGCTGTGGGGACTTCTGTCTGAGTTCTGGTTATTGGGTGTTTGCCTGCTTAGGGTAACTTTTCCTGTAAGGAAATCATTTGTATTAGTTGCAGGTTTGTTGGGATTTTTTGTTTGGTTTTTATTTGCAAGGGGTGTTTCTTTGCATCTGCTCCCTGATCTTCTACTCTCTTTTTTTAATGTTTTAGTATTTGTTTGGCTTCAAGTATAAATCCAACACGCCCATTTCACTGAGGTGTGAGGGTTTGCAGTGTTGTTCTGCTGTACCCCTGGGGCAGCTCAGCTTCATTAGGATTTACACCAGTATCACAGGAGTTGCTCCCTGCTTTTCTCTCCAGTGTTGTGTATGGGTAGGTGGGAGTGGGTTCAGACTCCTGGATTATTCTGCTCCCCCAAGCTCCTGTTTTCTCCTTGGAAGGCTGCTCAGCTCTGCTGTCACTGATGCTCCAGAGCCCAGGTGAAGCAGGGAGCTGGAGGTGAACAATTCCTCATCCCTGCAAAGTCCCATTCCCTGGGACTGGGAAAGGCCTGGAATTCCCAGACACTGCCTGTGCTGTCTGAGGGAATTTTACATGCTGGAAAACAAGCACTGTAAAAATCCTTACATGCCTGAGCTGCCTGTCAGGTGTTTGTGGAGCCTCTTGAGTGTGTTTGTGTATGAAAGATTCATGGGACATTTTGAAGAGGTGGCAGTGCTGCCGTGAGAAATAACACCGTGGAAAAATTCTGCTCAGATTCCAGGGTTTTAGTGCATCATTTTCAGTGTTTCCCCTTTTAGTTTTATCATTAGTACCATTTGGATGAAAACACGTGTCTTGATTGCAGCTTTTGTTTCATTCCCACCCAAAGATGCCACTTTTTGTGCTGTTTGCTGGGTAGCAAATGCTGCCAGCATTGTATAGACACAGGGAACCCTGGTTATCCTCACATCCTGTGGGAATGGGCTGACTTCCAGACTGATTTCACATGTGAGGCCTGAGCAATAGAAGTAATGAGAGGAATTGCTTGTTTACCTTACAGACAACACCTGCAAGGATGGACCAAAACCAGATTCTGTGTCTTAGCAGTGTTACTGTGATGAGTTTAATGAGGGGGAAAGCAGGAGGGTTGGAATTATTTATGGAATGATACATGAGACATTCAGAACACCCCCCTGTGCTTACATGTGGGCAGATCAAGCATAGTAAAGTGGGTTTTTTAAAGGAGAAAACAGCTTTTGTGGTGTGTCTTTCACATGGCACAGGGTTTCTTTTCCAGAGTTGTGTAATGTCTCAAATCCCTGTTATTGCAGGATCTGTGCCTTGCTTGTGGCAGCTGCTTGGGTTGTTGGATGTGTTTGGAATTAAACAGGAACTGGCATCTTGAGTCTGTGTTTTTCCTAAAGCTGTGAAATTCAGAATTCGTGGAGAGTAGAACCAGCTTGGGAGAAGCTTTGGAAGGACCAGGATGGGTGGGGAAAGGCAGGAGCTGGAGGTTCCCAGGAAGGTTTGTCACACAATGTCACCGTGGCCTTCTTAGGCTGTTCCTGCAGGATTGATGTGATGGGGCAGCACAGACAAACCCTTCACAGGAGGTACAAGTGTTCATCTCTGCAGGAAATGTTCCTTGTGCCCTGCCTGTGGTTGTTTGCTGGGCTTGGCCACGAGCCCAAGCACTGTGTCAGATACTGCTCTTGTTTCACAAATGGAAATCTTCCACAGCCAGAAGGGAAAATCAGAATGTGTCTCCCCCAAATCCACTTTTATCGCTCATACACATACACATTGCAGCCAATTTAGCACCCTGAACATCCATGTCAGGCTTTTTGCCAGCACTCACTTGTGCCTCTGAGTCTCTGCATCTTTCTGAATTTATTTAGGGTGTGATATTTTGCTGTAGTCAATGAAATCCAGAATGAAATGAAACTTCCTAATAGATGAAAGCTGTCGTGCTTTGTCTAGAACCACAGGATGGGTGGTTTGTTTACAGGGGAAGTAAACCTGTTTCAGAAAAACAAAGTTTAAAGAGAAGAATGCAGTGGGGAATTTTGGCTATCAGGGATGAAGCAGAGCAGGATGTTTCTGTGTGCAGTTTTGTTTGCAGACAGTGCACGGCTTGGAGATTAATATTTCACCACTTTCAGAAACTCTGGGGCTGCAGCTTATCAGTTAATAACAGTTTGTCCTTCCAAGAGCCACACAAGTAGAAACATCAACCAGGCAGCTTTGCTGTCTCCCAGAGGAGGAGGCCAACAAGTATTGATGGAACATCTCCCTTCCTGTTAAGTTCCCCATTCTAGGGCTTCTCTCTTGGTTTCTGGCACCTCGGTGCTGTGTTGAATTCAAGCTCTAATTAAGCTGATCCTCCCTGCCCTGCTGGGATCAGAGGTGTCCCCTGCCTGTCCCTGTCCCCAGGGCTGCTGCCACAGTCTGGCTGTCACGGGAGAGAATTCCTGAGCTCCCAGGGTGAGACCCTGCAGTGCTGGTGTGAGGAATGGGCTGTGCTGTGGAGAGGGGGGTGAGAGGGGTCTGGGTTGAGCTACAGGTCCATTTGCAAGAGTTCAGGAGTCAGAGCCCCAGGCCATGCCCCAAATTACTGCTGCCTTTTTGCCTTACCCCTGATTTAGGGATCAAATCCACGTTCTGAGGGAGCAGCTGGGGTTAATGTTTGCTGGAGACACCAGGGCAGAACAGAGCTGGGAAGAATTGGTGATTTCTTTCACTTCTGAGCTCACTGTATAGGTATTATAGTGAGCTACAATGAATTGCTCTTCCTAATGCTGCTTTACAACTCTTAGCTTTGTCTTCTAGTTACATTTTGCTTGCTAAGGATTTTTCCTGACAGAAAGAATTTGAGACTGGAGGGAAGCAACAATAACTGAGGGATAAGCAGCTTACGTGGCAGTTCTTTGTGGTTTGGAGGTGGGGGGTTGCTCGATGTCCTGCTTCAATATTCCTCTTTTCTTATGTTGCTCTGATAAACAGGAAAACCCTGAAATACCCCTCAACCTTCCATACTTAATCTAGAAAATCTCCTGGTTTAGGGAGCTGTTCTTGGAGAGCAGTAAAAGGAAAACAGCTGTTCAGAGAGCAGATCTGAGAGAAACAGAGTCTGTTTAAAATCAGGGTTTAATGACAAGGACTGTGCTGAGAGGTTGTGTTTGCTTTGTCCATAACTCAGGGCAGGAGCCCGTCCTCCCTCACCCTCTGTGGCGTGGGTGAGGTTTCAGTGATAAGCTGCTGGTTTGTCTGAGTTCAGTTGATACTTTCCAGGTGTAAAGTGGATGGGATTCTTCCTCCATCTGGCCTGTTCAGATGTTGAACATCCTGTGCTGGTGATTTTTATTAAGAGGTCACATTCTGTCTGTCTTCAGCATGGGATCAGAGAGTTTTCATCGTGGAATAACCAGGTGTGAGGACTTTTAAAATCATTGTTTCCAGGGGATTAAATCTTCCCATTCCTCATTAGCAGTGAGGATAATTTTACAGAGTTTGTCTCCTGTATATAATTTTCAGTATTTTCTGACTGCTGCTGTATTTGTAATAAACTCTGAAACCCCAGCAGCTCCCCCACAGGTCATGAGCTCGGAGAGGAGGAAGCTGTGTCAGGGAGGGGAGTGTGTACATTTGACAAGCCAGGCTTTGTGTGATTCAGCACAGATGTGTTTGGAAAACCTAAAACATCTGGTGCATGGAAGTGTGGAATGCAGGTCAGTGGTCAGACACGTCAGGAGTTCAAACAGTGCTGCTGCTGGCACAGCTGCACTGCTGGTGGGTGTCACAGGACCAAGTGGACCTTCAATCCTGACATCTGTATTTCAATAAAAGCAGTTACAGAATGTGTCATTTGAGAAACCAGTAGCTATTTCTTCCTCAGCTCTCTTTGCCCTATTGAAAATGGAAAGTCAGATCGAGATTTCAGATTCTGTATTTGTTGTTTGTTTGAGTGGGTTTGTTTCCTTGGTTTTGTGGTGTGTCGTCTTCCCAGAGTCCAGTACCTGGTAATATAAAACCTGCCAATATAATGGAACCTGGGGAGGCCAGGAGACAGCTCCAGACAAGGAAGCAAAGAGAAGAGCAGCTCTAATTAACAGGCAGGCAGTCCTTGGTGGCCTGTAACTGCTGTAGGATGGACCTGTGGCTGTTCAGAGAGGCTGCAGAGCCTGGGCATTGGAACATTGCTCCAACCCATCCAGGGTGCCCCTGTTGAGTGATGAGGGGTGTCCAGCCTGCTTTGCCCACACAGGGACTAGTGGGTGACTTAAACTGGGGCTTGACAGACACCTGGGAGCTCCTGTGTTCAGTGCCAGAGGCTGCTCAGGTGAGCAGGGCCAGGAATGTGCTCTGCAGTGAACTCACCGCTGGAAATCCTCTTCCACATCAGCAGGATGTCATCCATCTCATCTGGGGGGAATTCCCTGGGCTTTGGGATGCTGCTGTGGCTGCTGGGGCTGTGGATGTGGGGGTTATCATTGCCCCTCCCCAGTATTGCAGTGAGAGAGCCCCGGGGTGATTGTGAGCTCAGTGTTTGCTGTCAGCCCTGCAGGCTCACCCAGCCAGCCCAGGGCAGGGCTGCAGTGATGAGAGGATTGATCCCAAGTGACACTTCCCTGGGAACTAAATCTGGTTTGATTCTATTTGTAAAACTGGCATGATGAAATATTGAAAATGTTTTTGGGGTAGTAAAACTTTCTTAATAATTACAAAGCCTAATTTCAGTTGTTGGGAAACAAATGAGCATCTGTACACCTTCCTGAGATGCAGGGGGATTAAGTTCCCTGCTGAATAGCAGAATTAAATTTTTAATACTTTGTTTAAACAGGAATTATGAAAGTAGACAATGCTCTGTCCTTGTGTTCGGAGTGTCCCTTTCTCATGCACATTCACAAATTGGCCTTTCACTTCAATTAATTAAAGCTGACATGCAAACCACAACAACAGGCAGTCTGGGTGGCAGATGAAATGACCAAAATCTGTCAGTATTTTTTTACTGGCTTGAGTAGGTGATCATACTGGGTCTGGTTCTCAGCCCCTGTGTAAAATCCATGGAGCAGAGGAGCTGCTGTGGCTGAAGGAGCCATTCCCATTTCCTGGCAGCCATTACATGCTGCCAGCACAAAAACACTTCTTTCTTAACAGTCCTTTCCGAGGCTCAAAAATGGATTTTCCTCCCAGCCACTGTCATTCAATTATCACCTCAGGAAATGCACAGATATAACTGATGATCCCTTTCAAACATCCTGCGGTTTTCCACTCCTCCCATCCTTCATTTCCCTGCCTGCTCCAGTCATTAGATGTAACATTGCCCATGTATATTTTATAGGGTGACCCTGACGGCTGTCGCTTTGAGGATGTGCAGAGATAATAAGATTGTGCATGTAATGAAGGGCAGATAAATAGAAAAATGTTTACAGGCTGGAGTGTGGTGGTTGGAAGTGCTTTATGGCTTCATGGCTGGCTTCTCCCTGACACACCCCCACGGGAACCAGGGGTGCCTTGGCTTTCAGGAGTGAAAATGGGATGTGTCTTAGGCTCTGGGAAAGGTGGCCTCGGGATGTGGAAATGGGGTTTTGTTCCACAACCCCAACTCCAGCAATACCCAATCAAGAAGCTTAATTATCGAGCTGGTGCAAAAAGAGAGTGCAGTTCAAGGGATAATTGGCACCTCCATTGAGCAAATCCTGCTCTGGGTATTGTGCTGCTAAATTCTCACTGTAACAGTATTGATGGGGAGGTGGAAGAGGAGTGGGGAAGACACAATCCAGTGCAGACAATGCCCTGAAAGCTTTCCTCAATAACTGGCATTAATTTATCTGAGTATTTATCCTGCTCTCCTTTTTGTCCTGGTGTGTGTGAGTTCAGATATTGAGAACTTGCCCTTAACAAGAGGCTGGCAGGGAGATGCTGCCTGGGCCAGCTGTGAGCCCCAGGACTTTGATGTGGGCTGTAAAATGGAACAGAAGCTCTGCTGGCTCAAGAAAACAGCACCTTGTGCCATCTTTGAGAGGCATTTCAGCTCTGTTCCTCAGAACCACGTCGAGCTTCATTCCCTGGCCCTGTGTGTGGGCTCAGGGGTGAGAACATCCCAGCAGTGCTGCAGAATTGGGCTCTGCTGGAGGGGAACATCCCCCCCCCGTGCTGCAGATGGGCAGAGGCCGAGAGGTGTGTGCAACACCAGAGGGGAAAGTTAAATTATTGGAGATGAAAGTGGTCGAGAAAATCCGGATTTCTAACCCCAGAAACGTTGATAATGCAAGTCGCAAAGGGGGAGCTGAGTAGAAAATAATGTGTATAAGGCTGAGGTCCGTGACTGTCCCTGTTGTGGTAACCCCATGGTGGCTCCAGCCCCTGGGATGTTCCTGGTGGCCCTGGCAGTGCTGCCCAGGCCTGGGGAGCCACCACTGCCACTGCTAAAGACAGGCTCTAATAATTAATAATGGATGCAGCCAACAGTGTGTGAGCTCCTGTGGGGATTGGGAACTCTGTTGATTAACAAAGAGGAGCCTCTGGAGGAAGAAGCCTTAATTACAAAAGCTTTCTTTCCATTCTGGCCTGACAGAGAGGGGCGGCAGCTTTTAACTGGGGCTCAGCCTTAAAACAATGCCCCAGTGTGCTTTGCATTTGTTCTGCAGAACTGTTAAAGCTGGTACTTAAATCCCTAAAAATGGAGGGGAAAAGGGATTGTTTGCGTAGAGCTGATAGCCAGAGTAAGTTCCATAAAATGTTAATTATCTTATTTGCTGCCAGTTTGTGCAACCTTAATTACAAACGCTGGAAAAGATGAACAAATGAACTGCGTGGAAATGGTGAGTTAGATGTGGCACAGATAGAAGTTACTGGTGTTTTTTTGGGGATAATTTTGATTTCTCTGTGGTTTTCTAAAGCCACAGAGGCAGGAGTGAAACAGGGGTGTAAGAAAGAGCAGCTTGTGTTGAGGGCAAAAGGAAAGTGGATGTTGAACACTCGGCCAATCCTGTGCTTAATAAGGATGGATAAGCCTGTCCAGGAGGCCTGGGTTGGAATTATGGAGGAATTTCAGAGGCTGTCAGTGTTGGAGCTGCTCACAGAGTTGGAGGTTAATCGGCGCAATTGTCCTTCCTGCTCAGGATTGATCTCGGCCAATTTATAAATCTTCTGTCTCTTTGTCTCCCCACACCATAAAACTTCAGAAGGATGTGCTGGGACTTAATTTGTGAAACTTCATTGACTTTGTCATCAAATGGAAGATGCTGTGCAGTGGTGGGATGTTGCTGTGTTACTGCAGATAATGTTAGTTTTGAAGGAGGGATTATTTACATCCAGCTCATGTATTCCTTTCTGTTTCTCCCCCTGACTTTGCAGTCCCTGCACTGACTCTCTCCTCTAATAGTGATTCCATTACTCACCCATTATGTGGAAGAATTAGTACGAGTTAAGAAGGGCAGATACATTCTCCTGGGGCAATTACAGAAGTGTGACCTGTGTGTTTAGGTGACATGCACAGTGAAGTTATTCCAGTCTCTTCACTGCTTGAGGAACTTGGGAGTGAAATCTTCAGGTTCCAAGCTTATTTTAGCTCTCCCAGGAGTGTCCCAGTTCTCTCAGGACCTGTGGCAGCTCTTCAGACAGAGTCTTCATTTGTAGGAGAGAGGAGCTCCCTCTTCCACTGGTGAGTGGAGGACTAAGCAGGGTACCAGCACTCGTTTAGCAGAAACAATTAGAAAGCATAAAGCTCTGTCTGACTGCAGGTTTTTTCCACAACAAAATGAAATCCAGAAGATGCAGATGGAGCCTCGGCTGGGTTCCCAGGAAATTCTGTGACTGTTCCTGTGTTGGGAGTAAATTGACAGCATAAAACCCAAGGAGTCAGCCTGGGTTTGTTACACACCTGTCTCCTCTTTGGATTCCCACTTGCCCAGCCTGTTTGCCAGGAGTTTCACATAAAAAAAATGAAACCAGAGAGCTTAACCTTGCTGTGTGCAGAGCAGGGAGACAGTGGGGGGCAGCCAATCTCCCCAAACTGGAGGTGGAGTTCTTAGCAGGGGCCGTGGGGACAGGGCTGTGCTGCCATCCAGGAGATAACAAATGGCCAGAGGAGCTGCAAGGTAAAGGCTGTACTTCTAAAAGCTGCCAGAGAACTGAGACCTGCAGGGGATTCCTCAGAGACCATCCCACGATTTTTAATGGGCTTTTTTTGTAGTGTTAAGTAAAATATTGCTTGATTTTTAAAAGCCTCTCTTAAAACCTCAGTAATGTGTTGGAATATGCAGGATTCCTGTGCACCCAAGGTGGACATTAATCAGTGCTACTGAACAAGCTGCTGAGACTTACTGCTTAATTAGAGCATGTGCAAACCTATTTGTCATGGCTGGCAGAGGCACCGAGCTTCACACTGGAAAAATGGCCAAGTTCAGCTCGTGGAGCTGCACAGCTGCTCCTCTTGGTCCTGCTGCGTGTTTTCAGTCCTTCAGCTTGCTCAGAGTTCCACCTTTTCTCTCTCGGGCTATGGATTCATCAGAAGAACCAGCCATAAAATGGTTAAGGCTGGAAAAGCCCTCCAAGATCATCGAGTCCAAGGTTTAACCCAGCCCTGCCATGGTCACCACTGGCCTGTGTCCCCAAGTGCCACATGCACCTGTCTGGGGACACCTGCAGGGGTGGTGCCTCCACCCCTGCCCTGGGCAGCCCCTTCTGTTTGCAGCTTTGGGGGGGTGAGATGTGTGATGGAAGGGATGGATATTTTCAGTTCTGTCTCCTCACAGTGCCTGGGTTGTTCTGTGAAGCTGCAGGAGCCAGAGTGAGCCTGCTCTGCCCTGGTGGTGTGTTCCACATGCTGCCGTGATCCAAACCCGTGTTCCTGATCCTGCCCTGCAGCAGATGCTGGGACCCAGCCTGTGCCAGGGGATCCAGTGCAGGAGGGAAGCACTGGAGACTGTTTTTACTGCAGGACTTTACAAGAGTATTAGCTAAATTGAGTTGACTTAATAAAATCTTGAGGCATTCCAGAAAGATTGTGAATTCATTAAGGCCGCAGCTGGACAATCTGTTCCCCTCTGCTCTGCCATGGCTGCTTACAGCCATTGAGGAGTGCTGTCATTTACCTTTTCTCTTTCATTACAGCAAAGCTATTCCCCTCCCCCATGATTTTTTTTTTTTTTTTTCCTCCCTGGCAGAGCTCGGCTCTGGGGAAATTAAACAGCAATTATTGTGTTTGCTCACTGTGTTATACCCTAACAGATACTCGAAGGGAAGTTGATGTGTGTGTGTGATTGGCTCGCACAGGAGCTGCTGCAGGGCTGTCAGAACCTTCCCGTCCGGGGATGCACACCCAGCCTTAATCCTTTGTTTACCCAGGGCAAGACTAAACACAAACACGGGGCACGGCTCGGGCTGTGGATTTGGCATTTGAAAGCTGCTGATAAGAAGGAGGCAGGGCTTGCTGAGGGTGTGCAGGTAGAGGGGTGATGTGCTTGGAGGAAGGATTGAGCTGTAACAACACCCAGTGAGAGTGAAAACAGTGGGAGAGGGAAAGGAGAGGTGCCCCCTGGCCAGGACAGTCCCCTGCTCGAGCCCCCTGCTCACCTCTGAGGCAGGTGAGGGCTGGGACCACTCCAGGGGTCAGCTCGGAATTCTGCAGGGAAACCTCCCCTCTGTGATCTCCTGCAAGAGGGATCTGAGCCACATCTTCCTCTGCAAAAAGAATCTGCAGAATGGAGCTAAAAGGAGATGGAGTGTGACTTTTTTATATGCACCTACACCGTGGGGTGAAATGGCCTTGGCAGGAGACTTGAGTCGTGAGCTGGGAATGTATTTCAGAACTGGTGAAAGCTGAATTGGTTTTTTTACTGAGGAACACAGTCCCCTCTGCCTTGTGAAACTTGGGAATGTAGGTGTGTTCTCAAGGAAATGTGGTGCTGAAACCTGAATAATGCTTCTCATTTTGCTTTCTGCGTGTTCGGGACAGTTAATCAGATGTTAACATGGAACCGTGGAGTTGTGTGTGCAGGAAAAGGAGGTGGTGGTGTATCAAGTGAAGGTGAGGCTGCTGTGAACAGGAAGGGAGCCATGAATCCTGGAAGGGAAAGGAATCTTCTCCCCGCACCGGTGGAAAAGGAAAAGTTGAGCCTTGGAGTTGGTTTGGGAGGGCATTAACAGCATCTTCCGTGGATGTGGCACATCACAGTCACCCTAATTAAGGAATAAATTACATCTCATTAGAGGGGTGTCACTCCCCCTAAGCTGAGCCCGTCCCGTGGTGACACGAGGGATGGCTCAGGCTGCTTTAACTCGGCTTTACTGTGTGTTGTAGCACTAGCCAGCCTGCAGAGAGCACCCAGAGGAGGAGCACGGTGTGTCTGCAGGCTGGCAGGGCAGGGCTGGCCCCGGCGCATGCTCTGGTAGCCACAAAAAGAGCTTTGGAGCAGCTGGCCCAGCCCTGCCCGGACTGGCAGCTCAGGGATGTGGGATGTGCTGACTGCGAGACCTTGTGGTGAGGTGAGGTGAGATCACCGGGAACAAAATGATCATTACAGGCCATTCATGTCACGGCGTTCATGCCTCTCTGTTTGCTTGCAAGCAAAACCAGCGGCTAATTTGCAAGGCAGCCTTTTGTCCCAGGGCCTTTGATCAATGCTGGCCTGTGTTAATGTTTCAGGAGGCTATTGATTTCTGCAGCAGCTTTTGTTCCTGAATTTATGTGCCCTGGCTTTCAGCAGCACGCAGTGTGCATGTTTGATTAAAGCTCATTTGACTTGTTGCAGTGAGGCTGGAAGCTGGTTTTGCTCCGTGTTTGGGGAACCAAAGCTTGCCTGACTTAGCCCTTTGTGCTCCAGCTTGTGCCACCCATGCAGCCACCGGGATGGTGGGTGTGATCCTGCCAGAACCCGGCCAGCAGTGAATCCCTCAGGCAGACAGTGACATCCTGGGCACAGCCAGGTGCCTGAGGAGATCCTGCATGCAATTCTTGCAGTGGGGTACCTGTGTGACGTTGCACTCTGTGTGTGCTCCCCCTCTGAGTTCTCTCTTTCTCCCAGAGCCCTTTACTGAGTGCTGCACTTGTGCAATCTGACCATGAACTGGAAATACAGAATATTCTTTAGTCCTTTAATCTGTCCAGATTTTGTAGCTGGGGTAAAACTGGTTGTTGAATAAAATAGACTTTGACTTCATATTTATCCCTGTGCAGTTGTGACTGCACTTCTGAGCAAATCTCAGGGGGGAAGAGCATTATGGTCAAGAGGTTGGCATTTCCTATAAATATCCACCATTTCTTTTTTAACGTTTGGTTTATTATCTGCATGTATAAGTTGTTAAACTTCCCTTGGGACCGGATGGCTTTGCAATGTGTAAATGGAGCTCTAATAGGTTCCCATTCCCTCTTTTATGATGGGAGCAGAACAGATTGGTTTGTACTCTGCTGTTGCCATGTGTCAGAGGACACATTAACTCACTGACATAAACACAAGGGATTTACTGACTCGCTCCTTGGTGCTGACACCTTCAGATTCGATACAAATAAATTTACAGGTAAAAAATGACTGGTTTCATTTGCAAGAGACTTTCTGCCTGTGCAGAGCATTGCAAAAGCCTCCCTGCAGAGCCCAGCCCGGCTCCTGGCACAGGCATATCCCCAAGTGGACAAACAGCTGGCCTGGGTGGACTTTGAGCCCACTGAATGGGCTCAGGGATATGGTATTTCTAAAGCAAACACGTGCAGGGAACAGGCAGGAGCAGAGCAGGGTGCTGGGCTCACCACTCCTGTTCTGCCCGGTTTGCCGTGGTGTACATGCTCATCACCAGTCAGGTTCAGATTCTCTGCAGGAAACACATCTTTAATATTTTTAGTAGAGCTTTTGTCCTTCAAAATCAAGAATTGTAGATAACGTTTTGCCCAGTTGCTCCTCCTCACCAACCATCACTCTGAATATACGTTATTTTAATATATAATACACAAACATAGTTCAGGTCCATGGTGAGGATCAGTAGCATCATCAGATTAAAAATGATCTGTTCTGCCTGTTGCCAGAAATCACCGTTGTGGTCGTGTTCTTTCTTCTGGGGTTTCTATTTTTAAATTAGGCCCTGGTAAAATTCTTTAGTGTCTTAAATGTCAGCAGTTAATGTCTAGGAAAACATCCTCCCTTTGTCTTTAGAGTGTTTCAGTGGTGCAGGTATTGGTTGTGGCTGTAATTGCTTGTTTGGGGCCCTGGGGAGGGTTTGGATTCAGGCAGGGTCGTTACTGGAGTTAACTCCTGCTCTGCCCGGAGCTGGGGCTGCAGGATTTCCCCACGGAGGCAGCCGGCTGAGGTTATTTGATCACATAAAACACAGTTCAAAGAAACCCTTTTTGTGGGCAATTCAGGTATGTTTGTTCTGATGTTGATTTTTTTTCAAGGGGCTGGTTAGAACTTCTCCGTTCTTCTCTTGCAACTTGAAAGCAACAACACCTTTTACCTTAGAGGCAGACAAGTCGCCAGGAAATGATGGGGTTTCAAAGTAAGAGAAAAGAGATTAAAACCACATGCTGTTCTTTGGTTCAGCATTGCATCCGCAGGTTTGAATGGCAGCTGCTGCACTTCCTGAATGTGAGCCAGATTCATTATGCTGTGAAATTATCACTCATTTCTCTAGGTGTGCTCTTTTAACTGCTTAATTAATTTAGATGTGGGTATATATATTCAAATTAAAACACGATTTAGTGTGGTAGGGTTGTGTTATGGTTATAGACTTGTTGTTGAACATGTTTTTACTCCGGCTCTGGGCTCCTTACACAATTCCTGTCTGTGGAATGTAGGTTGACAAAATGGTAGAGTCTGTTTGGGCTGAGCCTTGTTCTCTCTGTGGACAGCAGGAGTTGTGGCAGGTTTGGGGTGGTTATTGAAGTTGTCAGGGCTGAGGAGCAGAGGTGTCAGGGGATGCTGACAGTGACACAAGGGCACCCTCTTCTGAAGCACTGCCCACCAGCAGCATCCAGGTGGAGACTGGCTCCTGGTGCATCCTAACCTCTTTCCTTTCCTAGGGGAGGAGTGAAAAAGCATCCATTTACTTATTTTCCTCCTCTGCAAAAACAAGCAAAAAATAACAAGGGTTTTTTTGTGTGTGTGTCTTACCTAAATAGTTCTTTTTTCTGCCTGAAACACGTCATGGTTCTTCCTGGCAAAATCCCTGTGTGCTTACACAGAGCCAGGGGAGGCAGCAAGCTGACAGGTCAGGTTTGATGTCCCTCTAACAGCCACGTTGTGTGTTTGCAGGGGGAGCTGATCACCTTCTATTACTACTGGAAGAAGACCCCCGAGGCGGCGAGCTCGCGCGCGCACCGGCGGCACCGGCGGCAGGCCGTGTTCCGCAGGATCAAAACCCGCACCGCCTCCACCCCGGTCAACACCCCCTCCAGGCCCCCCTCCAGCGAGTTCTGTGAGTGCAGCATCAGGGCTGGGCACTTGGCTCTGTGCACCTGCGGGCAGCAGCAGTGATGCAGTGGGGACAGCAGGGAAATGGACTCGGGGCAGTTCCCTCCGTGTTCTTCCTTCTGCTGGAACGTGGGAGGTGGCTTTGATCACCCCGTGCTTTGTGCAGTCCTCAAACATCCTGTAGGGATGGAAATGCTGCCCTGGGATTGGATTTCCCTACTCCTTCTCTTGGTGCTGTGTTGTATTTTCTCCAGGCTTATTACAGTAATGGGAATTGGAAAGCACAGAAAGAAGGAAGGAAGGAAGTTCTGCATGCCTTTGGAAGGAAATCCCTTCTGCCCTTGTGGGTGACTCCTGCCTTCTGCTGGAGCTCAGGCTGTGCTGCAGCCAGCACTGTCTTAGGGAGTCTTGAGGGAACACTGGCCTTGCCTGGAGCAGAAGTGTCTAACCCAAGGGCAATTCCCCACAGCAGGGCCTGCATTGCACAGGGTCCATGTGGGGATAGGAACCTCTGTCCATATGGGACAGGTTTGTTACCCTGTGAGGGTTAACTCTAAACCCATGTGCCTCACAGAGAAAAGGGGCAGATTGGCAGATGTAAAAATCAGCGTGGGCAGGTGGAGGATGTGGTGAGCAGACACGACACAGAATTCCTGCCCGGGGAGAAGGGAGGGGAGCTTTTCCCTGCTGAACTGGTAGGATTTACTGCTGATCTCTGTGTGCACAAGGAGTGAGGATCTGGACTCCACAGCTCAATCCCAACTCACATGTGAGAGCTTGTGGCTGGGAGGACTCATCCTTATGGATCCAACTGCAGGATGAGAATAAAAATTCATTTAGCAAAAGAAAGCAAGTGCTAGCCTGGGGTCAGCTCTGCAGTCAGGGTTTGAACACCTGCAAGTATTAATGTAGGAATTACAGCAGTGGTAGCTATTAAATGTAACCCTGTGTTAATTTGAAGGATAACGAGTTGCTGACAAATGCTGATGGCAAGTGCTGGAGAACCTGTAAGCTTTAATCCATAAACTGTAACCTGCATGTACAAAACATCCTCTTGGAGCCTTTAGAAAAACACTGTTCCTGCATCAAGGGCTTCTCTTCTAATTAAAGATTGGAACAGAAGAAGCCAGAGGGCTTCCTGCTTGTGCCAAATTATAGCCCTGTTATGTTGTGAATTTATAGTGGTGGGACTAGAAAAATGCAGTGCTCTCAAAAGGGAAGTATTTACTTCTGAGGTGTTTAGAAGGTAAGATAGAGTTTTTGTGGTGTCTGCATATTTTCAGTGGTTTAGATGCTGCTTTTGAGCTCACAGATCTGTAATCAGCTAATTTGCCACAAAGGAAAGGGACTTTCTTCTTCTAAACATGACATTTTTTAATGTGAGTTTGTCACAGGTTAAAACTCTGAGCCCTGCAGTAAGGACAGGAAAGCTGGTGTTAGTTAGTCCTTTAGTGCCTCTCATCCAAAAGAATCACAACATGTTTTTCAAACAGGTCCATTGTATGTAAGCATTGATTCCTCCACCCACAAACACTGCTGAGTAACAAAATAAAAACCAGAAAAACCACTACAGGACCTGCTAATGGAATCTTGTATGTTTTAAATCTGGAATATTTGATTTAAATTTGACCAGATTCTAGAGATAAATCCCTTTTCTCTTGAACATTGTGGGTTTGGAGCACAGCCTTTTGAACTCAGCATGGATAGTATTTGAATGACAGCTTACCTGGAAATGTACCACGTGCTGAATCAGAAGTTCAGGCGTTGTATCCCTTGGTGCATTCCTGGAATCCTCCTTTAACCTGCAGAGGGACGAGGTCTGGCTTTGCTCACTTGGAAAAATCAGAAATAACGGCCGTGCAAGGCAGGGTGGGCGTAGGGAGTCACGATCTATTTTACTTAATGCTTACTTCAGCCAAGTAGGAGGAAATAAAAAGTCCTGCTGAGTGTTTGTTTTCCATTTTCCTCTTTCTCCCACCCTCAGTGGACCTGAGCTCGGCCAGTGAAGATGACTTTGACAGCGAGGACAGCGAGCAGGAGCTGAAGGGCTACGCCTGCCGCCACTGCTTCACCACCAGTACGTCCCAGTCCCTGCTGCCTCCTCCCCTCTGCTCTGCCTGGGGGGGTGGCTGCAGCCTGCAGGAGCAGCTCCTGTGCTGCTACAGCTGTTCACAGCAGTGTGGGGGTGAATCAGCTAAAATATGCAGCGTTCCTAACGGAGTTAATCAGGCTTTGCCATTGCAAATTAATGCTGTGGTGACAAAGGAGAACCCTGAGGTAGACGTTCATACAGGAATAAATCTGCATAATCCATAATCTATGTAATCAATTTGTGACATAATGAATCAGTGCTGGGTTGTGCCTGTCACACACAAAACCTGCTGAGATGCTGCACCAAATCTCCTGTGCATCAGCCCCGTTCCTGTGGCTGTTCCTGAAGGTTGTCTGGTGTTGGGGCATTTGCAGATGCAAGTGGGAGCCCCAGAATGGGGAAGGAAATAAGAGGTTCAGAGCTCGCTTCTCTAGCAGAAACCACAACTTTGGAGAAAAACAGCTGCTTGTTAGCTCCCAGGTAGAGCAGATAAGAACTCTTTCTGTGCCTCAAAGCTGTAGTTTCTTAAGCAAACAACCACAGTTTGTAAATTGAATATTGAGGATGCGCATTGGGACAGGACAAAGTTTTCCAGAAACTTCCCCAGCGTTGTTACCCATAGAAAAGCAGCTGTTTTTGTAGCTGTACCTTTTTTTTAACAATTCCCTATGTTTTGTGCTGGGGCTGGGGTGCTGTGTGAGTTGCTGAGCTGTTGCTTTCCCTGCCCCAAGCCTCCAAGGACTGGCACCACGGCGGCCGAGAGAACATCCTGCTGTGCACAGACTGTCGGATCCACTTCAAGAAGTACGGGGAGCTGCCGCCCATCGAGAAGCCCGTGGACCCCCCACCCTTTATGTTCAAGCCTGTGAAAGAGGAAGATGATGGCCTCAGTGGGAAGCATAGCATGAGGACACGGCGGAGTCGAGGCTCGGTGGGTTTCACCTCTTTGAGGCAGGGGGTGAAAGGAGGCAGAGCCGTGACCTGGCTGGTTTGCCCTGTGGGCTGTGTCTGCTCCTGCTGCATTGGTGTGTGCCAGGGGAGCTTTGCTGAGGCTTTCTCTGGAAAGAGGAGATGGAATGTCCCTGCAAGCTGTGTTGTTTCTCTGTAATGACTGGCAGTGGGCTGTCATTGTCAGGGGGCACTGACAGTGCATTGCAGATGCTGTGCTAGTACATGTCCTCCTTCCAGCTGCATCCTGTCACAGTTATGCCCTTGGCAGGAGCTGAGAAAAATGAGATGCTGTTCATGTGGTCTCCTCATGTTACTGGAGTTCCAGTCTCTGCCCTACAGAGAGCTCTGCTTTGCCTCTGTGCTCTGAGTTGCTACTTGGGTGGGGCACCAGGAGCCTTCCTGGGAGTGTGGCACTTGTGAGGGCTCTGGCAGCAGCGCTGGGTGATTTATTTATCTTGGCTGTGGGTGTAGCTGATGGAAAGCAGCAGATAGATTTCTTTCCTTGCCCTCCCCTCTCTGTCTTTCTGAACAGGATGATGTGGCCATTGATTTAAAATACCTCATGAGGCTCCACTCTTGGGGAGTGTTGGCTCCATTGCTTCTTTGATAGCCAGTCCTCCAAAATAGCAGAGAAACAGCTTTAATTATTGGAATGTACTCTACTGAGCCCTTACTGCATAGCAGGAGCACATTGGAACTGGGGGTTTAGACCTTGGCCTTGACTGCCAACAGATGGAGTATTTTTACTGGAACATGGTGGTTCTCTCGTGCCTCATGCACCCTTGTGTGTGTGCTGTGTACTGGAACATCTTCCTAAATGCCATTTCTAACAGACACTGCTAATGAAATAATCAGCACTTACTGTTTGTGAATAGACAGATTAAGGATTTGCCTCCTTTTACACTTGAGCCCAGCTGAGCTTGGAAGGAAGAAGGGTAACAAGGTGAAATGCTGCTGGTTTTTGCTCCCAGGCTCTGCCAGGGGTGTGTTCTGCTGAGGCAGAGTGCTCTGGGAGGCTGGGCAGTGCTGACCTGGCTGTGTTTTACCCCAGATGTCACTCTGGGAGGCTGGACAGTGCTGACCTGGCTGTGTGGGTGTGTTTTACCCCCATAGGAGGCTGGGCAGCACTGACCCGGCTGTGTTTTACCCCCATAGGAGGCTGGGCAGCACTGACCTGGCTGTGTGGGTGTGTTTTGCCCCCAGAGGAGGTTGGGCAGCACTGACCTGGCTGTGTGGGTGTGTTTTGCCCCCAGAGGAGGTTGGGCAGCACTGACCTGGCTGTGTGGGTGTGTTTTGCCCCCAGAGGAGGTTGGGCAGCACTGACCTGGGTATGTTTTACCCCCAGAGGAGGCTGGGCAGCGCTGACCCGGCTGTGTTTTGCCCCCCCAGATGTCGACCCTACGCAGTGGCAGGAAGAAGCAGGCAGCCAGCCCCGATGGCCGCGCCTCCCCCATCGCCGAGGACGTTCGCTCCAGCGGCCGCAACTCGCCCAGCGCCGCCAGCACCTCCAGCAACGACAGCAAGGCCGAGTCTGTGAAGAAATCCACCAAGGTAACCCTTCCCTCGGGCCTCTCCTGGCCAGGCCTGCACACCTGAGGCCTCTGGGGCAGGAGCAGGAGATGCAGATCACAGGAGGCCATCACAGGAGGCCAGGGAAACTCTCTGTGGCCTGAAAAACTCGGTGGATGTGGATAAGGCAGAGGTGGAGGGATGCAGCTGGGAGCTGCTGCTTTGTGCCTGGCCAGGCAGGGATGGCAGTGATCAAACCACTCCAGCAGCCCCACATAACCTTACTTGCTCTCACAATGGAGTAATCCCTCCATTTGGGATGCAAATGCAAGCATTAAGCTCAGGGGAGTAATGCAGATGAGAAATGCTGTATTTAAGACAAGTAGACAGTTTTGGGGATTTTTTGTAAGTAGTACTTAATCTTTGTTTACAAAGGAGTATGAGCATTTAGTAATTGAGTCTGCTTCTGCTACTGTTTTTCTGGAGGTGTATTTGCTTGATTGTTCAGAGCAAGTTGACAGTTGAGTCTGTTCAAATGAATTAAGTGCCTTTCCAAGAGGGTTCTAAAGAAACAAAGCCACATGAAGCAAGAAGGCTTACCATTAAGCAGTGTGAATTGAGAAGTAGCAAGTTAAAAATAAATATTACCAAAAAAAAAAAAAAGTCTAAATGAGTATGGAGCAAGTTTTCACATTATAGAACTGAAAACCTGGCAGAATTTAAAGTTAGGTAATTATGTGATGCACAGAGCTTTTCCAGGCCATGGGAGAAGGTAGTAATCTCAGAATAGCAATTCACTGTTGGCCCTGTGTTTGAGGGGATCTAAAAATATTCCTCTCAAAATATCAAGGGTAGAGCAAGACTCTCATGTAGCAGAAAGAGGCTTATCCCGTCTCCTGCAGAAATTGTGGCTCCATCTTGCACCAGTTAATAACTGGTGTTGGTCCCTGTTAGAAGGGTAACCTGGGCCAGCTATCTGCTGTGAGTTCCTGATGGACTTGGTCCTGCCCAGCTCTGTTTAAAATATCCCTTCATGTGAGGAATGCTTTATGCACTTTTCCTTTTTCCTGCTAGTTTGGTGTGTGCTGGATTGCTCTTAAATACGGACTCTGTCAACTTCTGAGTTCTGCTGGTCCTTAATTTGTGTTAAATAGGGTGGCACTGGCCTACAGTCAACTTACTTTTGCATTTGCAGCCCTGGTAACTGTTGTGTTCTGCTTCCTTTGTGGCAGAAGATAAAAGAAGAGGTGTCTTCTCCTCTCAAGAACTCCAAGAGGCAGCGGGAGAAGGCAGCATCCGACACGGAAGAACCTGACAGGTCCAATGCCAAAAAATCCAAAACTCAAGTGAGTCCCACAGAGGAGAATTTCCTCTTAGGAGGATAGTTTGAGGTGGGGAGGGGGTGCAAATCTAGTAACAAACTGAAAACATGAAATTAATGTAAACCACAGCAAATTGTAACTTAATCTCTGGCTGGAAAGCGACCAATGTTATAATGTGTTCCTTCTGCTGAAAACAGTGGAGTGATACAGGGTAGGCCCAGAAGTTGGTTTTTTTCTTTGTTTTAATGTTAATATCAGCCATGTAGGGGTACACTGGATTGTTCTCCACTCCCTTCCTCCATTTTTTTAAAATTTAAATTTGGGGGTTTGTCTTCTGTGACAAGTTAGAAGACCACCACTGGAGTTGTCACAAGACAAATCTTTTGTGTTGCCCTCACAGTGAAGAAGTGTTTTGCTGTGTTCAGCAGGACCCCTCCTGTATTTCAGTTTGTTCCTATTGCCCCTGGGCAGTGTGGAAGGATCCTGGTTCTGCTGTCTGTGCACTTCCCTTGGATATTTGTGTTCCTGTACTGGTTTAGGCCCCATGAGGTTCAAAGGGCACCTGTGTCTGCACAGCACGTGTGACAGACCCCGTCCTGTGGCACACTGGGAGTGTCCTGCTGTGCTTTTCCCGGGCACAGTGGTCACCGTTGCCTCTCCCCACAGGAGATCAGCAGGCCCAACTCCCCCTCGGAGGGAGAGGGCGAAGGCGAGAGCTCCGACAGCCGCAGCGTCAACGACGAGGGCAGCAGCGACCCCAAGGACATCGACCAGGACAACCGCAGCACGTCCCCCAGCATCCCCAGCCCCCAGGACAATGAGAGCGACTCGGATTCCTCTGCTCAGCCGCAAGTGCTGCAGGCGCAGCCCCAGGTGCTGCAGGCCCCGAGCAGCTCTG
>VXBB01020101.1:46649-92617 GCA_013399915.1 Illadopsis cleaveri | reverse complement strand
GCACTGACTATCCCACCCACGGCGGGGCCTCACCCCTTCGCCTCCTTCCACCCGGGGCTGAACCCCCTGGAGAGGGAGAGACTGGCGCTGGCGGGGCCGCAGCTGCGGCCGGAGATGAGCTACCCGGACAGGCTGGCGGCCGAGCGCATCCACGCCGAGCGCATGGCCTCGCTCACCAACGACCCCCTGGCACGGCTGCAGATGTTCAACGTCACCCCCCACCACCACCAGCACTCGCACATACACTCGCATCTACACCTACACCAGCAGGACCCCCTACACCAAGGTGAGCTTGGCAGTTGTGTGGGGAACGGCTGGGAACGGGCCCACTCTGAGCCTGGAGCTCAAATAGCAAATTCCCACTCTCACCCTGGAACCAAGTAGAAATTCCCACTCTGACCCTGGAACCAAAGAGCAAATTCCCACTCTCACCCTGGAACTCAAATAGCAAAATCCCTGTCTTCCTGTCCACGTTGTGGTTCTGTGCTGTGTCAGGTTGTGATAACTAAAATGCAGTTACTGTTTGTGGGAGTGATGCAGGATGGTGACACTACAGTGATCTTCCTTCAGGCTCTCACTGTGAAATGTTTGCTGGTTTGTTGTGGGTTGTTTTTTTTAAGTACTGCTGGCCTAGAGCAGCACCTTACTGTTGTAATAATCAACAGTCTCAGAAGTTAATCTGTGCCTTGCCCANCGCGAGCGGGAGCTGCGCGAGAGGATGAAGCCCGGCTTCGAGGTGAAGCCCCCGGAGCTGGACGCGCTGCACCCGGCCACCAACCCCATGGAGCATTTCGCCAGGCACGGGGCACTGACTATCCCACCCACGGCGGGGCCTCACCCCTTCGCCTCCTTCCACCCGGGGCTGAACCCCCTGGAGAGGGAGAGACTGGCGCTGGCGGGGCCGCAGCTGCGGCCGGAGATGAGCTACCCGGACAGGCTGGCGGCCGAGCGCATCCACGCCGAGCGCATGGCCTCGCTCACCAACGACCCCCTGGCACGGCTGCAGATGTTCAACGTCACCCCCCACCACCACCAGCACTCGCACATACACTCGCATCTACACCTACACCAGCAGGACCCCCTACACCAAGGTGAGCTTGGCAGTTGTGTGGGGAACGGCTGGGAACGGGCCCACTCTGAGCCTGGAGCTCAAATAGCAAATTCCCACTCTCACCCTGGAACCAAGTAGAAATTCCCACTCTGACCCTGGAACCAAAGAGCAAATTCCCACTCTCACCCTGGAACTCAAATAGCAAAATCCCTGTCTTCCTGTCCACGTTGTGGTTCTGTGCTGTGTCAGGTTGTGATAACTAAAATGCAGTTACTGTTTGTGGGAGTGATGCAGGATGGTGACACTACAGTGATCTTCCTTCAGGCTCTCACTGTGAAATGTTTGCTGGTTTGTTGTGGGTTGTTTTTTTTAAGTACTGCTGGCCTAGAGCAGCACCTTACTGTTGTAATAATCAACAGTCTCAGAAGTTAATCTGTGCCTTGCCCATTTCTGAAGCAAGATACATGGTTACTGCTCTAGAGGTCTGGAGTCCTGGAGATGAGGCACTTAGCAGAAATTTTCACATTTTCTGGTGACAGACTGGAGAGAACATGGCAAGCCAGGCACCAGGTGCTGCAGCTGCCAAGTAAGGGGGAAGTCAGAGTACTTCAAATACAGATTCTGGTGTGCAGCTGCTAATGCAGTTTGTGCAAGCAAATGTAACATTCTTTGCCCTGGAGCAGTGTCCATGAAATGTGTGGGATGCCCACTTTGGGAGCTGGAGGGAATGTGAGTGCTGGTGCAGAAGCCACATTGTCCAGCAAGGAAAGCAGCAGGGCAGTGTGAGATGCTGGAGGGGTTGCAGGTAGGACATGGCAGTGCTGGGTGTATCAGCATTCCAGAAGCTGCTGAGGCTCACTGCAGAAATCACAGGTGGGCTCAGTTGCAGGCAGGTTTGCAAACCCCCTGGCAGCAGAGGAAATGTGACATAGGCCGTGCCTGTACAAGGATTATTCTGTTGCCAGGTGAGTCAGTCACTGAGCACCTCTGTGCAGGTAAGTCTGGAGCTCCCCAGGTACTTTGTTTGACAAAAACACAGCTTGTACATTGTCCCTCCCAGCCCAGGGAGAGGCTGCTGCAGACACAGCCAAACCAATTCACTGCCAGGTCTTTCTGTGTGTTTGAGAGGTAGTTTGGCTTTGTGCTCTGCCATGTTCAAACACAGGGAGTGCTTCTTGCTCCAAGTGGCTCCACTGGTGCTCAAGGCTGGTCTAACCCCTGTGTCTCCTTTGACTGGGGATGAACAGGAGGTAAAATGACCCCACATTTCTGCTGTGCACCAGCTGAGGGAAGTGTTCTGGCTTGGTGTTGCTTTCCCTGGCAGTTCCTCTGCAATCCTCAGGCAGCTGATGGACGTTCTCTCTCTTTCCCTCTCAGGCTCAGCAGGACCTGTTCATCCACTGGTGGATCCTTTAGCAGCTGGACCCCACCTGGCACGTTTTCCCTACCCACCTGGGACCATCCCCAACCCATTGCTAGGGCAGCCACCTCACGAGCATGAAATGCTCCGACATCCAGTCTTTGGTGAGAGCATTTTATGGTCCTTTGCAAGGGTTGGCTTTGATCTGAAACGTCACCTTTTCCTGTGGGCTTCAGCGTTTCTCAGTGAAGGGGAGTGGAGCCGTGACTTTGGGTGGTTGTGGTGGTTTGTTGGGATGAACAAGAAGCAAACCAAGAGTGTAAAAGTGCTCTCTGTCCCACAGGTACTCCCTACCCTCGGGATCTGCCTGGTGCTATTCCACCCCCCATGTCAGCAGCCCACCAGCTGCAGGCCATGCACGCCCAGTCGGCAGAGCTGCAGAGACTGGCCATGGAGCAGCAGTGGTTGCACGGGCACCCCCACATGCACGGCGGGCACCTACCCAGTCAGGAAGATTATTACAGGTGAGAGACTGCAGGCAAGGCTTGTGGGGAGCTGGGAATTCCATCATACTTCTCCACATTACTGCTGTTTCCCTCTGAAAATAGAATTTCACCTCTCTGGCTGTGTGCTGAGCCCTGATGCAGTTACAGGTGAAGCTGTGCTCAGACCTGGTTTGGGCAGATGGGAAGTGAGGTCCAAATTACAGGCACAGGGTGGGAGTATTGAGTTTCCTATTGCAGAATCCCATCTGATTGGGGTTTTTATTGGGATAGCAGTGGAATTGCTGCTTCCACATCTCTTTCTCTTCCTTGAGAACAGCAGAGGAGGGTGGGCAGAGCCTTATGGAGAACAGGGGAGGAATTCAGTGAATCCTAAGGAATGACTGAGGGCAGTAGGAAGTTAAAGTGTGTAATAGCAGGGGTCCAGCAGTGCAGGCTGAGGATGCCTGGAGGAATCCCAGGGCTGTTTCTCCTGGGAATGTTCTGTGGGGTGACACTGCCTGTGTGACACCAGCCTGGTTGCACATGTCCCATCTGCAGGGCTGGCACTGGTGCCATGTGTGGGGGTCCCCTGTGCCAGGGCAGTGCCCGGGGTGGTGCTCAGAGCTCTGCAGCTGCAGCCCCCGAGCAGGAGGGCAGAGCTGCCTCTGTCTGACACCTCCTTTGCTGTGTTAAAATGAGTTTTCTTTCTCTTTGCAGTCGACTGAAAAAAGAAGGCGACAAACAGTTGTAATAAATTATTTATTTGTAACGCTGGCTATGGAAACCCCAGTCCTTGGGAAGGAGTGGAACATTTTTACATACAAGAAGAGCTACAAAAGGAAAAGAATATCTTATAAAGATTTCTTTATATATTTAAAACAGAAGCAACCACCCAACAAGTAGAGACTTATCAGCATAGTGTTCATTTGTAGAGAAGATTTCTCAAGACTGGTGTGGGTCTCCCTGCATGAAAACGTATTCAGAAGCCTATTGGAAATACAGGACTGTGTGGAATATTCAGAGAACTCCCTGCAATCTTGGTTTTTTTGGGTTTTTTTCCTTTTCTTTTCTTTTCTTACTAGTTTGTTTTCAGTAGGTGCTAGAATCAGGTTCACAACACAAGTCACTGTGCGTGAAGGGACACTCAATGCATCTATAGGTAATGAAAAAAAAACAAGGATTGCAAGTAGGTGACATAACAAGCTCTGAATCTAAGTGCTATAATAATAAAAAAAAATCTACTTTTATTTTAATACATTGTAGGAAATCTTCATAATTTTAAAGAGAGCTCAGTTCTGCAGCATGGCTTTTTAAGTCTGTAAATAACTTTTTTTGGGTAGAGGGGAGAAACAAAACAAAACAAACTCCAGAAACATTTATCTTGATTTTCAGTAACATCACAAATTGTGAATTCCTACCTGGTATTGACAGAATACAGAGTTGATTTTTTAATAAAAAATATATATATAATTATCCCTTTAATTAAAGGGAATGATGGGTATCAATAATTTCAAATGGGTAAAAGCTTGAAATTTGGTTTGATATCAACAATAAGCATTAAAGGGATTTGCAGGGATAATGTTGCAAATGACTGTTTCTGTTCTTGGTTTTTTGGTTGGTTTGGTTGTTTGGGGGTTTTTGTTCGTGTTCCATCTCTCTGTTCTGCAGCTGATTTTGTTGAGTTGGGTTTCTCAGCAGCTCAGATGTCCCTTGGACCCCGTTGGCTCTTTTGATGCCACCTTCAACAGTTCATTTTCAGTGTGGCCATAAAACACTTCCTCCCTGTGACCTTTTGAAACTTAATCTCAGCTCCATTGGGTTTAGACTTTGGGCAGAAAGTTCAGAGAAATAATCTGTTCTAAAAATCTCTTTTTTAAAGATGTTCCATGGCTCAGACTAGTGCAGCCAGAATTTTGTATGCACGTGCATACTTTGGGAGGACCTGCTTTCCCTGGCCTCCCGTTTGATAAGTTCTTAGGAAAAGTGAACTTGGCAACTTGCTGTTCATTAAGTTGTGTTGCAAAGACCAGTCTTTGTCTTTGACTGTTTTAAGTTTGGGGTTTTTATAAGCAAAAGCTTTTTAACTGCCACCAGTGTTGCGTCCCTCAGGAGCTGCCTGCTCTGGGATGAGTGGGGTCCATGGACAGTGACATTTTCTGCCTCCTAAGCCCAGTCCCTGCAGGGTAAACTCCTGTTGGCTGGGGAGAGGAGAGGAATGCACAGTGAGCATTAATGGACACAGCTCTGCTTACAAAGCAGATTTTTAAAGTTTTTTTTCTCCTCAGTTTTGCCAGAGTTTTTTCTTTGCCGGAGCAGAGGGTGACACCACCAATGGACATCTGAACCTGCTGGTGATTATTTCCTGCTGGTGCACAACTGCCCCCATCCTCTCTCTCCACTCACGAGTGCTCTCTCTGCTGTTGTAGCCTGTTCAGTGTGATGGTTGTGTCCTAGGACTGTACTGAGCCACCCTGATAAAGTTGTAGTTAATCAGTGCTCGTGCACCTCCTGCTGCTCAGCCCAGAGCTGCTGGCAGACAATTCACCAGTTCAAAATGTTCTAGGCCCGCGAAGGCAAGGGGAGAGCGGGGGATTTTTCAGCTGATTTTCCCTGTTTCCTGTGCTCCCCTGCAGATTTCTCAGTGCTGCTGTGGTGTTTGATCAGCCCTGCTGTGTTTAACTCTGTGTGAAGGTGTTGGGAGGGGCAGGTTGTGTTTCTGAGATGGGGAGCCACGAGGTCAGTCCAGAATTGAGGGAGGTGAAGTCCTTGTCCCGTGGCTGTGGGCAGTGATGGGGTGAAAAGGTTTCCTTGGGGAACAGGGATTATTTTTGCTCATGGCTGAGCAGCCAGGAGGATGAGCCTGCTCAGCAGAGAGTGCCTCAGTTTGCTTTAAAGGTCTCATCAGGCACATTTCAGTTCAGTCTCTCCCCTCCTTTTGTTTTACCATGTGGAACTGGGGAGTTTGGGAGAGTTCAGCCACTTCAGCCGTTTCTTCTGACCCTTCTCTTGCTATTTTTTAGCCATAGTTCTTCAGGAAAAAGGAAAAGCCAATTCCCTCTAGTGGTCTTCTCTGTATTCCTTGTTTTTCACCTGAAGTTGCAGTCTGTTCTGAAGCTGTTCATTGATATTTTTCTTTTCCCCAGAAGAGTATTCTAATAATTTATGGGAGCGTTTTTGTTCACATCATTCAGCAAATAAACACTGAAATTGTTCCATTTCAGCCCAGTGATTAACTACAACTTTACCTGCAGTGGCTTCTGAAGCCATCTCGGTGTTCGATGCCCTGTTTAAAAAAAAAAAAACCAACCCAGACCTTTTGATTTTCTTTCAAGAAATCTCTCTTTACTTTTCCTCTGTTCCGAAAGTTTATTTTTAAATTTTGCTTTAGTGTTTTTGAAACGTCTCTCTTGTTCTATGTCGTCATGGTTGAGCTTGTTTCACTGCACCGTTAAAGCAGAGTGTACATTCTGACTGCTACATTTATATATATCTTGAAGCTTAATGTATATATGAGTAGTTTGCCATGGGATAACACAGTGTAAACAGAGTAGAAACCCAGAAATCGTGACTTCTGTGTTCTCTCCATTTGAGTATTTTGTAATTTTTTTGAAATATTTGTGGACATAAATAAAACCAAGCTACACTACAGCAGCCAGGTTTTGCCTGCAAGTGAAATGTGTCTCTTGATTGTTGTTAGTGGGAGAGGAGCTGCTTTCCCCTGGGGTAATTTGGGGTGCTGGCATGGCCACCTTGTCTTGTTCAAACCTGTCTTTTCTTGGCTTTATTTTTTCCGTCTTTGAGATAATTTTGGTTTTAATACACAGTACACAAACACCAACATCACGTCCAGTTCCTGTTCTGTGTCCTTTGAGTCACATTGCTGTTCTGCTGCTCAGTTTTCACTATAATAATACAATGGGTATACCCCAGTAGCTGCATTTTTGGGAATTGTTTTTCCTGAGGGATGTTATTTGTGCCAGTAGAACCATGTTGAACACAACTGATCCAGAGCTGGCAAGGGATGCCTTCTGAAGGGGTAATTACAGAGAGGGAGATGCACAATAACTCATTGTCTGCTCATTGTCTTCTGAAAAGCTGAAATTTGCCTCCAAATTCCATCAAGTTAGGTTTGTGTCCACTGTGGTGACTCAAAATGTGAGTGTGACTGGTGAGGATCAGCGTCTCCAAAACCCAGGCAAGTGCTGGGATGGCACAGAGAGCTCGGCAGAGCAGATTGTTCTGGTCAGAAGGGAGGTGGGAAGGTTCCTTTCCTCCTCGGTCTGGGTGTGCTGTGTGGTTTATCAGAAATGGATGCTCTGGCTCCATTCAGGGTAATAGTTGCTGCTCTGAGCACAGGGAGGGCAGTGTCCTGGTGCTGCAGGGAGCTCAGGGCAGGCAGACAGGGCTTGGTGACAAATGGCATGAGAGGCTGCTCTATTTACACCCCGTGGCATTTTGTGAGGGGAAGGTCGGCTCTCGTCTGCTGGAAATAGCTTCTGAAAGTGCTTTTTTTCCCAGCCTGTGCTATTTATTTTGACATTTCTTTTTCAATTCCTTGTGCTCAATGTAGAACTTGAGTGGGCTCAGGCTGCCCTGTCCTGCTTAACAGGTTCTGAGTTTCCAGAGCCAGAATGATGAATTCCAGGGGAATGGGGCTGAAGAGGGCTTTCAGCTCTGGATAAATTGAACAGTGCAGTTATTAAATTGTGGTTCTGTGTTAATGGGGTCGTGCCGTGGCAGGGTGAGAGCTGGAAGCCATCCAGGCTCTGTGGCTCTGCCACCTGCACGTTGGCAGAGTTCCTGTGAGGGCATGGGGTGGGATTGGATCCTTCCCAGGCTGTGGATTCCCTTTGGATCCATTCCCGTGCAATGGAAATTTCCATTTCCAGTGGAATTCCATGGAATGGGGTGGGTTGGAAGGGATCTCAAAGACCACCTCCTCCCAGTCCCCACCATGGGCAGGGGCCTTGCTTTCCCCACTTGGATTGGCTCAGGGATTTAACCAGGAGACGAGGGAGAGGCAGGGGCTGTGAGGGGTTCCAGTGCCCGCTGACAAGGAAAGGTGGGAAAACCCAGATCGGGGTTTGTGAGGGATCCCAGCACCTGTTCAGGAGGAGAGGAAGGGAAGGCAGGAGCTGTGAGGGGTTCCAGCGCCAGGTAACACCACTCAGGTGGTGCTTGGTGGGAGATTTTTGGCACTTTTGTTGCCCCCAATTCGCTTTGGAGGAGCTGGGGGTGCTCTGAGGGGAGGGCGGGGCCGCGAGGGGGNGCGGGGCTAAGCACGTGAGGGGCAAAGGCAGCACGTGAGAGGGCGGGGCTAAGCACGTGAGGGGGCAAGGCAGCACGTGAGAGGGCGGGGCTAAGCACGTGAGGGGCAAAGGCAGCACGTGAGAGGGCGGGGCTAAGCACGTGAGGGGCAAAGGCAGCACGTGAGAGGGCGGGGCTAAGCACGTGAGGGGCAAAGGCAGCACGTGAGAGGGCGGGGCTAAGCACGTGAGGGGCGGGCCCGTGCCTGAGGGGCAGAGCTAAGCACGAGGAGCAGACAAGCACGTGAGGGGGCGGGGCCCAGCCCGTGAGGGGTGCGGCAGCAGCTGAGGGAGTCCCGAAGGTTCTGGAAGGGCCGAGTGAACAGCCTCAGGTGAAGTTTTTTCCTGCTGTGCCAGGAAAAGGTGACAGGAGGGATCTGGGGGCAGCCAAAGAGAACTTTGGGGCTCCCGTCCCTCAGTGCTCATCTATCCCACCTCCCCTGGCAGTGTCCCTGTGTGCCCAGGCCAGCCCAGACCCTCACCCAGGGGGTTTTGTCCTCTGTCCCTGTGGCTGCACAGGTGCTCGTCCCTCTGTCCCTCTGTGCAGCTGCTCCTGCACAAAATCCCGGGTGTTTCCTGTCCCTGGTGCTCCTGGGGGACAGGTGAGGCTGGGCCAGCCCTGTGGGGCTGTGCTGGGTCGGTCCTTGCGGTGGTTCCTCACCCTCAGGGATCAGCAGCAGCTTCTGAAAGAGGGAAGAGCCTTTGGGGGGGCCCTGCATGTCCGAGCCAGCCTTTGCAATCTGTGTGCTGCTCTTGTCCCTCTTTAATTAAAGCTGATTTTTCTCCTGGTGTTGACTTTGCAAAACCAAACTGGAGCAAAAGATAAAAGCAACATAATGCAAACCACAGATCCCACGTGGACAATTTAGCCAGGTTATTTTTTTTTTTGTTCTTTGCAAATGCTGATCTCTGTAGAAGTGGTAACTTGGCCCCTGCAAATTCAGCTACTCTTTCCCCCTTTCTCCCTAGTGAAATATCCAGTGAAGGAATTTATCAAAAAAAAATTATCTGCATGAACTCTCAGAGGTTTTTACAAAACTGAATTCTAGAATGGTCACCTGTGGCACCTGAATGTTGGTGCAGAGCAGGTTTCTGACACAACATGAGCATTTGGGCCTCACAAATGAGAGAAATAAGTCTTCACAATAAATACTGATCTAACCATTTTCTGGTCAAGTGAGTCATGGGAAAGGCTCTGGAAGAGACACTGTAAAAGACATTTAATGAGCATTTAATGAGTGGAGGACACTTGGCAGGTAGGAGTCACACCCAGGACAGGATTTGATTGTTGTTTTACACATTTCAGGTTTTTGAAGGCAGAGTATGTAAATTTCAGGACATTAAATCAAGCCCAGCTTCAAGGTAAGCACAAATAACTTTGCTGATTGTTAATATTAATGCAGTAGTGTGCTTTCCCAGGCACCAAGGCACCCTTGGGTAGCTCAGGAGTGCAGCTGTCAAAGATGTGGGAAGATTGAAGTGATTGCTCCTGTTGCCTGTTCTGTTACTCTGGGTGACTTTGTTGTGTCTTTCCAGTTTCTGAGTCCTGCTGCAATTCCATTTCACCATTTGTTAGCTCTTTAAATATTTATCCCGTGTCCTTACCTGTGGCAATGTCAGCAGGAAGGAAGGTTCTCTGCAGAGGTGCTGCTTGTGAACCCTCCTGTGGCTGCCAGGCTGAGCTCCCTGCCCAGGGAGAGAAATTAGGGATGAACTGATGGGCTGGCCTTGGGAAAGGGCTCAGTGTGATGCCAGTGGAGTTGTATTTCACTTTGCCTGGGGTCCTGGTTCTGCTGGGACAGACTATTAGTCAAATCTGGAGGAAGGAGATTTCTCTGGCCTTGCAGCTTGTTGGAATGAACCCCAATTACAAAGTCTGGGCAGTTCAGAATCTGCTGCTCTTCTGGTAACGTGGCAGAATTGGAGCTTTCAAAGCACCCTTGGTGAGTTTTCCCTTCCTCTAAGTTGGATTGTTTAAGTGTCATCCAGCCGTCACTTTTATCCTTCCCTCTAGTTCATTCCTGCACAGCTTAATGCTCTTTATGGAGGGGCAGATAAAATGGACATGAGCAGCAGTGTTTTAAATAAAACAGGCATGAGCAGCAGTGTTTTAAATAAAACAGGNTTAATGCTCTTTATGGAGGGGCAGATAAAATGGACATGAGCAGCAGTGTTTGAAATAAAATGGACATGAGCAGCAGTGTTTTAAATAAAATAGGCATGAGCAGCAGTGTTTTAAATAAAATGGACATGAGCAGCAGTGTTTGAAATAAAATGGACACGAGCAGCAGTGTTTGAAATAAAATGGACACGAGCAGCAGTGTTTTAAATAAAATGGACACGAGCAGCAGTGTTTGAAGAAGTGCCAGGGGACACTCAGCAGCACAGGAGTAAAGGAACACTCTGTGATGTCACCACTCTGCTTTCACATTCCTTTGCTGCAGATTGTGTGATTCCAAACTGCAACATTCAGTGGGTTGCAGAAACAAATTCTCCCTTTCCCCTCTGTGTTATTTAAAGGCAAGCTCCTTGGCCTCACTGATTTCTCCTGGAGACAGTACCCGGGGCCAGAAACTGTTGGGAGGTGTTGTGACAGAAATGCCTTCATCTAAATGTAAATGTTGCTGCCCTGCCTCGGGCTGCCTTTGAGAGGCTTTTTTTCTGTGGGAAGCAGCTACAAAGTAATGGTCCCAATCAATTTATTCATGTCAATAAAAGGTCTTTTATATGCTTATTTGAAATGTATTGTTCTGGGCTGATAGGACCGCGTTTGTTTTCGTGTCAGATGGAGTGAGAAATAGCGTGAAGGAGAAGGAAAAGGATTCTGCAGGTCTGGCTGGGAGGAGTTACAGTTTGGGATCTTCAGGGTGGGAAGAACGAGGCTCCCTCAATAGCGGGACACGAGGAGACAGGACAGAAATCCCGGGACAGGCCCAGATTGAGCTGGGGTGGAGTGAAGGAGTTCAACACACAGTCCCTGACACAAACAGAGTCTTTCTCAGTCACCCAAGTGCAGAAAAATCTCCTTGTACATCCCGGACATTCTCTAACCCCACCCCTCCTGTCTGCAGGTAAGAGGGGCCACACCCAAGTGCAAAACACAACTTTTTTTTTACGTATTTTGTATTCCACATTAAAGTGTGAGTAGTGCAGGTGCATCTCCTGCCTGCACCACCCATGAGCGGGTCATTCTATGCCTGTATTTAATTTCCTTTTGACTTGAGCTTCAGTTTGGGGGAAGCCGAGTATGTTCTGGCAGCCCGAGGCTGATGGGCCCGGGCAGGTGTTGGTGGCAATTCCAGCTGCTCTGCCCATGGAGTGGGTTGTGTAATCCTGCCTGTGACTCCAGGCTTTTATTTCTCTCCAGTAGCAGTTTGGCATTCGTGACAAATCACTTAATGGCCCATTAGGGATAACTCTGTCCCCCGGGGCTGGGCGATGCCTCTGCCAACCTGTCCAGGTGCAGTTCGGTTCTGTCACCACTCCCAGGGCTGCTGGTGCTCTACCTTGGCTCCCCTGTGTACAGAACAGAGGAAAAGCTTCTTACTGGCTCGAAATTACAGTTTTGTTCTTTCAGAAGAGCTTTGAACAGATGGATTTCCACTATTTATGCAATAGAAATGGAAGAGAACTTAGTAAAGGGTTTGAGAGCCGTGAATCCTAATGGCTCCAGGATTGTAACTGCAGTGCCACCATTTCAGTGTGATTTGAGCCTTGGCTGCTGGGGTAATGTACACCTTCTGTTCTGTCCTGTGTGCTGTGCAGCCTGGAGGAGGCAGAGAGAGAACTGTCCTAACCTTAACCCTAATGACCCTGACCCTAATGACCCTAATGACCCTAACCCTAAGTAACCCTAATGAGCCCAGGTGCTGTTGGATTTAGCTGGATTTACCTGGGCTAAGGGAGGGCCTGGAGGTGAGATGTGTGTGGGACAAAAGCTCCCTTGTGCCACGGTCACACTGCTGCTCCCCGGGACAGCACAGAGCAGCAGCTGAGCCTGCGCTGTGACATTTGTAAATCCAGATCTGGGCTCGTCCTTCTTCCATGATTGCTTGTTCTGTCCGAGCCTCTGTAATGGATCAGGTCTCTCTCTCACAGACATGTTTTATTGCTGAGGAATGTTAAACAGGCTCTGTCCTCAGAGCCCTGGTGTGGGATTCCTCCTTTTTAATCAGCAGTCTAACGCTGTGCCAGTGCAGTGCTGCTGCAAACTGCCCCGTGGGTTTTCAGCCATGCCAGAGGCAGCTCTGGGCACTGCAGAACAGACACTCCGTGTCTGCCCGGGCCCCCGGGCCCTCTGCCCGAGCTTTATTTACAACAGTGCAAATAAGTAAACATGAGCTGTTGGCTGATGGCCCTGGCGTGTTCCTGTGCCAGCTGGGCTGCAGGGGCTTGGCAGAGCTGCCTCTAGGAGACCTCTGGCTACTGAGTGCCAGCCCTGGGCACTGGCCTGGGTGCTGACCGTGGGGCATTGGCCTGGGCACTGACCATGGGGCATTGGCCTGGGCACTGACCATGGCACTGACCTCAGCACTGGCCTGGGCACTGACCATGGGGCATTGGCCTGGGCATTGGCCTGGGCACTGGCCTGGGCACTGATCATGGCACTGACCTTAGCACTGGCCTGGGCACTGACCATGGCACTGACCTCAGCACTGGCGTGGGCACTGACCATGGCACTGACCTCAGCATTGACCTCAGCGCTGGCCTGGGCACTGACCATGGCACTGGCCTGGGCACTGACCTCAGCGCTGGCCTGGGCACTGACCTCAGCACTGGCCTGGGCACTGACCATGGCACTGACCTCAGCACTGACCATGGCACTGACCTGGGCACTGGCCATGGGGCACTGGCCTGGGCACTGATCATGACACTGATCTCGGCACTGGCCTGGGCACTGACCTCAGCGCTGGCCTGGGCACTGACCTCAGCGCTGGCCTGGGCACTGACCAGGGCACTGGCCTGGGCACTGATCATGACACTGATCTCGGCACTGGCCTGGGCACTGACCATGGCACTGACCATGAGGGGCTCTCTCCCAGCCCCAGGGGTGGCCGGGCTGTTGTCGCTGTGCCCCGCGAGGCCCCAGGTGCCATGGCAGGATTTGCCACGGGATGGCAGCAGATGCTCAGGAAAAAGGAATTCAGCCCTGGAGCGTCTGTGTCCTGCCTGGGGAGCTCAGGGAAAGCTGAGACTGCCGCAAACACAGACATTTGGGCAGCTCCATAACGGGGGGAGAGCACAGGGAGATCCGGGGCACCTGCAGGGCTGCGGCTTCCCTTGGGCTTCTTTTGTTTTGCAAATATAAATTCCTGTGCCTAAACCTCCCATCTACCTCCTCCTCTTTGCCCCTCCTGGGTGGCCCCTTTTGGCTTTACCTGGCCGTGCAGAGTTTAAAATTCTGTTTGACTTCACTTACTCCACATTAGGGGCTGGCAGACACGAACCTTCGAAGGGAGCAGCTCTGTGCGTGTGTGCACATTTCTGTCCCGGGGGAATTCGGGCTGGGAATTCACAGCTGGCAGCTGTGTGGCCGTCTGTGACACCGTGTGTGTGACACTGCTGTCCCCTCCCTCCCTCCGAGCAGTGCTGGGACGCCTTCTGTGGACACAGGGATGTAAACACAAGGCAGCTGCGCTGCCAGTGTTTGTTTCTTTTAGGTGGCCTCCACTTTTGAACTTGAAAAATACACAAGCCACGCAGTAATATTTAATAAAAGCACCCCAGCTATGGGCAGCCCTGTTCTTGCAGAGCTGGACACAAATGGAAGTGGAATGGGCAGCATTGTTGTCCTCCAGGCCGGTGTTAAAGCTCTCCCTGAGTTGCCTGAGTTGCCACCAGATTGTATTCATAGCTTCTTCTGGTTAAATGTTATTTATTGCCCTGGAAATGAGCCTACTGTAATACCTTCTTCATGTATCCATATATGAAAACATCCACGGAACGGCCTCCTTTGAGTTGCCTTGCCTGTATTGACACGTAGGGATGGCCAAGATATTCTTGTCTTTTTTAATGGCTGAGAAATGGCTGCTGTTAATTCCGTGTAATGACTGAGTTCACTGGGTGAAGTGCAGCTCTCTGTTCCCTTGTCTGAGCTCTCCGGAACTGTAAATAGTTTTTTCAGTGTGAAAGTCCTTTCTGCTGTTCCTGGTGTCCCTGGTCCAATGGCAATATTGATTTCTTGCATGCAGTGAACAAGATTTACTGCTGATTTTCTGGAGATGTTTCCTTGGCCTACACTCCATCGTTCTTGCTTCCAGAACTGCCCTTTCATTTAACTTTCCTGCAAGGCCCCCAACCACTATTAACTCCCCCTTGTACACTCACAGCTTCACCTCATCTCCACTTTGGTTCAAAGATGCAAAAAAGAGAACCAGCCACGAATTCCCCCGAGAGGGAAACCCAAAATCTGCAATTTCAGCTGGGTAAACTTCTTGCCAGTTTCAAAGGCAGAGAGATGATTTTGAGATCAACAAGGTTCCACCCCGAGTCAGTAATCAATGTTTGAGAACAGAGCAGAGGGGGGAAGAGGAACAATTCCCCTCAGGTCTCTTCCTTTGTATTGTTTTTTCCGTATCAATACATAGGCTTGGCCAGTCTGTTGTTATCCAGGGAAATGCAGGAATAATTCTGCTGATTCCTAGACTTGTGGGTAGAGTCCATCAGTTCAATGCTGTGGTCTCTGGGCAGTCTGTATGGACACAGGATGCTGGCAGGGGATGGCAGAGCACATCCCTGCTCTGCCAGGATCCCTGTGCACACAGCTCTGGAGACACACCCAGGCTAATTAGCAACCAGCTGCCTCGTCAGGGTGAGGGCGCAATAAATAAAATATTAGCCAGAGTATGTGGGTGAGCCCAGAGATACAAACAGGGTGTGCAGGAGGGTTTTCTTAGAAAGAAATGCTGTGGGGAGCCCAGAGTGAAGGCAAGGCTGTCAAAAATACACACAATAATCCATTTGCTGCCTGCCCCGCTGGAATGCCTGGGATTAGGCAGTCCTGGACTTCTGGGAAATCAATCCCATGCACATGACTGTGCTTCTCTTTTCCCAATAGCAAGGAAGGATTTCAGCACATGGTGGGGAGGGGGCGTGAGGAGCTTCCCTAACTGGCCTGTGTTCCAGCATGCGTTCCATTCATTAAATGAGCCCTTTAAAGCCACGGGTGGAGCCTGTTGATGGTTCAGTGCACAGCATGTTTTTATGAGCAGGTTTATCTGCCACTGCTGGCTCAGCCTTTCTCAGGGCTTCAGCTCCTCTTCTACAGGCCTGAGAGTGGTGTGAAGTTTGCACGGAACGTTGTTAAACGCTCTGAGATCTTCAGTGGAAAAGATTCCAAGAGGGCTTAACATCATTTTGGGAAGCCATGGTGAAAACAGTTTGCCCTTGTGTTCTAAGGGGAGATGTGTTAGATTTTAGCCTGGTTACCAACAGCTTAGGCAAGGATGAAGCAACGTTGAGGGGCTTTGACCTAAAAAACCAAACCCCCTCAGTGCTTAAAAGGGGATTTTGACCCATTCTTTCTTTTCTCCAGATGTGTAAAACAGGGAGCACCTAGGAGGGGAACTGCTCCCGGGGTAGAACAAGGTCAGACAAGTCCTTCTAGGGCAAAAGAGCAGTTAAAAAATCATGTTGGTGCTTAACAGGGAGGCAGTGGAGCAACTAAAAAGCGAGTGTGATATGTTGAGATAATCTAATCTAAGAAAGGACCCTGGAGGCAGAAGAAGGCATGGTTAAAACCAGCAGCAGCCACTGGAAAGGCTTATCAGGGGCAGCAGGAAGTTGGAATAATCAATCCTGGAAGGAACATGGTTCTTTGCTGCAGCAGGTAGAGCTAGGAAATATTTCACATCTTGGTGCTATGACCTGGATTATCCAGAGTCCAGCACCTGGATAAGACTTAAAACAACCCAGAAACAAAAAACCAAAACCAAAATAATATTTTAAAAAGCCCAAAAAGGAAAAAAACCAACCCTGACTCTCATTAAGGGTCATGTGCCACTTTTCACAAGAGATCTCTGAATCCAAATGATGGAAAGAAAAATACATTCTAGAGCTCTGCTGGTGAACTGAACCATTTTCATGTGTCCTGTTAAAATCCAACCACTGGTGATTCCTGAACTGAGACTCTAAAGCAGAGCATATCAGCTGGAATTCACTTAGGACTCCTGAAGATTTGTGATTTAGAGCTGCAAAGGTCTGGGTTAACCTTGCCCTCCTTCCAGCAGTGCCCAGTTTGGTGCCAGGATTCCTCCCTGGCTGCTGAGGGTTCTGTGCTGCACTGGAAATGTTTTATCCAGCTCAGGCAGGTGAGCACAGCCCTCGTTCCTGTGCCTTGTCTCCGCCTTGTAAGCAAGTGACAACAGAAATATTTATGTGGGCACGGCCAAATAGTGAAATATTTGTGTGTGTCTGTGCTCACAAACATCACCACAGAGAGGAGAGATCAGAAAACTTCCTGAATGAAGGAGCAGGAGGCAGACGAGGGAGGCAGGATCTGACTGTGCAGTGCAGGGGTGAGGGAGGATTTTTCCAGAGGAAAAGGGAGAAGAGGAACCATCAGCTGTGGGGCATGAAAGCAGGAGCAGGGCTCTGAGCTCTGACGGTGGCATGACGGAACGGGGACACAAGTTCAGCTTTACCTCTGGCTGAGCCCGGGATAATGAGGGCACAGACAACCGCGGCCGGGCTCATTAGCCATTCTGCTGCCCAATTAGGCTGGGAGCTAATTGCTCATTAATGAGACCGTACCTGCTGGGGCAGCTGGGCTTCCCTGGAACTCGCGGCTGGAGCCGCAGCAGACGCTGGGGGGGAACAGGAGCCAGGATTGAAGCCAAGGAAATGGAAAAGCTGCGCTGCCGCCGGGAAAGGCTTTGCTGCTCTGCCGCCACTCCCTGGGGACAGCGCTTGGATTCCTGTCAATTAGCCCCGACTCCTTCAGCCTTCCTCTGCCTGGCAGCCTGACAGCAGAGGCTTGGGAGGCCGGGAGCTGGGAGGTGGAGGGTGATTCTGACCTGTGCCTCTCTCCTGAGCATCCCTGCAGAGCTCCCGGGAGCTCCGAGGGGAGGAAGGTGGTGACCTCACCCGGCAGGCACAGCCAAGGGTCAGCAGTGGGATGCTGGAGGCAGCAAACTGCAATGGTCCAGGCAAATCCAGCTCTGCAGGACCTGGGCCGTGTCAGCAGCCCCCAGAACATCTCCTGGGAAAGGGAAGCTGGAGGCAGAAATGTGCTGAAGGCCACACCTCGGCTGCACTCTGACACAAACGTGGTTTGTTCAGCGGTGAAAGCACAGGGGCTGTGTTGAGAATGAAATTTTGTGCATGGGCCAAGTGATCCAAGCACAGGTGGGTCTGTCAGGCACTGTGAGCACACCTGTGTCCCCTCAGCAAAACTGTTCCCAACTACCCCAAGCTGTGCTGGGGGCAAGGCTAAACATCCTATTTCAGTCTGGAGACTCCTTGTCTCAAAGGGAAGCAGAGAACCACTGCCTTGGGCTGCACACTCCTGTGGCTTTTGGAGCAGACCCACAGGGATTTTCTATGAAGAGGTGGCTGCGGGAGGAGGGAAGGAATGCATTTCTCATTATGTGCTGCAGCCTCTCCGCTCTGGCAGCCTGAGAAGAGAAATTCTCTCTCCCTCCCCAGGCCCTCTACCCCCTGCAGCTCGCTGATTATTTTTGGCTGAGGTGGAAAGCACAACCCCAGCATTTTTCCCAACTAGGAGTGACCCAGGCAGGAGGGAGGTGAAGCTGGGCTGTTCCCTTTGTGCTCTCTCAATCAATAGCCACACTTTTGCTTGTCTGGAGCTCCTTCCCTCTGAGCACACCAAAGAGCTTTACGAGCTGTTCTGTCCCCCCAGGTCACTCTGAACTCAGCAGAGCAGGAGGAGTGAAACTGAGGCACAGCTCCCCGAGATCACACCGGGGCTAGGACTTTCCATCGATTTTCTGTGGGCTTTTATCCTCAGGCTCTTCTTGTGCTGCTGAGAGCCCTCATTCCCTGCTCTGCCTCTGTCATGCTGTGGCTCCTGCATGGTGCTGTTGGTAATTCCTGTGGCTACAGCTTTTCAATGGGAAGGTTCCTCTGGGTTGTGCCTTCAATAAAATAATGCTTGAAATAAATAAAATTCTCCTGCTCCGCCAGGCAAAGGGTTTGGCTTTTGAGAAACAGCTGTGCCTATGTGGGAGTCAATCTGACCAACAGAACACGCCCAGGAGATGCATTTGGAAAGCTGAATGGAGAAGAAAATTGTGTGGAAGGGGGGTCAGGGGCACCCCAGTGAGGCTGTGAGGGGTGTCCCCTCCCAGCCACAGCACCTGTGTGCAGGGGGAAAGCCTGGCTGGCTTTCCCAGGTCCTCCCCTCTGCTCTCCCCACTGCCACAAAGCAAAGCCCCGTGCTGGAGCAGCCTGCCTTGTTTTCCCAGCTAATGGAAAGCACATGAGGAGCACAGTCAGGCACGGCCACAGCTGCTGGGAGTGATTCATTTGGGACACAAACAGGAATGGGATGCTGGCTGCTCCCTGGGCAGAGCTGTCCCTGCTCCAGGCCCTTCCAGGGGGTGACTGAAGCTCCAGCCCCAGCAGTGACTCACTTGCTCCAGCCTTGGCAGAGGGGCTGTGCACGAGGCCCAACGATGCTTTGGGGCATGAAACCTCCCAGAACTCTTCTTCCCTCTCCCCTGCCCCTCTGAATGTGCCTTGTTCTGCTCTGAAGGCAGAGTCCCTCCCTGGCTGATCTGTGGGGCTGGGAGGGGAGGCTGCACCGAGATCTCCAGCCAGAAATAAACTGTGTTTTAACACTCTCAAGCCAGCAAAAATGGGAACTGCACTGGGAAGGCAGGAACTAGTGTACTGGCTGGGGATCCCTGAGTGTGTGCAGCTGAAGGGACAGGGGAGATGGCAGCTCTCACCTTTTGGGGTTTGTCTGCTGTTTGTTCACACCCCTTGCTGGCCCTTCCAGGACCAGTGCACATCCTGTGGACGGTACAGGCTGTCTGTGAAGGCCTGAATTGGGTTTTGCCTGTCCTTACTGCTTGTCTAACAGATTTAGTGCCTGTTCCAAAGTCTGATGTGCTCTGAAGCAGCAAAGTGTAGAACAGCAAGGCTGGAGCGTCTCAGGGCATTGAGATGGTGGGCAGCCTGATTTTCCCCATCCTGCCACACCAGATCCCAAAGCCCAGGGCTGGAAGCTGCACCAGATTCCACATCCCAGGGCTGGAAGCTGCACCAAATTCCACATCCCAGGGCTGGAAGCTGCCTGTCCCCTTACAGATCTGCTCGCTGCTGTGACCCAGCCCTCTCTGCTGCTCTGCACTGTCCCTCTCCGTGTGCCAGCAGTGGGAATTACTGGAGCAGAAGAGACAGGCTGAGGTGCCACAGCTCTGGCACCAGCAGCACAGAAAGGAGCTCAGGAACAGGATCATCTTCCTCGCTGACCTCTCTGGAGGCTTGGCAATAAAACAGATTTGGAAGGACCCCCGGCTCCAGCCGCTTTTGGAAGCAGGAGGGCTCTGTTTTAGGAAGGCTGGCTGAGTGTGCAGGAAGGGAGGGAGGCTGGGGAGGGACGGTGGCACCTGCTCCCCCCGGGGCTCTGCAGGGCCATGTGTCACCCGCAGGAATCTCAACTGCGGCAGGGGGAGCCAGGCAGGCGCCACCGCGGCCCCGGAGTGGGGACAGGCTCTGAAACTGGACCCTCTGTCCCCTCTGCTCCCTCAGACTGTCCCAGCTGCCTCTGCAGACAGAGCTGTGTCCCGGCAGGAATTGCTGGGATGGTCACTGAGGTCCCCCCCGTGTATCTGCCCCTCACCATCCTCCTCCTCCCATCGCCCTCCTGCCCTGGCAGTGCCCCTGGAATGGGGCCCGGCAGGTGGGATGTGTCACCAGGGCTGGCAGGACTTGGCACAGTCCTTCCCTAAACCCCTCACATTCCTTCTGTGGCCTCGGGGCTGCCTGGCTACCACACCCAGAGAGCCCAAATCACAGATCTGCCCTGCTGGAGCAGAGGGTGGCAGGGCAGCTCCATCTGCACCCTCTCTCTGGGACTGCCAGGGGAGGGAGGGTGGCAGGAATGCTGCACAAATGTCTCCACACTCAGAAGCTCTGGGCCTCGAGGTGGAGACAGAAATAATCCCCCAGCTGCAGGGGGCACAGGGGGTTTGCTGGAGAGGGGCAGGGCAGATGGGCTTGATCCCAAAGCATCTCCAGGGCTCCATGCTGAGCTCCCCCTGGACCTCTACAGCAACAGGGGAAGCTCAGGAGGTTTCCTTGGCTGTGCATCTCCAGGGGAGGGGGTGCAAACCCTGCACCACCTCCATGGCAAAGCACTGGCTGTGTCCAAAGGCAGAGAGATCCCAGGACATCCCTGCTGCCTCAGTGCTCAGGGAATGGGCACCTCCAGCTCTGGAGCTCTTTGCCTTCCCTGGTACCGGAGCTGTCTGGACCACAGCAGTGCTGCTCTGAAAGCACACGAGGCAAGGGGGCTTCCAGGGGCCTTAATGACAAGGCTCATTTTAGAATTCTCCATCCCTCTCTCCATCCTGGAGGATTTTGGAGTGGCAAAGGATCAGAACCCCCTCCTCAAGCAGGAGCTGAATGTGAACAGGGGCCAAAGGCAGCTGAGAGCAGAGTGGGGACAGACACCGTGCAGGCTGGGCTGTGTTGGACAAGGGGCAGAGACGACAGCTGTGTTTTGTGTGCATTTGCAGCCTCCTGAGTTCTTGGGAGATTTAATTCTCAGAGATGTTCCTGACATCCCCTGGGATAGAGCTTGGCTGAGGCCCAAGGGCTGGGGCTGCCAAAAGGAGCAGTGCTGGGCCAGTCCAGCAGGAACAGCTCCTTGCTCCATGCCAGAAGGAAGGGAAGGGAAGGGAAGCAGAGGGGAGAAGGGGAGGGGACCCTGCAGCACAGCCTCACCTCCAGCTGACACTCACCAAGCACAGGAGGATGAGAAGTGCCCAGTCCTGTCCTGCAAAAGTGCTGCCCAGCACAGAGGGGAAAGAATTTCCAGGTATTTTTCTCCTGGAAAACAACAGACAGGGCTGCTCTTGGTGATGAGGGGACCAAGAGGCTCAGCAGTGTGGCTGTGGCCAGATAACACGTGGGGAAGCCCTGGATAAACTTGTGTCCCTGGTCAGCTGCTGGGCTGTGCCAGAGACCTCAGTCCTGACCCGTAACGTCTTGTGCTGCTCCAGGCTCTGACAAACATCATGTGCTTCATTCATGTGCTGCCTGGGCTCCCTCAGCCAGAGACAGCTCACCCTGATCTGTGCCTTCTGCTGTCCCACCCTGGCTTCCTCCCTTCTCTCCTGACAGATCCTGTATTTCATTGCTGGGAATCCACTCAGCTCTGTGATTCCAGCCTCCCCTCTGTCTCAGCCCAGCTCCTGCAGATCTCTTCCTGTGCTGTTCTCAGTCCAGTGCAGCACCTCAAACAACTGCAGAGGGGAGGCAGCCCCAGGGGTGTCTTTGGACCCTCAGAGAGGAGGTGACAGGCTGGGGGAGGCACCTGTAGGGACCAAACAGGGCAGGTTTGAAGCTGAGGGGAGCTCAGCCCGATGTGGGATGCTGGACTTGGTTTGTGGGATTGTAGGGTCAGTGAGGAGGGTATACAAGGCAAGAGACATCATAATCCTCTCTAGGACCAAACCCCACTCTGACATTTCCTGCTATTTACATTGTGATCCAGGTGCTGTTATTCACTGCCTGGCCACTTCCATTCTGGCATCCTTTGCAGGGCACTTTTGTGTTCTCTGGCTGTTGTCTCACCTGAGCATCCCCTCCCTGCTGCTCCAGTCTGTCTGGGCTTGCCTTTCCCCTTGCCAAATTCCTTGGCTGGACTATGCCAGCCCTGCTGGGCTGCTCTGAGGATGGGCTTTGTCTGTTTGGCTTCACTTTATTCTATTTCCAGTCCTAAAAGCAAGGCAGGGATTAGGGAAGGAGAAGGTGGCTATTTTAGATGTTGCTGGTCACAAGCCAGCGAGCTGGGAAGGCAGGGGATGTGTGTGGGGTGTGTGTGGGGAAGCTGGGCTTTGCCAGCTCTGAAATCCTCTCCTGTTTCTGTAGGCACGAACACAAACCCCAAACCAGAGGTGGGTTTGGTTTTGACCTTATAAAATGAAAACAACGAGGGCTGAGCTGCTGCCAAAGCCAATCCCAGCTGCCTGAGCTCCAGGCCAGCTCTGCTCCCTGCTCCTGCCGCCCCTGCTGGCTGTCCTGGCAGGCAGAGGCAGCAGGAAGCAGGAGGCTGCTCCTTCCCAGATGGGCTTTAACACATTCCTGCCGCAGCCGGGCCTGGGGGCGTCTCGGATGCTCCCAAAGCTCCGCAGAGTGATCACAGCTTCCTCTGGAACTTTATTGTGCAAACCTTCCCTGCAGCAGGCTCTGGAACCACGTCTGGGGCTCTCCAGCCCAGTGGAAAGCAGGAGCTTCCCCAGGCAGGGAGCAGAGCTGCTGGGTTTGTTGGAAGGAAGAGCAGCCAGATGGTGACAGGCAAAGCGGGGGGAGCAGAAGGGGAATTTGGGAGGGAGCAGCTCCATATTCCAGTTTCCATTTGGGGCCCTGCTGCCATGAGAGTGCCCTGACAGAGCTGCAGGGGCTGAGGGCTGGGGAAAAAAGGAGCAGGGCTGTGGGAAGTGAGGGCAGGCAGGGAGATGTGGCCATGGCAGCACGTCCTGGGATGAAATCTGATCTATGCACTTGTATCCTCCAAATAAAAACTGGGGCTAATAGTGTGGGTTTGAGGAGAAGTTTCCTGATGCTGTTGGGGGGACACATCAGAGTTTAAGACATGAATTTGCTCCCAGATCTTACATCTTGTGGTAGGATTTCCACCAGAATTGGCCCAGACTGTGGTTTTATCAGTGCTACGCCAGGAAAATGTTTACTGCCTTTGAAGCCACCCACCCCTAAACTGAGTTTAGGGAGCAAATTCTTATGGATGTGAGGCATGAATGTGACCCTGTGTCTGCTTCAGAAATGTGTTTTGGTGTTTTGCTCTAGAAATTGTATTGTAGGGTCTATGAATGGGGCGTGTGAGACCCATTTTTTTCCATCTCTGGCTTTAGCCCTTGTGTTTGTCTTTGAGGAGGATGGAATTTCCTACTGGGCATGTAAACAGCATGTTTGAGCTGAAGTCAAGCCCTGAGTGTAGTGATGGGAATGAGTCTGTTTGGGATGTTTGTTGTCTACACACAATTCCCCTTGTCAAAGGGGCTACAAGTTTGGGGAGGTCGTAGCCCTGCATGACAGGGAAGATCAGCTATAAATAAATTTGTGACACAGCTACTGTGGATAGGCAGAATGGCTCTGGGTTTCCTGCAGGCTGCAGCAAGTGGGGGTTTAAAACAAAATCAGGGGAAAGGGGAACAGTCTTCCAAAATATGGAACACCTCATAAAGCTGGGGAGGTAGGAAACAAGCTGAGCAGCCCCAGCCACGGTTCAGACTCTCAGGAGGAAAACTGTACAGTACATAAAGCCCAGGGAATCAGCTCAGGATGCCAACTAATGAGCTTTTTAATTAGCTGCAATTGCAGGCAAGGTTTAAAACCCAAAGAAGTAAGTAAATTAAAGATTTAAAAGACTGAACAGAATCGATGAGGGGTCAGCACTTAAAATATTAAAATGCCAAAGCAGTTGACTTTACAGGAAGTTTGCAGGGCTGCAGCAGAGCCCCTTTGAGGAAGCAGCAGGCTCTGGAGTTCTGGTCCAGAGCCCTGTGGCTGGAGCCTGCCATCTGCAGGGATCCAGAAATCACCCTGCTGACCCTGCACGGGCAGCCTGCAGTCCTGCAGCCTCTCGGTGTGTGCTGCAGCCTGCAGGGCGTTTTCTGCAGCTCCTCTGAGCTGCACTCAGATGTTTACCCCCAGCCACATCCCCCGAGGCCAGAGGACCGTGGGCAGGAGTTGTGCAGACAGCCTGGCAGCCTGCCCTGCCCTGCCCTGCGTGCAGATTGTTCAGTGCACATTGCAGCACTGACTTTTCTCACAGTGGCAGACCAAGAGGTGTTTGTTGGTGCCCAGGGGAAATGGGGCACTGCTGGCTCCAAACTGCCCCTTTGCCACTTTCCCTGTGTCACCTCCATGGCAGGAGCAATTCCAAGTCACCAGGTTGTCCCTTTCTTAGCGAGCAGGCAGAGCAAAAGCTGCTCTTCATTAATGCTGATGCTGCTGGCTGCCCTCAGGGGGGCAGAATGCTCAACAACCTCAGTGCCACCAGCACCAGGTGCTTCGGAGAGCCAGGCAAGCCCGGGCTCCTTGTCCAAGTGCCACTGTCACCCAGGCAATGGTCACCTCGGTGTTTGGGGGAGGAGGAGGTGAGTGTGGCTGTAATCACCGTGCTTTGTTAATGCTTCTGTGTGAGGATCTCCAACAGCCTTCTAAGTACCAGCTGGTAAAGCCTTAGCTTGCACTTCCAGGAGGATAAATCTTCCTGTCCTGGGGAAAGCCTGAGGCACAGAGAGGTCAGGTGAGAGCAGCAGAGAGAGAGGCAGTGGCAGAACTCTGCCCTCAGTCCAGCACTGCAGAGCTGAACAGGGCAGGTGCTGTGTGGGATGGAGAATGTTTTTCTCCATTTCTGTCAGCTGTGGTTTCATTTGCCAGTGTCCTCCTTTGCTGCCTGCTCTGCCTCCCCATCCTTGAGACTGCCCTGAGCTGAAGCTGCCACTGGACCAATGTTCCCCTCTGGATCAATCAATGCTTTGGACTTGATAAACCCGTGGGGACTCGGGGCAGAATCTGAACCCAGACTCTGGAAAACTCCTTCTTTTCCTTTTTTGTTTCTTTTTCTTTTAGTCAAGACAGTAACACGCTAATTCAAAGCAGTTCCAGCTTGAATGTGCAACCCACATTGTGCATAGGGGCCAAATGGGTTTGTTCAAATGAAGATTTACTAAGACCTGTGCAAAACAGGGGAGGAGAGGAAGCAGAGAGGTGAGAGGCAAAGAGGAATCCAGCCCCCAGTGGCCTTGAGAGCAATCTGCCAGCGAGTGCTGTCTCCATGCTGATGGATTTGCTGTCACCTCTCCCTGGCATGAGGTGACAGATCTCTCAGTGGGATGGAGCCAGAACCAATAGCCATCCATCACTGCAGGACAGGCAGCAGCAGCAGCAGGCACAGGGGAAGGAGGCAAACCTGGCAAAACATCTCCACTCTCCTTCCCTGTCGGTGCTGGGCCACTTCTGCAGGCACACAGCGAGGGTGGGACATTGCTGAGAGGATGGAGGGGGTTGGACACCTTGGACACCTGGAAAACCTCTGTGCAGGGGAGGTTAAACACCAGCACAGGGGGCTCAGGGCACAAACTGCAGGGGAGAATCTGGAATTGAGGAGGTGCTTCTCTGTGCCTTTGGGGTGACACAGTTCCTGTGGTGGTGCAGTGGGAGGAATCCAGATTATCTTTGAGTCCTGGTCAGTGTGAGTCGCGTGTGCCGCTCTGTGTGTGGTGGGAGGAGTGGCAAACACTGCAGCTCCTTTCCTGCCTCCTGGGACTTCTCCCTGATGGAATCACTGTCACTTACAAGTTTCCTTCCTGCCCTGTGCTTTTCCCAGTCCTTGGTCACGTGTAATAAACGGCAGTGAGGTTTGGAGTGTGGATTTTGCTTTTTGGAGAAAATCCAGATACTTCTCTCTGTGGCTGATAAATGAGAGAACAGGCCAGAAATGTGGAAATATTCCTACATGCTGAACAATCCCCTAAAGCCAAAAGGAGTCAGGCACTTCCTTCATTTCCATGTTCTTCTAAATACTGCTAAGCATGTTTCTCAGTCCTTTGTAATCTAAAGAACTGGGTAAATCTGGCCCAAAAGTCTCTATGTGGAGTATTTATTTCTGTGTGGAGTATTTATTTCTAAAGTACTCTTACAAAGAGCTAAAAGGGAAAAAACACCCCCCACAGCTGTTTGCTGAAAAGCAAAGAGCACAGGAGTGTTCCTTTAAACTGAATTAGCATGCACAGAGCCCGGGCTGCTGCTGCAGCTTTGCTGCTCCCAGGCCTCAGACTCTGCAGCTGGTTTTTCATTTCCAATAGGCTAATGTGCTCTGACACTGCACCCCTCTGGGAAGCTGCTGACAGGCACTGTCAATATTTCCTTCCCAAAAAAAAACCCCACCCAATGCAGCCTCCAAAGTGTTGCTTTTCAGCATCAAATTATGGAGCGTGCAGCCTCCACCTGGAGAGAAGGTTCCCAGTTCAACCCCTGCATTTCCTGCATCCCTGGAGTCCATTTCTTTGGTTGTCTTTTCCTTCTGCTCTTCAGAAAAAAAAAAGAAAAGGAATGTTCACATTCCCTGTCATTTCTGGCAGCTGCTGGACTGGGTTATACTCATGTCTGTGCCAGGTTGTTGTGCTGTCAACTGGAAGTGCTCCAATATTCAGGAGTCAGGCACCCAAATCCTGGAGGTTGGCATGAAAGTCAGGAAAATTAAACACAGGCATTTGGAGGGATGTTTCCTTCCACTTTGTTTATGTTGTTCTGCTGTTTTACTCCTTCACTTTGACATTCTAACAGCTCTGCTTTCAAATTTTTCTATAAACTCAAAGGCCAGGAACTCTCCTTGAGAGTGAGAAAGATGCAGGACAAAAGCACTTGACTCCAGGAGTGCAGGCTTTGAGAAACCCACTAAATATCCAAAGGCTTTGGTTATAAATCACAAGTGTTGACAGCAGCTGAGGTGTGTTTTCCCTCAGGAATTCACACCTTTCTTTTCCATCTGGACAACCTGTCCATTGAAGGGAAATGAGGAAGGATCCAAAAGGCACATCCCACCCTTGACTGGTGGCATTGCTGCAGCTGATTCCTTGGCTGTTGGAATTTTGGAATATTCCTTGGAGTTCACTGAGCTGCCACAGGCCCAGGCAGGTGAGCCAGCCTCAGCCCCAGCCCTGAGCAGCCTCACTGCTTCTGGTTTGGGTGTGCAAGGGTTGAACTCCCTCCTGTGAGAAAGGCCAGGGGGAATTTCTGGAGCTTGCATGGTTCATGGAGAATCTGAAGCAGTTCAGCAGGGAGCTGCTCCCCCTGGGGCAGCCTCACTGGGTGGGCAGTGCTGGATTATTAACTGCCTTTTAAAGGGACCCAGGGCTCCTCATCCTTCTTGCTGCTCATTTAGGTGTTCTTTTAGCTTAAGAGAACATTTATTGTCAGTGCATTTCTTCTCATGTTTCCTTATTGGCAACTCCAATTTCCTGTTTGAAACTCTAATGACACAGGTTAGATTTCAAATTTCATATTAAGGGGACAGTTTTCTTTCTCAAGGATGCTGAGAGAGTTTTGTTCTTATTGTCTGGGCTGTCCTGATTTCATTCTGCCACCCTGGAATCCCAACCTCCTGTTGCAGTGTCCAAAGTAGTGGCTCAGTAATTAATGGGATAAATTCCACAGCACCTCCCCTTTCTTCATTCCCTTTTATTTTAGATCCTTATGAGTAAAAGAAAAGAAAAAAAAATCAGTCCTGTAGTTACTGCATCTTCAAGTTGTGCCCCTTGAATGAATTCTGCAACACCCCTGTGTTTTCTCTGACAATTTTAATTTCTATTATCTGGGAGAAGTGATGCCCTGTGCCTGCACCAACCAGAGCAGGAGCTAGGAGCACAAACCCCTGCAGATTTCTCTTTGAGAAGAGCAACCATGGCAGCTGCAGCAGGAATTTCTGCTGGAGGCAGGTCTGGGTGCACCTGGAATGTCTGCACTGCCCAGCAGGGATCTCCCACCTCCCTCGGAAGCAGCTACCCCTGACCTGGGAAAGGGAGAGGGAGCTCCACCCAGGGTAATGACCTCATTACCTGCGACTAGGGTTAATTAACCTGCCTGGATGGCCACGTGTGACTCTGCTGCCTCTGGGCTCCCTGTGAGCCCTGGGAGCTGTGGATGGAGCTGGCTGTGATGTTTCTGTTCAGATGTGCTCTGCCATCCCCCTTCATGTACCAGGACCTCGTGAACGTTGAATTAATTAACTTTCGCTGTGATTTCATGGCTGTTTAATGATCTCTTTGTTATGGGTGGAGAGCTGAGGCACAGAGCAATTAGGGACCCTGCCAAGGTCACACAGGAATTCCCTGGGGGAGCTGGAGGTGGAATCCAGCATTGCCTCTCAGTGACTCCTCTTTGGAAGGGTTGTGGGCAGGTGCCTGAGCTGGGCAGCTGCAAACAAGGATGAGCTGCTGCACCTTGTTTGGGGTCTGTGGGATGATCAGCTCTCCAGAAGTGGGGGTTCATCCAGAGGCTTTTGGATAAACCCTGGCTGTGGCACCACAGCTCTGTTCAAATGCAGGAATGAGATTAAAGGTGAAGTTTCAGCCCAGAGCTCATCCCCAGGCAGGACAGAAAATAGAACCCAGTGAGGTCTCTGGGTTTTTCCCCAGCCTGGAGATGCTCTGTTGGCCAGAATGTCATTTCTGATTTTGTTTGTGCCGTTCTCTCGTCCTTTCTCATTAACCCCTTGTCCCGTGCGGCTCCTCAGCCTGCACAGAGCTCTGCCCTGCAGCCCCCGTGCCTGCTGGGGGAATTATTCTGCCTCTCTGAGCTGCAGTCCCCAATATGTGCATCCTGCTCTTCTCTCCGGGCTCTCCTCCAGTCTCCCCTGCTTCTTCTTGTCTACATTTTAACTGTTTGGTGGCTCTCCTCTCTCAGCATCCCAGTCTCTGCCACCTCTGCCCCTGCTCACATCAAATATTCCTGTTTCCTGCTGTCCCCCCGTGCCCTGAGGATGGGGTGGAGCCGAGCCAGGAGCTGTGCTTGCCCAGTGGATCTTGGCTGTGGATCTGAGGTTTATCCTCCAGCCTCCCCCTTGCAGAATATGCCAAGGTGAACCTTTGGGAGCTGCTCCTTGCAGTGCTGCCTCCCCACTGCTCCCAGCTCCTCCTGCCCCAGGCTGCTGCTGCTGCCAGGCTAGGTGGTGTTGCCAGGGCTTTGTTAATGCCTTTTTCTGCCTCAGCAGCTTTTGGGAACATCTTCATCTCATCTCCCAAGCACTCTGTAGATGTGACCCCATGCAGGTGTCAGCCCTCCCGGGCACAGGGCACAACAGGAAAGGAGAGAAAGCTGCAGAGGGACCCCAGAGCTGTTATTTGGGGTGGAATATGCCCTTTGGGAGGCTGTTTCCACCAGGACACTTGTGCAGCTCTGCCTCCTGCCCAAGGTGTCCGTGAGAGCCCCTGTAGGACAAGGAGCGGGCACAGAGCTGGTGCCAGAGCTGCTCCAGGGGACACCGTGGGGACAAAGAGCAATCCCAGCCCTTCTGCCTGGCTTGGGCTCTGCCACCCTTCCAACCCAGCTCCTGCCAGGCCTCCCATGGCAGTGGAACCCTCATTCCCTGGCTCTCCCCACTCTGCAGCAGCACTGACTCTCTTTGTGCAGCCTGGCCAGCTCGGCTCTGTCAGGAGGAGGGACAGGCCTGGGTTATCACCTGCTTGTGGTCTCATCTATCACCTTGAATTGTGTTGCAGGATGAAATTACTCATCCAAGCCTAATGTTAAATTTAATCAAGTCTGGAGTAAAGAGGATTAATGGGCTGTGCAGCACAGGCACAGGCCTGGCACGGCGGCTGTGACCCGGGTGAAGGTGGAGAAGCTCACCAGGAGTGATGAGGCCAATCACCAGCTGGGGAAGGCTGAAGGAATCCTGCATCCCTCTGTAGGAATCCTGCATCCCTCTGCAGGAATCCAGAGCGTGGCACTCAGGTGGCTCTCAGGGCTGTCCCTGCTGCCCAGGGGACAGGGTGGCACTCAGGGCTCTCTCATGACAGGGTGGCACTCAAGTGGCAATTCCCTTTTTTGTGCCCCATTCACCGTGGCAGTGCTCATCCCTCCTGCCTAAGGCAGCAGGAAGGTGAATAATTGAAGAATGTGGATGCTCCAAGACAGTTTCCAGAGCATGATTAGCAGTTTCTGTCCCTGATGCCTTTTGGGAAAGCTGTGACCAAGTGATAGAAGGAATCCTGGGAATCTCAGAGAAGAGTGGGAGAGCAGAGAAGGAAGCACCTGAGGGAGCCCAGCAGCGTGGGGCAGTGGAACAGCAAAAGGAAGGAGCTCAGGGAGATGTTTTTCAGGCTGCTGCTGGGTCTGGGGAGTCCTGCCCTGCTCTGTTTTCCACTCACAGCCCCAACACTCTCGGTTTCAATCACAGACTTTCCCCCAGCACTCCCCGGGGAGGACACTCAGCCAGGGCTGGGGCAACCCCAGCTGTCACCCAAACAAGAGTTCTCTCTGCCTTTCTCAGTATTTTCCTCCCTCACAGGCATCCTCTGTTCAGAGAAACCCCCTGTCCCCTCCCACGCTCTCACGGCACCATCTGGTTCTGCTTTGCACCATGACGTGCTTCCTCTGGGGTTTATTTGCTTTTTTTAGCCAAACCTGAGAGAGGCAGAGAAACACCCTGTTTGCTTTGGGGCAGGAGCACCCACCCCCTCAGACACGCCGACTTTATTTCTTGGGGTGGTTTTATGTGGCGGGTTAGGGGAAGGTTCAGTTTTCATTTTGCTTTTGTTTTTTCCCCCCGTGAAGTTCATAAACAGGCTCCTCACAGCATCTGCTGAGGTGATGAAAGGCTTTAGGAGGCTGTTGGTTTTGACAACCATTATCAGTGATAAGGCAGTGTGACTTGAGGGTCTGAGTGGGAGGGCAGGGGGGCACAGAGCCCCTGGCAGCCACTGTCACCCTGTGCCTCAGTGTCCCCATGGCACCAACAGAGCTGAGCCAGGCCTGTCTCCAGGGACCTGGCTTCTGCCAAGGGCTTTGTACTCCAGGGGTGCTGAATATCTGTGGTGCTACACCCTGCAGTGCTCAGCAGGGACAGCCCCGAGTGCCCCCCTGTCCGCTGGGCAGCAGGGACAGCCCTGAGTGCCCCCCTGTCCCCTGGGCAGCAGGGACAGCCCTGAGTGCCCCCCGAGTGCCCCCCTGTCCCCTGGGCAGCAGGGACAGCCCTGAGTGCCCCCCTGAGTGCCCCCCTGTCCCCTGGGCAGCAGGGACAGCCCCGAGTGCCCCCTGAGTGCCACCCTGTCCCCTGGGCAGGGGGCTGTGGCTGCAGGGGGGGAGGACGTGCCCCGTGGGCACAGCAGAATTCTGCATTTCCCACCCACGAAGCCTTTCAGCAACGGAGCTGGCAGACAGGAGGGAGGCTTGGGCACATCTGCTTCCCCAACCAGAACCACGAGGGGAGGGGAGAGGAAAAAGCCCCAAGACACATCAAAATCGGCCTGTTTTTCTGGCAGCAGGGATGTGGGTGTCAGCACTCCCCCCAGACAGGGACTCCTAGCTCATTAGTGTGTCTGTGGAGCAGAGCTGCTGGCCCCAGGCATGCAGGGATATTTTCAACAAAGTAAAATGCAGATTTTATTTTTTTTTTTCCCTCTGTAAGTACTTGTGTTATCTTCTGCTTCCCTCCCCAGCTGCCAGCCCAGCACGCAGAGGCAGCTCCATCCCCTGAGTGTTCAGATCCTGCTGCTGCACACCAGGTGTGCACTGGGGGGTGGCAGGAGCTCAGGAGGGAGTGGGACACGGAGATGAGCAGCAGCAGCACTGCCAGCAGGATCTCAGAGCAGAGTGTGCTTCTCCTCTGCCTGCTTCTTGTTTCTACCCATCTCTGACCTAGGGCCACTCATGAGCTGCTTGTGGGGCTGATACTGAGGCAGAGTGTGGCTCCCAGCCTGTAATCCCAGAGAAATACAGATCCCGAGGGAAAATCCACCTCCAAATCCAGACTGAATGGCTTGGGCTGATTGCTGGCCACTATTAGCAAAAAGCACCGACAGGACGTGCAGTTCACAACTTGTTCCATAGGCATTTCCTCAAATGAACTCTCATTTATTTAATGGATAAGTTGGATTTTCCTTCATTTGAGTGCTGGGAATTGTCAGGAAGTATTTCTTGATATCCTGGCTAAATCCTCGTTCTAAATCTCCCCACCTTTGCACTGTCCCTGGAGGTGTGGGGAGAGCTGCTCCAGCCCCGTGTCTTGTGAGGGTTTTTGTGTGGAATTTTGTGTGGGTTCAGGGGAAAAAAGGGAAAAGGGAAGAAAAAGGGGATTTTGTGTGGGTTGGGCTGGGACACAGCTGCTGGCTGGCTCTGAGTGCTGTGAATTGGGGCTGGAATTGGGAATCAGCTCGGCCCCGGGCCCGGGGTGGGGCCGGGGAGCTGGGGAAGGCAGTTCTGATGAAATCCCTGCGTGGAAACAATCCCATCCAAACACAGATGCAGCTGCTCTCACCCTTGGAGCCAAGGGCTGTGTCAAGAGCCCCACAAATGTGAGACCTGGCCACCAGTGAAGTTCAAACAGCCCTGAACTCTGCTGTCAGCGCCGAGGGGACTCCCCCACCCTCCTGTTCCTCCTTTTCTAGTCGCTGGTGCCTTTCTTGGTTAGTTTCTTTTCGTTTTGTACCTCTGTGTTTTATTTTCTGTCTTTGGGCTTTCGCAGGGGCAGAGAACGACTGACGGGAAAACAATCAGTCCTGCTTGGATGGCTTTGCTGCAGGACGGAGATCCTGTTCCCAGATCCCATCTGGAGGGGATTTAGGTCCATCCCTGCCTCCCTCTGCCCCTCCCACTGCCCCACCTCTGCTGTGTCCTCACGGTGTGATCCCGGCACAATTGTGGAGCTTCAGCCCTTGGAGAGCTGCCTTTTCCCATCCAGGCTGGGCAGGAATCTCAACTGAACACAGCTGAGGAGCCCTCTCACTTTTCTCAGCTTTTCTGCTGTAATAAATGGCAGGGATCAAAATAAATCAGTGGATGTCAGGAAGAATCCAGAGCATTTGGACATGCAACAATTCCCTGAGTATTCAGAAAGAAAGAAAGGGAATTAATCAGATCAGAAAGCAACTATGAATCTAAAGGAAATATAACCACGATAAAATTCCTGAGCATAAAATTCTGATCAAATTCTGGAGCAGCATGGAGTTTAATCATGGGGCATTTTGAAAAGCTTGCTATGGTTTGAGACATTTTTATTCATTCAGGCAGGTATTTTGAGATAAAAAGTAACAAGCTAATTAAAATGTACCCAAGCATGGCTGTGAGTAATAAGATGAGAGTATGGACGTTAAAAAACCCAAACAAACATACATTAAACCCCTTCAGGCGGCTCAGGGTGTGCAGTCATGTCCCAGCCTTGTGAACATTGGTGATGTCAGTGGGAACACGGGATCTGTTCAGTGCTTGGACATTCCATTCATTCATGGGTCAGGCAGGACTGAGTCACTCTGCAAAGGCCACTTTTGCTCATTTTGGGGGCCTGGATGAAGCAGTGTTGTCAATCTTCAGCTGGAGCTTTCAGGCAGCGTTCAGGGAGGTGAAACAGGGCAGGGCTGGAACTTTGTGTTCTCTTCCTGCAGCTCCAGATCCTGGAAAAGGATGGGAATGCACGGGAGCCAAAGGCTGAGCAGGGCATTAAGGGAATTAATTAATGGCTCATTTACACCCAGGCCGAACGTCCCCGCCAGAAATGCAGCACTTTGTGCAGCAGCCCTGCAGGGAGGGCTGTGAGGTGTTCACACTGCTGGGTGCGGACACCCGGGGCTCCCTCCCTGCCCCCGCGGTGTTGTTTCCATTTCCTGCCGCAGTGCTGAGAGCAGCGGGGCTGTCACTGCTGTCACTGCCTGCTGCTCACCGTCCCAACCCCCTGTGCCCTGCCAGGGCTGCCAGAGACCCGGCAGGGCTCCGGGGGTGTCCCCTGAGAGACCCGGCAGGGCTGCAGGGGTGTCCTTTGTCCCCTTTGCCCCCTGAGAGACCCAGCAGGGCTCCAGGGATGCCCTTTTTGCCCCAGCAGTGCTGCAGGGTGCCCTTCTGCCCCCTGCCCACACACTTGGCCACCTCTGCTTGCTCTCGGAAAGCACTGCCGGGTGCTTCGGGAGGTTCCAGTAAAGCCGCCGTGGGTGAGTGGGAGCTGATTTCCATAACACGGACGGGGAATTCTCCTCTCACTGACGCAGCCCGTGCTGTGCTCGCTCCTGGTGCAGCTTTGCTCGGTGTAGGTTTGACCCTTGCCTGCTCCAAGGCTGCTGAGTGTGCTTTAAACCACAGATGTCTGAACTCAGACTGAACCTTAAAAAAAAAAAAAAAAGGTATTTTTGCAGTGTGGAGCGGGATGGGGACAAGCGAGGGACAGCAGAGAGCTGATGTCACTCCTGTGCTCCTCAGTGAGGGGCTGCGAGTTTCTGTCCCTTGGAAAACCCTGCTCTGCTTTTCCCAGAGTCTCTGCAGTGCGAGGGTTTGTTCCGAGTGCTTTTCCAGCCCAGCAGCCGCAGGTGCTTTTCCCCAGGGGTGACACGGCAGGTGAGCGCTGCTGTCGCTGTCCCGGCAGGTGAGATCAGGCGGAGGCAGCGCTGCTGCGGGGCCGAGAGCCCGGGGTCAGGCTCTGCAGGCATTTCCTGCATCCCAGACCCTGCAGGGACCGTGGGGGAAGGCTCAGCTCTGCTAAACCCGCCCCGACCTCGGGGCTGAAGGCAGGAGGGTTCATTCTGTGGATGCACTGAAGGTGTGATCCACCTGGTCCATCACTCCGACCCACCTGCCAAGGATATTTAATGCACAAACCTCTTTGTGTGGCCAGGCAGGCTGGGCTGAAGCCTGAGGAATTCCAGCTATTGCTGCTCCTCCTGCTGCAACCCTTCCCAGCATCCAGCAAGGGGAGCTGAGAACCTGCTCCCTTCCCTCTGCCATCACAGCTGCTCAGGCTGGCCCCAGGTGAAGGGGCAGCTGCAGGATCAGCCTCTGGGGCTGGGAGCTGATCCTGCAGCCTCTGAAACCACACCGAATGTATTCAGCAGTTTTAAATGATGCTATTGCACGTTTCTGTTCAGTGGGAAAACCTGCAGCTCCTGACTCCTTCCTCAGACCCTGCCAGGTGCTCTGGTGGCAGCTCCCTGTGGGATCTGGGCACTCAGATCCAGCTCCAGAACAGGCTCTCAGTGCACAACGTAAATTCCAGGGAGAGCTCTGGGTGGGAGCCTGCACTCCCTGCCTGATGTGCTGAGCAGCTGGGGCAGGGCCCTGCCTCACAGCCACACTGCAGGCTTGTGGTTCCTGGGAATTTGGGACCCTCTGGAGGGTTCTGTGGGGACAGTCCTGCTCCTCAAGCTGTGTTTTTCCATACTCATTCTAGGCTCGGGTTTTGTGCTCCTCTGCCATGGTTTGGATGGAGAGCAGGATCTCTGTCAGGGAAGGGAAGTGGTGTCCCCTGAATTTCTGGCTCTCTGCAAGGTCTCAAAGCCATCTAAGCTGCCTCAGTGGTGCTGAGAGGGGAGGCAGATGCTGATAGGTTCTTATCTGAAAATTTATAATCACTGGTTTCACTGTGGAGAAATACAGTTTTGTTCTCTTCTGCTTCCCTGTGAGGGAAAGGAGAGAGATGCTGTTGATGTGAGCTCTGCACACTGAGGGATTCCTGAAATAAGAGCAGTCCTGAGAACATCAGCAATAAATGGCTTCTGAAATCCTTTGGAAAATAACACAGGGAATTCTTGTGAGCAGCCCCACAGCTCCCATCCTCCCTGGCTCTGGATGCCCTTTGGACAGGGAAGTCAAAGCACCACTTTTAACTTCCTGTGTTTGGTGTTCCTGGCATTCAGCCTGGCATCTTTGCCTCCCATCTTTTTCCATCCATTTCAATCCCTTCCTGCTGGGATCAGCCTTTGATATCGACATATTCCTGCACACAGCATTCCCACACAGGCAAAGACCTTTGAGATCTTTGCAGAAATTAAAATTTAAATGGCTTGAACTGAGCTGCACGCCTTGGGAAGTGCCGGGATGGCAGAGCTCCCGTTCTCCTGTTCCCTCTGGAAGGTGAGGAGCACCAGGAACGTGATGAGCAGAGGAGCTGCAGGCTCAGGGCTCACACAAAGCTCCAGTGACAGGCAGAGAATGACTCCCTGGCCCCCCAGGACCCCCTGGCAGGGCTGGGCTGGTGGCAGCAGCTCTGCTGTCCCTGGGGCCCCCTGCCCATCACTCCCTTTCCCAGCACACACACTGAGCTGCAGGGCAGCCTGGAAAGAATCCATCCATTCATTCATTCCTGCCAAACCCCGAGGGCAATGCCCCACACTGGGGGGATTTGCTCCTCCCCTTCCTTTCTCTGCCTTCATGCTTTGATTTAAATATATATTTTATTTTTTTTAAAAAAAGAGGCTTTCCTGCCTCCCAGATGCACAGTGGAGGTTGGCCTCTGCGAGGCTTTGCTGGCCAAATCCCGTGGCTGTGGTGCTGGGAGTGCACATGTGGGCAAGAGGGGACAGAGCTGCTGCCATAAGGCTTTTTCTTCTCCACTTCTTGCCAACATAATCAAAATAACTCACTTGCACCTAATAAAATAAAATGCAGAATCCAAAAGCCTTCCTTCCCTCCAGCAGTTTGTCTGGATCCCATTCCTTGAAGCTGAGCTGAGAATGCCAGAGGGGGCTTTATTTTGGTTTTGTTGTTAACTTCTCCAGAATGAAAAATACCAACAGTGGGTCAGAGAGTGCAGCTCATTTCTGCCACAGATGGAAGTCGAGTGCTCCTAAAGCTGCTCCTTTATGGGGGCCAAAGTTAATCTCAGTGTTTTTCTTTTTCTTGCTTCTCTTGTCTCTCTGTCCTCCCTTTCTGTTTAATTTAGTCTATGCTGACCTTGGGCAGGTGGGGTTTATCCCCTCCCTCTCTGCTCTGAATACACGTGTGCTTTTCCAGTCAGTCCTGATGTGCCCTTCCCTTTGCTCCATTTCCATTTTCCCAGCTGTAAACCTCCAAGGTGTGGACAGGGAATGTGGAGGTGCCAGGAATGGCCAGAGATGAGGGATCCAAAGGTGCTCAGAAATAAAAGAAAGCAAACAGATAGAGAATTCCCTGAGATGTAGTGGCAATCCTGATTATTCACTAACTCTTTTGCATCTCTTGCATATGTAAATATTGACCATGGTCAATTAAAATCCAGTATAAATGACTTTTATGTTGGTGATACAAAGCTGGGCTGGGTCTCCTGGAGGCTCTGGATTGTGAAATGATCAACTGAGAGTTTGTCTAAAGGAGTTCCCAGAAACGTCCTGAGTTTTGACATCCCTTTAAGGGGAAAGGCAGTGAAACAAACAGCCTGGGGCATCTCCATGTCAGGCCTCTCCTTCCCCAGGGTGTGAAAAAAAAGGGAATCTGGGCAGTTCCAGGGACAGATGCAGCCCTGGGATGAACACTGCTGTGCCCACCGTGGGGTGGGATGTGACACTGGGGACAAAGTGTGACCCTGCAAGCACCCAAAGCCTGTCCCAGGGGCCCCAGGCAGCACCCTGGGCACAGGCAGGACCTGCAGAGGACAAAGGTCTGGGTGGAAGGTGAGCTGGATCCTCCCCAACCCTTCCAGTAAACCTTCTCTGCCCCAAGAGGAGAGAGGGAGAGGCAGGAATGAGGATGTGACTCAGTGTGGGCACTGCTGGTTTGGCAGCTCAGAACCTCCCTCTGGGGTTTGTGTTCATGGCCAGGCCTGGGGATTTTACTGCCATGCATATTTAATGGCACCTCACAAATTAGCAGATCCCACAGCAATGGAAATGATGGAAATGACAGAAATGACAGAAATGACAGAAATGACCTGTGCTTCACATCTGGCTGGTGACAGACACAGAGATTCTGTCCTTCAACACATCCATGGGCTCCTCTGAGGGCTGTGCTTGTGCTCTCCAAGGCACAGGTTGTCCACCTTTATTACTGCTTAAATCATGTCTTAGGAACTGTTATTTCCAATCCAATCAGGACTTAGAGATTAAAAAATACATATATGCATATGCACATATATATATTTATATTTTTGTATTATATAAAAATGTATATATACATAATATTAACATTAATGTTGGTATTAATATTAATATTATATATAATTTTATAATTTTATATAGTAATATTTTAATATATATATGTGTATATATGTATATATATATAAAGCCCACTCAGATTGATAGACAGGGCAATGATGCTCTGTGATATGAAGGTAAAGGAACTGGCTCCATGTGCCTGCCCTGCAACACCCAATTATTCAAAGAGGCAGCTGCAAAATAAGTGGGAAAATTAAGAGCACTGATCAGTCACAAAACCCAGCTCTTTTTAGATCACTGCTGGATGAAACATCCTTGAGTGAAACAGAGTTCTCACACAAACCTGTAATTTTCAAGTAATCACTGAGTTTTGAGTGTTGTCATGCTAGCACCAGCAGTAACCAGCCTTTGGGAAGAGGCAGCAGAGAGGTTCTGTTAATGGGCAATCAGAAATATTTTCATCAATGGCGTGGTTAAAAGTTCACTCAGCCCTCCTTAATCAGGCAAAGAAGAGGAAAAGTCTGATCATAAAAAATTGGAGAGACAATGTGAGAGTTATAAAGTTATAATGCAGTAATTTGCAGTTTGGGATGGAAAAACATCAATGCTCAATTCTATGTATTGAGCCATAATTTGTAAGCTGTTATTATTAAAAATATAATTGCTCAGCTCAGGTGCTGGTGGCAGGAGATTCCCTGTAAGAAATCTGCCTCCAGCATAACTCAATTCTCCTCCCTGGTGTTTGACCCAGGACAAATTAAGCTGTTTATGTCTGGGAAGGAATTTGATGGAAACAGCCTATTCCAAAGGGCCTGGAATATGGAAGAGGCAGGGCAAGGAAATTCTCCCTCCCAGCAGAACCTCTTGGTGCAGGATTCAGGTTTGCACCAGCCAGGCAGCAGGCAGCAGCAGTGGTTCTTTCTTTCTGCAGGCACCACCTTCACACAGCATTGAACCACCAGCTCAACCCTCAGTGCTGAAACTCAGTAATGGTCACCTGGAGCTGCTGCTGCAGACACAAATCCATGGAGGTGCCCAGTTCCTCAGCCAGCACCAACACTGGGCAAACCCTTTCTCTTCCTCATTATTGCACTGCCAGACTGTTTAACTGATCAGTTTTGCAGGAATAACACTACTGGGATATGAACAAATCACCCTGAAATATCAGGCAGGGGTGAATTTCCTTGTTGCCTTTCTCAGTGNGGACAAAGTGTGACCCTGCAAGCACCCAAAGCCTGTCCCAGGGGCCCCAGGCAGCACCCTGGGCACAGGCAGGACCTGCAGAGGACAAAGGTCTGGGTGGAAGGTGAGCTGGATCCTCCCCAACCCTTCCAGTAAACCTTCTCTGCCCCAAGAGGAGAGAGGGAGAGGCAGGAATGAGGATGTGACTCAGTGTGGGCACTGCTGGTTTGGCAGCTCAGAACCTCCCTCTGGGGTTTGTGTTCATGGCCAGGCCTGGGGATTTTACTGCCATGCATATTTAATGACACCTCACAAATTAGCAGATCCCACAGCAATGGAAATGATGGAAATGACAGAAATGACAGAAATGACAGAAATGACCTGTGCTTCACATCTGGCTGGTGACAGACACAGAGATTCTGTCCTTCAACACATCCATGGGCTCCTCTGAGGGCTGTGCTTGTGCTCTCCAAGGCACAGGTTGTCCACCTTTATTACTGCTTAAATCATGTCTTAGGAACTGTTATTTCCAATCCAATCAGGACTTAGAGATTAAAAAATACATATATGCATATGCACATATATATATTTATATTTTTGTATTATATAAAAATGTATATATACATAATATTAACATTAATGTTGGTATTAATATTAATATTATATATAATTTTATAATTTTATATAGTAATATTTTAATATATATATGTGTATATATGTATATATATATAAAGCCCACTCAGATTGATAGACAGGGCAATGATGCTCTGTGATATGAAGGTAAAGGAACTGGCTCCATGTGCCTGCCCTGCAACACCCAATTATTCAAAGAGGCAGCTGCAAAATAAGTGGGAAAATTAAGAGCACTGATCAGTCACAAAACCCAGCTCTTTTTAGATCACTGCTGGATGAAACATCCTTGAGTGAAACAGAGTTCTCACACAAACCTGTAATTTTCAAGTAATCACTGAGTTTTGAGTGTTGTCATGCTAGCACCAGCAGTAACCAGCCTTTGGGAAGAGGCAGCAGAGAGGTTCTGTTAATGGGCAATCAGAAATATTTTCATCAATGGCGTGGTTAAAAGTTCACTCAGCCCTCCTTAATCAGGCAAAGAAGAGGAAAAGTCTGATCATAAAAAATTGGAGAGACAATGTGAGAGTTATAAAGTTATAATGCAGTAATTTGCAGTTTGGGATGGAAAAACATCAATGCTCAATTCTATGTATTGAGCCATAATTTGTAAGCTGTTATTATTAAAAATATAATTGCTCAGCTCAGGTGCTGGTGGCAGGAGATTCCCTGTAAGAAATCTGCCTCCAGCATAACTCAATTCTCCTCCCTGGTGTTTGACCCAGGACAAATTAAGCTGTTTATGTCTGGGAAGGAATTTGATGGAAACAGCCTATTCCAAAGGGCCTGGAATATGGAAGAGGCAGGGCAAGGAAATTCTCCCTCCCAGCAGAACCTCTTGGTGCAGGATTCAGGTTTGCACCAGCCAGGCAGCAGGCAGCAGCAGTGGTTCTTTCTTTCTGCAGGCACCACCTTCACACAGCATTGAACCACCAGCTCAACCCTCAGTGCTGAAACTCAGTAATGGTCACCTGGAGCTGCTGCTGCAGACACAAATCCATGGAGGTGCCCAGTTCCTCAGCCAGCACCAACACTGGGCAAACCCTTTCTCTTCCTCATTATTTCACTGCCAGACTGTTTAACTGATCAGTTTTGCAGGAATAACACTACTGGGATATGAACAAATCACCCTGAAATATCAGGCAGGGGTGAATTTCCTTGTTGCCTTTCTCAGTGGCGTGTTACCATCAGGGAGGGGCAATGCTGGCTGGGAGAAAAGGGGAAAAGGAGAAATGGAGAAAAGAGGAAAAGGAGAAAAGGGGAAAAGGAGAAAAAGGAGAAAAGAGGAAAAGGGGAAAAGGAGAAAAGGGATGGCTCCTGCTGTCTCTGGAGCTGCTGGTGGGGAGAAAAGGAGAAAAGGGATGGCTCCTGCTGTCCCTGGGGCTGCTAGTGAGGAGAAAAGGAGAAAAGGGATGGCTCCTGCTGTCCCTGGAGCTGCTGGTGGGGAGAAAAGGAGGAAAGGAGAAAAGGAGAAAAGGGATGGCTCCTGCTGTCCCTGGAGCTGCTGGCTGGGCCCTGGCAGGACACAGGGCACACACACTGAGCGTGGAGCAGGACTCTGGATGATGCCACACAGCCAGTTAATGCACCAGCTAAAAACTACTTTTATACCCTGAAGAGATTAGTGTCTGTCATTTGGGCTTTTACTTTGGAGTCTAATAGCTGGAGATTTAATCCCTTATTCAGAGCAGTAATTACTGCTCACATAAATGGGTCTGGTGGAGTCAGTGAGCTGAGCTCCCCGAGGAGAGGGGCAGCCACTTTTACCAGTCCAGTCCCCACAGTGTTGTGCAATGCCTGCAGTGCTTGGTGCCTGTAGGAATGGTGGAATTTAGCCCACTTTTTCCATGGAAAAGTGTGGAAGCATTGGGGTTTGGGTGCTGAGTAGGGACCTGGCCATTGTACATGGGATTTATCCACTCCCCTGGGCAGTGCTGGCTGCAGGCAGGACATGGTTCTCCCTGGAATTTATGTTGTACCTGTTCTGGAGCTGGATCTGAGTGCCCAGATCCCACAGGGAGCTGCCACCAGAGCACCTGGTTTGGTGAAGGAATCAGGAGCTGGAGTTTTCCCCCCACTGAACAGAAACGTGCAATAGCATCATTTTAAACTGCTAAATACATTCAGTGTGGTTTCAGAGGCCTGAAGCAAGGCAGCTTTGCAGGAATTCCTGATGGGTTGTTCCCCTCCTGCCTCCACCAGCTGGAGATGGATCTGAGGGCTGTTGTTGGCCATTGGTGCCAAAGAAGACAATTTAGTAAAAAAGAACGAAAATCCCCCAACGTGGAGCTGAGGGATGTTATTTCTGAGCAGTCCCACTCCAGCCAGGAGCCCCTGCCCAGGTCAGAACCTCAGCACCCTGAGCTCCTCCTCTGCTCTGACCCCCACATGCTGGGCATTGGCTTCTCATTTCTGGGTTTAGTTTTGTTTGTTACCACCTGAGATAACAACTGGTCTGATTCTGCTCACAGCTTCTGTAGGAATGGAGCTGTGCCAGTATTGGTAATTTTGGGAGATCATTTGGCAGCGTGTGCCCAACCCCTGGAGGGTTTGCCTTTCAGAACACGAAAATGAGGAGAAAAGATTTGGTCCAGCGATGCAGTTCCCAAACTGTTCATTGTATGACCTCGGGCAGCTCATTTAATTTCTCTGTGCCACAGTTTATCTCTCAGAAAAAATAGGGGGAAGCTACAAACACCTATTTATCTCTTGCAATAGGCTGGCAAATCTAATAAACGCTGGCAATAAGCTTCTGATCCTGTAAAATAGCAGAGAATGGCAGAAGGCAGCATTATTTACAAATTCATGTTTCCTTTCCCAGGTAATTGGCACTGCTGTGGAGCTGGTTGGGATCAAGCTGCTGCTCAGTGGTTTACTGGAGCAGAGTTAAACAGGGTCTGGCACGTGGGATGGGACTCCAGTGCGGAGCTTCTCTTTATTCCTTCAGGCAGTTTCAGTCCTTTAGGGCACAAACCCCAGCCAGGTGACCCCACAGAGGATGAGTTACCTGTGGAGAGCCCTGCTGTCCCCAGCCCCACCTGTCTCCTCTGCTGTGGGACCACAGGGACAGCCCTGGCCGTGACCAGGTGGCCTCTGTGTGTCCTCTGCCCCTCCTCAGGTGGTCCTGTGCTGTGGGCTCAGGCAGAGGACAGAAGGACGTGGATTGTGCTGTGTTTTAATGTGAAAACTGGTCCATAAACCAAATAAATGCAGCCCCAAGTGGAGCTGGAGCAGGGGAAGAAAGCAGCACTGGAAAAGGAGCCTTGGTTTAGGGAGATGGATGGAAATGAATCATTTCCCAGTTTCTGTTATCTGTGTGTGCTTACCTGTGTCTGTACCTGGGTGTGGATCTCTAAAGGTCACACAGTACCCTCACAGAGCTTTAGGGAAGAAACGAACATAAATGAGAAGGAAAGTATTTAATTCTCTAATGACAAAGTGAAAATACATGTAAAAAGGGAAAAACACTGGAGGAGCAGAGCCCTGCCAGCTGCACTGGAGGCACACACAGGGACACACCTGGCTCCCAAGGACTGCTCTGCCATTCCCACAGAACATCAGATGGATGATGAGAGCAGATCCCAGATTCTTTCTCAAGATCCCCCAGCCATTATGGGGTTCCAGGGGCACAGGCACACCCAGGAGAAACAGGGAAAATTGTCTGTGTGGAGCAGGGGGAGGATTTAATTCAGGCTTCGAAACACCTAAAAGGAGATTAATACTGAAAAAATGAATAATATTAGAATCTTCCATGCACAGGAAAATGCTGTGCAGGAGAAGGGAGCCTGGGAACTGAGAGCAAACTGGAACCCAGTGAATTAGGCTTAACTACAGCAAAAACAGCACTTGTGGAAATGAGGCCCCCGAGGGCCCATAACGGAGCAGTAAAATGTTACAGGAGGGAAGTCAGGCAGGGCCATAAACCTGGGGAGGCAGGAGAGGGGAGCCAGGAGCTGAGGCATAAACCAGGAGAGATTAAAGCCTGACAGATGCAGGAATACTCCCCGGCCTGATCGTCCTCACTGCTGTGGCCTGGGGACAGGTTTGTTCCTGTGCCACTGCCAGGGGCCAGAACATCCCTGAGACACCCACTGAGAGGAGCAGAGGAGTGAGCAATGGATGGTAAATAAAATAAGGAAATATAATCAAATCAACATTGAGTGTATTTGATTTAGTAGGACACCAATGAATAGGGAAGGGGAGGAAAGTGGCAGGGTGAGAGTTGCTGTTGGGTAGGACTGTGGCTTGAGTGAGATATAGTGCGAGCCCTAAATTATCATCATCATTATTTTTTTGGCTGGGCTGTGCTGTGACATCAATACCAATTTACACTCTGGGTGAGTAGCACTTACTACCTTCTTGTCTTCATAAATTGTGCATTGTCCTTATTTATTTGCCTCCCCGTCCCCTTCCTCCCTTCCTGCATTGCCTGTCTCCTTCTTTGGAAGCCTGATGGGGATGGAGCATCCTTGCTGTGACCTTGGTGAGGGTGACATTTAACCCCAGCTCCACTCCCTGTGAGCCAGGAGTGGGAATGCTCAGCTTCTTTTCCTTCCTGGGAGGGGATGGGGTGCACAGAATGTTGGCACTGCTCTTGGCAGAGCTGCTAGCAGCAGAAGTATTCTCTGTTTTCCAGCCTGGAAGCTGAGCTTTGTTGAGTGCTCCTCATCGATGGGATAAAGGAGGGCAGGAGAGCAGCAAGGGGCAGGGAATGCCCTGGTGTTCACTGGGGCTTTGTGCCAAACCTGGGGGTTTTACTCTGAAAAACCTGAGCTCTGCACCTTGCACGCTCCTGCCTTTGTGACTGGCTCAGTAATGAAATGAATGAGGCAAAGTCCATTTGGAAGTGGAGGTGTGCCAGCTTCCTTTCCCAGTTTCATTTGGAACTCAGAAATTAAACTGGAAAAAGCCTCATTTGAAATGTGAATTCTTTTTTTCAGTCACTTAAAATCACACCTTAAATTGATCTGGTATCCCTCAACATATGGGATAACTCCTAATCTGCCCAGGAATTGAATTTGACTGTCAGAGGGGCAGATGGTGAAGCTGAAATTCTCAGAATTACCTGTTTGGGATGTGGCAGGACAGAGCTGGTACCAGCTGGGTTATTTTCAGTCCACAGTGTCCACCTGCACCCCCCAAGGCTGTTCTGTAAACCCCAGTGTGCCAACACCCCCCATTCCCCTGGGAGGGGTTTCCCTCTGTGGGAGCACCCCTGGTGCATACAAGGGTGCACAAAATTCAAAACTAAGAGCAGAAAACTCGAGGGAGGGAGTGAATTTGGGAGGCCAAATTCATTTGGAAGTGCCCGAGGCAGTGTGTGTTATTTCCTGTGGCACACAGGTCTGGGCAGTGCCAGGGGCAGGACAGAGACTTCTTCATTAAAGAATTCCAGATTCCTTCCTCCAAAACCAGAGCCATTAACTGCAGCTCGCAGTCACATTCTGCACCTGCTGCAATGTCTGTTACTCGTACAAGAAACACCAGGGTTTCCTCCTGATCCCTCTGTGATCACTTCACACTCGGATGCTTTGCAGTCAGCAGAACACAGAGTTGGGAATTTGCTTTATTTTGAGGAGCTGCTTTGCTGAAAAGAAAGATTCAGGGAGCACCCAAAGATTCAGGTAGCTCCATCTTGGTGCTGCTGCCTGCAGCAGAGGAATAGATGGGAGCAGAAAAAAAACAGAAAAAAACCAGAAAAAACCCTCTGACCTTATTTAGGGGTAGTAGGTTTAATAATCCCTGATGGAATTACTGATGAGGAACCTACACATTCATCTCTTTCCTGTAAAGTCTTTTTCCCCCTCATTTCTGTCCCTGTGCAGGGAACCCGTGTGCAACCCTGGGGGAGCCCCAGCTGTGGGGAACCCCACACAACCCTTATGGGGCCGTGGGTTGGAATCTTAACCCCGTTCAGCTGCAATGGGAAGGAGATCCATGCAAAGAACTTTTTTGGGTTTTTTTTTTCCTGCTTCTGTGTGCAGGGGGAGGGAGGAGGCAGCAGCTCTGGAGCTCCTCTCACAGCCCGGCTGTGCTGGCTGGGCTAGAACAGAGCCTTGCCCCAGGCCAGAGTCCTCCCCAGCTTCCCCACAGCAGCAGAGGTTTGCAACTGCAGCTTTTCCTACAGTTGTAATAATGCAAATTAATTGTCAGGATGCAGGGGGAAAAAAAAAAAAAAAAAAAAAGAAA
>VXBB01020101.1:32095-45448 GCA_013399915.1 Illadopsis cleaveri | reverse complement strand
TTCTGGGATGCTGCCCCGGTTCTGGGATTCTGCCCCGGTTCTGGGATGCTGCCCCGGTTCTGGGATGCTGCCCGAGCTCTGCGATGCTGCCCCGGTTCTGGAATACTGCCCTGGTTCTGGAATACTGCCCCGGTTCTGGGATGCTGCCCGAGCTCTGCGATGCTGCCCCGGTTCTGGAATACTGCCCTGGTTCTGGAATACTGCCCCGGTTCTGGGATGCTGCCCCAGCTCCGGGATGTTGCCCCGGTTCTGGGATGCTGCCCAGGCAGGGGGGAGTCCCCACAGCTGCGATGCCGGGGAGCAGGAAAATTCTCCCTAATTCCCGTCCCCACTGTGAAAGTAATTGTGCACGACGAGGCGTTCCCAGAGATGGCGCTAGGATTAGGGGAAAACCTCTCTCCCTCGCTGCTTTGATTCCGGAGGGGAGATAATCGGATTACTCACAAAGTCGCTCTGATGCAGAGCCCTACACGGGAAGTACAATTCTTTATTGTTTTGCCTCCCCGTGGATTCCCACACCCTACCAAAGACACACCTGGAAATGTTTTGCGTCTGTAGCACGGATTTTTTTAGCCATTTCCCCCGTTTTCGGTGTATAGTTGCCACAGAGATTAAAAGAGAGCCTTTACCCCAAGAGGTGGCAGGTCTGCAGGAAGGGCATCGTGAAATGTTTAGAAATGAGGGGAACAGTTCCTATTTGGAGTCAGACATCAAATGTAAGGAATGGGGTGGAGGGGTTGGGAGGGTGTGGAATTGGCCCCAGGTCCAGGGATCCCCCAAGGACATCCTGGAGACCCTGTTTGACAAATCCTGCCCGTGGCACCATTCCAAGTTACTGTGCAGAAAGCATGGCCCTGGCAGGTGGTGATGGCAGCAAAACAAATGTGGAGCAGGTTGTGATAAAGGGACTTCTCCTGGGAAGTGGAAGAAGCAGCGATAAATATCTGGAAACTGTTGGATCACAGGAGGAGTGAAGATGTGTTTGTTGGAGCACTTGGGGACTGTCCTCCAATGCATCAAATGTTTCATCTGAGGGCCTGATGAAAGCCTAAGATTTTGGTTAAGTTTATTTTCTTTTTTCTTTTCAGTATTTTCCTCTGCAAAGATAAACATATGCCTATCCCAAGGAGTTACAATGAATTTTGTGTGATTTGGGGACCTCTAAATGTGGTGAAGCAAGCCCTGATTTCAGTCCCCTCTCAGCTGCTCTGGGTTTGAACCTGGTGGCTCCATTTCCTCCTTACCTCTGGGTCTTTCTGCTGCCAGGTTCCTTCCTGCTCAACGGTTTTTTTTCAGTGTCTGCTTCTCAAACCTGGGAACGATGTGTTTGTAAATCCCCTTGGAATGGGGAATGTTCCTTGTGGCATTTGTGGGCAGGGGGGGCCCTGAGCATTCTCAGGGTTCTGTTTTGGGGCTCTGGGAGGGAGAGAACATTTGGAAAGGCAGGGCAGAGCTGGGGAATGTGGATCCAGGACTGGGAATGGTGCTGCTCCCTCAGCTTCCTCTTCCAAAGCAGGGAAGGCAAAGCTGCACCTCCTGCTCTGTTCTCCAGAGCCCTCCTGGCCTGCACAGCTCCAGCTGTGCCCCAGCCTGTCAGGGCTCCCCTGGCAGGGAAGCAGATGTGGGTGCAGATGTTCCTGGGGCACCCTGGAAGGGACATGGTGTGGGGAGCACCACGAGGCTGACACGTGGCAGGGCTGAGGGGTTTGGGGTGGTTTCTGGGCACACTGCTGCACCTCGCAGGGCAGTCAGAATCATTAAGCAGCATTTCAGTGCTGCTCCCTTCTTTCAGAGGAACAAGGAGGCTCTTTTGATGGCTTTTAAATCTGCTTTAATTCTTCGTGTATTTCCCTCACTGAACTTCAAATACTCTGGAAATGTGAAATATCTGTTTTATAGGGGACTGTTATTATCATTCACCTGCTTAGGAAGGGAAAGGACAAGCATCTCCACAGCTACAGCCAGGCCTCAAACTTCTCAATCTTCCCCTGGAGCCACAACCATCTTGTGTAGGGCTTGACTCCCTGCCAGGACTTTCCTCCTCCTCTTTCCAGGATGGTCTGAGTTCCAGCCTCCTTTTATCCTCACGCTGGGATCCACACATGCAATTTGCTCCCAAACAGCTCGGTGACAGGGGCTGGCAGGGTGCTGGGCTGTCACTGCCTTGCTCTGCCTGTTGTCACAGAACTGGATTTCACCAAACCCCTCGCTGGCAAACGGCACAGGACCTGCCTGTCCCCAGCTGTGGCTGCACAGGAGCTCAGGTGGGGACACGGGGAGGGAGGAAAGGAGGAGGGAGCTGTGTAATTAAAGATGGAAAAGCCATCCCTTGCTGCCTTTCCCCGTGCAGCATAAAATAAGAGCGAGGCTGAGGGGCTGGCTCCTGGCGATCCGGCTGTGGCAGCATGAAAAATGAGGAGGAGTGCGATAAGAAACTAATAATTTATGTTCCAAGCACAGACTCACACCAGTGTGGAGGGAAATTCATGCCAATAACTCCTACTAACTCAGAGAGGCACGCAATCTTTTATTGCACAAATTATTAACGACCAGAAAATAAATGACTCTGTAATCAGATTGGTGCTGCCGGCGCTTTTCACTTCTCCTTTTATTTGTGTAAATTCTGCAGCCAGTCCCCCCCTGAAGCCCAGGCAGGGGGAATTTGCACTGGCCCAGTGCCCTGCCTGACAACAGAGCAGATTAAACAAGGATGAAACAGGAACGTCCTGGTATCTCTCTGCTATCTGAGATGGGTTTGCTCCACAAACATTTCTGGCCCCTTCAGCAGCAGCAGCTCTGTAGGTGCACGGGGCTCCCTGGTTTGGGTCTCCAGTGCAGAGTGACTGGAACAGCCAAAGAACAGCACAAATCACAGCTCCCAGTGCCTCCTCTGGGCCCTTTTCCTTTCTTCACGTCCTTCCTTTGTCCTTGAGCTGCTGCTGTTGCATTCCAGGTGCTCCTGCTCTGGTTTTTCATCATTTGTGCTCAATATTCAGAAGTGCTGAGCACCTTCAGCAATTACCAGAGGTACTGGAATTGGGGATCCTCAGGCCAAGGGGGTTTGGCCTTTGTACTTGGATGGGGAAAGGAGCACCAGGAGTTGCTTTATTTAGACAGAGTCCACATGGAAACAAAGCATGGAACACTTTCCTACCACGGCACTGTGGTCACTTTTGAGCTAAAATCTTTATTGGGATGATGAAGAAAAGAAGCATGGATGAAGAATGAAACATCATGAAGAGAAAAGCCCTGTTTGGCAGCCCCAGGCTGTGATGTGAACACGAGGTTTGCTGGCCCTGGGAGGGCCCTGGCTCTGATTCCCACAGGTTTGCTCTGGTCCAGGTGAGCTCTGCAAGCCCAGGGACCTGGCTGATGATGTTGTACACCACAGTGACACAAAGACTTCCACTTCAGAAGGCTGAAAAATAGCTCCTTTATTCTTGGGATGTGTTTTCTTTTTTATACCATTCTACACAGACCAATTTGATTGGTGACAAGAAGACAAACCTCTTCACTCACATTGGTCAGAGCAGAGGGACAGCAAGAAGTTCCTCCTAGGGAAAGAATGTAAACAATTTACCATTACAAAACCACGTCTCTTGTTTACAGAAAATTCCCTGGGAAAAGAATTTCAGAAAATCAAAACATCTCAGGCACAAACCAGGGCTACACCTGGCTAGGGCTCAGCTCAGCCCCTTGTTTAAGGTTTAAGGTTTGTGGGGTCATTGGCTAAGGCTCAGCTCAGCCCCACGTTTGAGGTTTGCAGGGTCATTGGCTAAGGCTCAGCTCAGCCCCAGGTTTGAGGTTTGCAGGATCATTGGCTAAGGCTCAGCTCAGCCCCAGGTTTGAGGTTTGCAGGATCATTGGCTAAGGCTCAGCTCAGCCCCAGGTTTGAGGTTTGCAGGATCATTGGCTAAGGCTCAGCTCAGCCCCAGGTTTGAGGTTTGCAGGATCATTGGCTAAGGCTCAGCTCAGCCCCAGGTTTGAGGTTTGCAGGATCATTGGCTAAGGCTCAGCTCAGCCCCAGGTTTGAGGTTTGCAGGATCATTGGCTAAGGCTCAGCTCAGCCCCAGGTTTGAGGTTTGCAGGATCATTGGCTAAGGCTCAGCTCAGCCCCAGGTTTGAGGTTTGCAGGATCATTGGCTAAGGCTCAGCTCAGCCCCAGGTTTGAGGTTTGCAGGATCATTGGCTAAGGCTCAGCTCAGCCCCAGGTTTGAGGTTTGCAGGATCATTGGCTAAGGCTCAGCTCAGCCCCAGGTTTGAGGTTTGCAGGATCATTGGCTAAGGCTCAGCTCAGCCCCAGGTTTGAGGTTTGCAGGATCATTGGCTAAGGCTCAGCTCAGCCCCAGGTTTGAGGTTTGCAGGATCATTGGCTAAGGCTCAGCTCAGCCCCAGGTTTGAGGTTTGTGGGGTCATTGGCTAAGGCTCAGCTCAGCCCCAGCTTTAAGGTTTGCAGGGTGATGCTTCAATAAGCAGGAACTCGAAGGCAAAGGACTTCTCTGGATGGGATCAGGAGCTGCTGCCTTTACTCCCTGTATTTTTCAGCTGACTTTGGAGAGGCTGAGACTTTTCCTCTCCCCTCCCACTCCCCTGCCCTGTTTTGATTATGTGAACCATATGATAAGGAAGAAAAGTGTTCCTATTGTTAATTCAGCCCATTCGTTATCAGTGGCACCATCTCCCTGATGGCTTCATCTGCAGGGGAGGAGGGGGAGAGCTGCTCTCCCTGCTCTGCTTTTATGGTGAGGGGGTGTTGGGGAGGCTGCAATAATGAATAATGTGCAGATTGTTCCCGGGCTGGGAGTGTTTTATTAAGGCAGGTTTTCTTAGACTGAATGCCCAATCACCACAGAACCATGAAACTCAAATTGCCTCACAGCTCTCTCATGAACATAGTTTTAATCTCATTGACCTGTCGTTATACTACAACACATAAATCCAGATTTGGAGATCTTATGTCCAATCATAAATTGGGCTGGCAGACTTCCGATCAACAGAATAAAACTGTCTCCTGTGAGGGGGGTTTTTTTATTCATCAGTGCTGTCCCAGGAGACGGGCTGGGGGGTGCAGGCAGCTTTTCTTAATAAACTCGTCCTTAAAAAAATGGAGGGAAATAAGAAACCCACCATGAAATTCACAGAGAAAAAAGAAAATAAAAATAAGGTGACGTTTAAATAACATTAACATTAGACATAAAGGCAGAAAGTGGAAAGCTGTGAGTTAAGGGATGTTAACTCCTGCTAACACCACAGAGAAAGGAGGGGAAAGGAGCAGAGGCTGAGCAGTGCCAGGCAGGCTGACAGCTTTGGCCATAACTCTGTGACAGGGTCAGAGAATTCCTTCCTTTTTCCTTGTGTCGTTTTGTTCTTTTACTTAAGTGAATAACCCAGAGGAAATCTGATTTCTCCCTCCTTGTTCTGCTGTGTAAAACTGCATGGAGTGAATGTAGATTTGATGTTTCAGGGGAATTTGGATGTGAATGTGGATTTGCTGTGCTGGTGTCAGGTGTGGCTGCTCCTGCAGAAGGGTTTCCCTGAGTGATAGAAGCTTACAGCCACTAAATCCTGCTCAGGATGTCCAGCAGGGCCCCTGTGAGTGCTGGCATTGCACAGGGACAGTTCCTGTTGTCCCCAGCAGAGAGGTGACACCCGAAATGCCGAGCACAGGTGGGAGAACTTGGGACTCTGTAGGGATGGGCCCCCTCTCTGTCCTCTGCATGGCTTGACCTGGGGCACATTGCTGCTGAAATCCCTGCCTAAAGACCAAGAACAGCTCAAATTCTGTATTCCTCAAGCTGTGGAGACTTTTCCAGAAGATTCTGTGGTGGAAGGGGCTCATTTCAGGAGTATCCCAGGGCCCACAGAGTGCAGGCAGGTGAGAGCAGCTCTGGAACCCTCAGAGTTATTGCATGAGTACCTCAGGGAGCTGTGCCTGCACGCTGGGCAGGCAGGGAGAGCCCTGTGCTCATGCCCTGGGGTGTTCCCTGCTCTCAGAGAGGCCCAGCAGGGCACAAAGCCTGGCTTGGGACAGAGGGGCGGCTCCAGCCCAGTGACCGCAGGGTTGGAGGGTTTTGGGGTGGCCCTGGCTGGGTTCTGCTCTCTCCTCGTACCTGGGACAGCTCAGCAGCAGCCACAGGAGGAGATGAAGCACTCTGGAGCCCTTCCCCCGGGGTTTGCTGTCCTCACAGTCAGTTTTTGAAGAGCTCTGTTTCCCCAGCGCGGGGATGGATGGACCCCTAAACCGCAGAGCCAATTACGGAGCAGAATTTATTGGGCTTTATCCCGTGCTGGGGGTGGGGGAGGAAGGAAACCCATGGCAACTGGAGATGTGAGTGTGAGGATTAGAAGCCCCCATAAATATACCTGACTTTGCCATCTCCTTTAATTAAATGCAAGCCATGAAACACGGGCGGGGAGTGTGCTGGTGACAGGGTGCAGCAGAGCCCAGAGACAGCAGCAAGAGTGAGTGGGGACTGCCAGCCTGGCCCGGGGCTCCGAGCAGAGCCACCAGGGTTAAAGCTACAGGGCTGATTTAGAGCAGGCAGGCAAAGGGAACCCTGCACTCAGTTATTAATGTTTCCTGTTTTATCTTCTCGTCTTCAAGGCTTTAATTGTAAATTATCCAGCACGCTGCACTTCTCCACCGTGTCTCCTTCTCCCAGCCCAGGGAGGTGGTAAAAGAGAAGCTGCTGATGCTAACAAGGAAAAGGAGGGGCTAGGAAGGGTCTGTCCCCTCTGAGCTTTGCCTCAGGGCTCTGCAGCTCTGAATTGTGATGCTCTTTGGGCTTTTTGCTGTGATTCACACCTCCTGCGCTCAAAATGATGGGCCAGAATGGGGCTGCTGTGACCGGCGGTGCTCCGTGCTCGGCTTCCCTGCAGGGCTGGTGTCTGAGAGCCCAGGATGAGGCACTGTGTTCATCCAGCCCTCCTGTAAACAGCTTCCTCCTTTCCCCCCCTCCACCGATTCAGGCATTTTCCCTTTCCCAGCTCAGATTCTCCCCCTGTGCTCCTGTGGGGCTCCTGCGTGCAGGAAATAAAGCCCGTGGTTCAGCACTATCCATCTAATATCTTTTGACTGCCTTTAATCATAGCATTTTCCATTTAATTGGGAAGGCAGGCACACTTTGCATATTAATACAGCACAGCCTGCACCTCCTGAGCACTGCAGCCGTGGCTGGGATGTGTTTCTGTGTTTCACCAGGGCTGGGAACCTGCTGGGGTCCTTCAGCAGCTCTGTCAATGAAACTCAATTCAAATTGACAACCACAACAAATTCCCCCTTCCAAAAAACACATTTGTATGGATTGTCCCCATTTAAAGAACTATTCTGCAGCCACTGAGCCTCTGCCTGTTGTGTCCATGGTCTGCCTTAGATCCCAAAGGGAAAAAGGTCATCTCTCCTTGAGGAGCTGCTGGCTGTGGAGCATATTCCCCTTGTGTCATCCATCCATCCCTCCATCCATGGATCCCTCCATCCCTCCATCCATCCATGTATCCATCCATCCATCCATCCATCCATCCATCCCCCATCCAACCATCCCTCCATCCCTCCATCCATCCCTCCATCCATCCATCCATCCATCCATCCATCCATCCATCCCTCCCTCCATCCATCCATCCCTCCATCCCCAGTTCTTTCTTCCCTTGGTTTCATCCTGGCACCCTGGGTGAAAACAATGGGTTTGTCTTGATGTCACTGTGGCTTTCATGACTCGTTGATCAGAATTTCTTTGGAACAGATGTTTTGGGGTTGATTTGGAAGAGGTCTCTGAAGCTCTTGGAGGTAAAAAAATCCTTTCTAGGCTCACACACACCTTGAGGGCAGCTGGGGCTGGTTCCTGTCACCAGGAGATGACGGTGTGTCCTGTCCTCAGGGACAGCACAGGTACAGCTGTGTCACAGCGTTTTGGAAGTGGGGCAGTAAATTATGTTCTAGTTATAAAAATTAGTCCCAATTTTTTTCCATAGCTCTGAAAATACAGCTCAAAAATAACAAAATAGAGATGGATCTGCTGCAAGGATCTTCCTTCCTGATCTGTCACTGTTCCTGCAGTGTCAGGAGTCCTCGTCATTCCTGTTTTTCTGGTCTAGTAAGAGCTATGTCATTGCAACTCTGGCTTGACCTACAGTTCCCTGCAGACTTCATAATTACAGCCTTCTTCAAAACAGACATCACTTACCATGCCAGGAATTGTCACAGTGTGGAGAAGTAGATCAAAATCCATTAGGGAACAAGTGGTGGCCAGATTAATTTCCACCTGAAATTTCAATTAAGCTTTTCAGGGTAGAATTAGCATGTAAGCCAAGCCTAGACATGATGACTCTGGGGTTTGAATTTTAGAATTGCTCTGGTACAGAGAAACAGAGTTTTCTCTCGAGCCTGTGGCACTGCTGCCCACAGCTGAGTGGGGCTGTGCATGGCCCTAAATATTTCAGAGTTTGAAAGCCACAAATATATCGAGGTTCTCCTCATGTTAATGTGTCTGATGGGTTTAAAAGCCCGAGATCCCACTGGAAACAAGTCAGGACAGATCCTCCAGGCACTGCTGCTCCAGCTGGAGCCCCGGTGCTTGCTGTGGCTGAGGGCAGGCACTGAAGTGTCCCCGAGGTGACTGTGCTGCACATGGAGCTGATGGATGTCTGGGTCCCTGCAGGCTCCCGGGGGGAGGGCTGGGCTCAGGGGATGCATTTGAGCCCTGCTGGGCCCTTGTCAGACCTTCTGGCTGATGGTTGTGGAGACGTTTCCTGCAGAGGAGCCAGGGCTCACCTGGGGCTGCCTTTCCCTCTTGTGGGGGAAGGACGGGGACCAAAGGCACTCCAAACATCCCAGACAGGGCAGGCAGGGCTTGTGCTGCTGCAGAGTCTCCAAACCAGCTCTGAAAGGCTCCTGCCTGCTCAAACTGCTCAGCTGGCTCCAGTTTTCTGCTATTTCTGAAGCACCAGACCTGCCTGTTGCTGGAGGAAAGTCACAGAAACGTGGAGAAGTTTCTCATTCTCAATGGACAGAAGAGAAAGAAGCTTTATAGAGTTTGGTAATTTTTTTTTTTTTCATGACTCACAGTAAGACCATTAGTTGCCCCCCCCCATAAAAAAGCACAAGAGGGATATTTTGTATCCTATTTTTTTTAAAAACTTGGTAGAATGTCCCCAACTTCTGGCACCTGCAGGGCACATTTTCCCAACGTCTCCCTCCACATGGTCAGTGTGTGTGTATAAAATCACATCAATGCATATTCAGTGTGCACCCAGATCCACACAAACTTTGTGTTCATGTGTGTCCGTGCGTTTCACACACACTCAGGTCCCAGGGACAGCTTGGCAGTGCCCAGAGGACACTTCTCTTGCATTTATCTTTGTTACCCTCATTTCTGATCTCACAGGCAGTCCCCTCTCCCTGGCTCTCCTCAGCCCTGGATCTATTTCCTTTTATTATCCTGGCAGGAGCCGAGCTTCATTAGGGGAGTGGAGTCTCTAACAAGGATGGGGAATGGCAACAACAAAAGGATGCAGCAATATAAAGTTATGTCAAAAAACCTTTACAAGAAAAACGGCTGACATTAGAAACAGGGGGCATTAAAAATTCAACAGGGTTGGGGGGGGGCAGGACTGGGGAGAGAGAAACAAATAAATACCCAGGCTTTAAACTAATAAATCCTTTTATTTGGGAAATGCATCAAACCCTGCATGCTATTAGAACTGGTTTTATTTCTATTACTGTTAATAACAATGATAAATACATTTTTTTCTGGGGTCTCAGTGTGGGCTATCAGCATTTTAAATACACATTTAAGCAGGGAGGCAATCTTCCCCTTGTGCTGTTTGTGCTGCTGGTGTTCAGTGCCTGGGACGCTGTTCCCTCCTGCCCAAAATGGAACTGCCCCACTCAGCCAGTGGATAATTTTGGATGGATCTTGACCAGTAGCCCAAATTTAGTCAACTCTGTAAAGTTACACCAACCCACCCCCCTCTGCTCTTTGGCTGATCAGATATCCTGAAACCTCGTGATCGCTGAGGTTTTCTAGTCAAGCTCTTGTGGAGAATCTGTTGACTCAAACACACAAATCCCCCCAAATTTAGACTGATGTGCAGGCAGGGGATGAATCAATTTGTGTGAGGAGCTGAGCAGGCCAGATCTCCCTGGGAGGAGGAGGAGGATGAGGATGTGGGGCTTGTATTCCTCTGCTCTCCAAGCCCTGGGGGTTGACTTCAGCTGCTCTTTGCATCCAGCCCTGAAGATCTCAACCCAGGATTTATTTCCCTCCCTCACTGCCCATTGACAAACACATCTGTCCAGAGGGAAGCTGGAGTGCTAATCCAGGGCTGCAATCAGCAGAATTGGGAATTAGAACTCCCACTCCCATCCCCTGCCTCACTGGAGGGGTGCAGGGGTGGGTGACAATGTCCCTGCTCCCATCAGGAGTGGGACAAAGTCCCCTAAGACAGGCAGGACACAGTGGGGCTAAATCTGAATTTGGCAGAGGGGAATCTTTGTGTGCAGGCAGGCCCAGGAGCTGGGGGGGTTTAAACTCCCACTGTGGTTCCTTCTGGGACCCTCTGAGCACTGAAATTCCTGCCCGTGGTCATTCCCTGCCTTTCCCTGTGCAGGGCAGGAGGGTGGTGCAGTGTGTTGGGATCAGTGTGGTGACAGCAGCAGCCACCTCTCCTGTGTGTGTTTGCACAGCTCTGTGTGTGTGTGTGTGTGTGTGTGTGTGTGTTCAGGCTCTCTCACACAACCCTCCCCTTAATATTATTCATCCTTATTACGTATCATTATTCTTTATTATGATTTATAGGCCATGCCATGGCTTTATTATGATTTATACTCCCATCCCCAGAAGAGCTTATGGAAGGCATCACACAGCAAAAAGACAGCAGCCCTGCTCAGGGGAAGAAACATGGCTTTGTCCCCGAGCAGCAGCTCTAATGCTCCTCCTCAGCCATTAAGAGCCTCATTCCTGGGCTTCCACAAAAGGGTTTGGGTGTAGTTGTAGCAAGGCTTCAAGTCAAGCTTTTCTCTAAACTCGTGGTCCCCAATTCCTTTGCTGCTGTCCTTCCTTCTCCTGCCTCTTCTAGGTCCTCATTTTCATCTTGCCTATTAAAAGAGATTTAATTTGACACTTGCCCTTGAAGCAATCTTTGTTCTCTTTGGGGAGGAACTTCTTTGGCTGCTTTAGAGCAGCTTCACTCTGTTCTACTCTTAAAATCAGTCCCAGCTGAGGGACATTTCCAATGCCCAAAACAAGAGTGGGAGCTTTACACCGGGGTCCTTGTATGTAAATAACAACGATCGAGTGCAAAACGCTTCCTGAGTTGCCAGTAATGTTTGTGTTTGCCTGGAGGAGCCTCAGCCTGTAAGTGACAGGTCTTGAGCCAAAAGGTCCTGTTTTGGTAACAGGATTACTCAGCTGGAAGGAGGAACCTGCTCTGCAGGTTAAGGGCAGACTCTTCAAAGAAATGTAAAGGAGGCTGAAGCTCGTGCCCCCCCCAAATCCCATCCTCTGCCAGAGCCACGCTCCCCACAACCTCCTCCTCCTGTCCCGCCCCTGATCCACTCCTGTGCTTCCAGGACTTTTCCCTGGATGCACACGGGGAGTGGCAAAGCTGCAGCAAACAGGGATTTCCCGGAGCTGATGCTGCTCGTGGCGAGGAGGGTCAGGGTTTGTGAGTTCTGGGAAACCCATGACAACCATGAAAACAGCCCCAGCCCAGCCTCCCACTCCCTCACGGTTCAGATGCTGCTGATGGACACAGGCAGGGATAATCCCCACTGGGGAAGCGGCTCTGAGTCGGGAAAAGCTTGTGAGAACCTTCCTGGGGCTGGGAATGCGGCAGTGAGAGGGGTGAGGGGTGGGTTGATGTCAGGACAGCTCAGTTTTTGTGGGCTGTGCAGCGGAAGGAGGCTCAGGCCCCCTTTGCTGGGTGTGCAGCTCTGGGTGTGCAGCCAGAGCAGCTCCTGGAGCCCCCGGGGTGGAGCAGAGCCAGTGAACCAAAACCTTCCAAGCCAACCCCTCCCCTGTGGCGCAGCAGAGGAAACAAACTCCGGGCTTAGGTTTCTGTGCCGAGGTTGGAGTTTTTGATCTGGCATCGTTTGGATGCCAGAAGTTTCTAAAGTTGGCCCGGAGTGACTCTGATCCTGTCTGAACCGTTGGCAAAGCTCACGTGGAATCCAGTCATGTAAAAAAAGAGCAGAGTCTGGGAGTGCAGCAGCAGCTGTGCGGGACAGGGGCTGTCTCTGCTCCTTTGTACAGCCTGGGACAATCCTGGGTGGGAGAGCAATGCAAATGATAAAAATAATGTTTGGGGAGTTGATCAGGGCTTGGGCAAGCACACACGGGTGCTCCCTGTCTGTGTGTGTGAATAAGTGTCAGAATTAGGGAGCAGCAAATATTTAATCACAATAAATAGCCACATTGTCTTCCCTTTTCCTGAGGAGCTGGTCGAGCATCCAGCTATTTTATTTATTTATTAAATGTCGCTGGAGATAGTTCAGCAGCAGGGGAGTGCTGCTCTGTCTCCCAAACGATGACTGCCATCAGGCTGGAGAAATCAGTCATCTCTGGCAAGGAAAAAAAACCCTCTTTGGTGGGTTAATGATGCAGGGTAAATCCTGACAGTGGCCAGTGGTCTGAGCACACGAGACATGACCTGAGGGAATCATAGATTCTGGGGGGGGCTGTGGCTGCTGCTCCTCTGTAATGGGATTGCTGCTTTATAATGGCTTCAACTTCTTCTCCTTTCCCTCCTTTATCATTATTGACCAAGGAGCACCAGTAAGGCTGGAGAATAAATAGTTCCCTGATGGTTAACAACAGCCCCTCCACCAATTGGAATTCAAGCTGTGCTCCCTGTTATATTCTTTATAATCACACTTTATTGCACGGGGCGGAAAATAAAGCATCTCTCTCTCCATTCCCCCCCCCACCCCTTTCCCTCCTCGCCACCCCTGGGAAATTGGGTGCTGCCTTCTCCTGGAGCAGGTGAGAGGAGGCTCCAGGGCTGAGCACCCACCAGCGGCACAGGCAGACAGCGCCGTTCCCAGCAGGGACATCCCTCACCCCTCCCCGCCGCTGTGCGGGACCGTCCCGCCCGCTCCCCGCGCCCNATCCTGCTCTGTGTGTGTGGGGTGCCTGGGGCAGCCCTCCCTGCATCCCGTTTCCATCCCCATCCCCTCTCCGGNGATGATTTTCCAGTGGGTATTTGTCAGGTCAGAGTCTGCGCCGCCCGCCGGGCTCCGCGCCGCGCTCCCCGGGTTATTTATTACCTCTCTCCCCGGCGGCAGCGCTGCGGCTCCGGGGCCGCTGCCAGCAACCCGCGGCGGCGGGCGGGGGGGCCGGCCGGGGGGGTGCCCCGCGC
>VXBB01020101.1:0-14386 GCA_013399915.1 Illadopsis cleaveri | reverse complement strand
GGGAGAACAGCTCTGAAATCCTCCCTGATGAACAAAAATACCTCAGATCTGTGAATTCCAGCATCACACATCCAGGATAACAGTGGGAGGACATACCTTGATACACTTGATTGTTTCCGTTATCACACAGAGCGTGACCCTTGCTGTGTTTTCCATTCTCATTCTCTGCCTCTGGAAGGGAGTTAGGGCTGGAGATGGGCTGCTCCTCATCCTCTTTCCCCATCGTTTCTTGGACAGGGTGTCTGTTTGAGAGGTGGCCCTTTTGGGCTTCAGGGTTTAGGGCACAGATAGAGAAGGAAAGACCCATTTCCCCAAAGCTGTTGTGACATGGCCACGTTCAAACAAAACAAAACAAAAAGCAATAAACGATGTTTGGGTTTGCCCCATCTCAGTCACACGCAGAGACACAGGGTGGTTGTGCAGGCCAGGCCACTGACAATGGGAGTTCATTTACTTGCTGGGGCCGTGTTTTGCTCTTGCTTTGATTTATATGTGATTCCTTTTATTAGCTGCTTTTCTTTTTTTTTTTTTTTCTTTTTGTCATCGTGGTTGTTGTTTTGCTTTGCTGCCCTGAGGTTCAGGCGTCAGTCCAAGACTTTGTCAGGGATGGAAAGAGGAACTATCTGCTGCTAACTTCAAAAATGCCAGTAAATGAGCAAAATCTGTTGTTTAGCCCTGAGGTTTCGGGGCCTTCTCCTGGTCCCTGTTTTGGGTGCAGGGGTGGAAGCAGCTCCGTGTCACCCCTGGGAGTGGCTTTGTGTCACTCGTGATGCTGGGCTCTGGCTGCAGCTCCTTTCTGTCCTTCCCTGCTGTTCCCTCCTGGAGAACCAGGAGCAGAGCAGCACCTGGGCAAGGAGGGGAAATCCAGGGTGGGATCCAAATTCAGAGGCTTTGAGCAAAAAGAGAATCTCCCACATCGGGCACGAGTCCTCCAGGAGAACTTTCCTATGGTAAAGGCAGACTTTGCCTGCTGGAGGATTTCCTTGGCTGCCTGCAGAAGCAGGATTAATTCTGAAATGTCACTGGTAACTGAATAGATTAGATTTAGGTTCCTTTCTGAGCTGCCCTGGGCTCAGGGATGGGAGCTGGAGAATGTTGGGGTTTGTGTGCAGGGGACTGTTTTCATAACTTTGCCTTTGTGTCCCTCGGGGCTGCCTCATGAATGTGGAAAAAGCCCCTCTGTAAAGCAGACTTATAAACCTCCAAATCCCCCCAAGGTCTTTGGCACAGTCTGTTGATTTTTATTTGTGGTTTCATGCTGATTTGGCTTGTTGCTTTTAATCCAGCACATTTTAGTTCAGGTTAGTGTTTGTTGGAGGTTTTGGAGATAGATGGGCTTTTTTTTGTTTGTTTGCAGGGAATTTTTTTGTTTGTTTGTTTCTATTTTGGTTTTTTTAAAGGACTTGACCCTTGGCCCAGGTGGATTTTAACCTGTGTTGCACTGCAGACTTGCAAGTTCAACCTGAATTCTTAACAGAAGTTGATTCAAACTGTCAGATTTCAGCTTTATGGAGGGACTGGAGATAAGGTGGATCCTGCTCTGAAATGGGGTGAGGGACTCCCAGAGCCCATCCAGTGCTGGGCAGGGGTGCTGAGTTTGGGTGCAGCTCACAGGATTCCTACTCTGAGGGCAGTGGGAACCTCTGTGCTGCTGCTGTCACAGAAATGTCACTAAAATCCACTGCCTTGGGGTCAGAGAGCGCTCCCAAAAGGGAATTGTCAGGGACAAACAGCTGGAAATGGGACTCAGAGTGGCTGGGAGAGGAGCTCTGACATGCTCTGTGTGTTGGGAATTGTCCCTGGTGGAATTCCCAGCTCTGCTCCTGGGCAGGGCACGCAGCAGCTGCCACTGCCAGGGGCTGCAGGGTGGGTGCTGCCCCAAGAAAAGCAGCAGTTATTGTTCTGTGCAGAGGCAAAGCAAGCCCAGATCAATGGCACTGAGAGTGCCAGCACAATGCTGAAGGATTTAATTTTGTGGATTATTAAATACCCTCTGGAAAGGAAAATATTAATTGGATTGCAGGCTTGTGAGTGAACAGCAGAGATGTAGAAGCAGCTGTGGCTTAGGAAAATAATTTTATCTTACAAGGGCCTTTAAGGAGCTCCAGGGGGGGCAGGTTTGCCCTTGTGCAGGAGTTGGGGTGAAGATTTCTGCTCTTCCAGGGAGCAGAGAGGAGACAATGGAGGGGAAAGGTCTGCTGTGATGGAAGGGCACAGGAGGGGCCGTGGGTGAGGTCAGAGCTTGTGGAATCCAGGCCTGGAAGAGAGGGCAGGAAAATCTGTGCTGAGCTTGGTGTGTGAGGGTTCTGTGTGCTGGGAGCAGATCTCCTGGGATGCTCTCAGGGGGTTCCTTACCCCACAGCCACCATGGGGCTGATTCCCTGGGAGTTCCCTGGGCTCTGCTGCAGGAAAAGGCAATTTCTGAGCCCTCAGCCCCTCTGGGGGCGAGTCTGACCCAGGAAATGAGCAGCTGCAGCCAGCACTGCTGCCTGCTGCTGGAATTGTGCTCTGAGGAGCAGAAAGTGAAGCCTGGGAGGAAAGACAGACAAATAAATGTAGGGAAGCAGGAGAAGCAGCATCATCTCGTTAGCACCGTGTCAAGGGCAGCGGAAAGGTGACACAGGAGAAGTAATTTTGCTGTCAAAATTATTTAGAGATGTCATTAAAGTGCTTAGGGCTGTCTCTGGTGCTTCAGGGCACAGACACCTGGTTTTGATTTGCACTGCTGTGTGTCCAGACTGGCTGGCCTGGCTCAGGGGGCTCCTTTGGAGCCTGGTGGCAAAAGAACTGGGAGCTGAAAGGCAAAGGGTGACCAAGAGCAGGGTGAACTCCCTCAGAAACTTCCTCAATTTAACACTTTGAACCAGTTCAGGTGTGCAGGGATGATGAACTTCTCAGAGTGCTCATTCTGGGTTGGTTATGGGACAGGGAGAGCAGGGAGCAGTTTCCTCCTGGAATCCTGCTGGAGGTGTCCAGGCTGGACAGGGATGGTGGGAGGTGTCCCTGCCTTGGGTGGGGTTCAAGGTTCCTTCCCAGCCAGACCAGTCTGGGATTTTATGATTGGCCCCAGACTTTGGAAAAGAAATCTGCTCTGGTTTTATTTCATTATTTCTCGCTTACAAAATTGCTTTGTTCGCTCTCTGTATTTTTCTTTTTCTACCTCGTTTGTTTGCTTTCATGGGGTTTGTTGGTTTGTTTTTCCTTCCCCTCTCCCCACTTGTGCATTGTCCTGCCCCGTCCCTCCTGTGCCCCGCCTGTTTCCTGTACCTGGAAAATGTTTTGCTGCTCAGGATTCCTTGCTTGGCATCCTCCCTCCCTTCTCCCCTCTGTTGAAATGCATCATCTCCCCTTCCCCAGCTGAAGAATTCACCATGCTCACCATTCCAGGGCTGCTTTTCCCTGCTGGGACATGCTCCCCTCCCTGACAGATGTCACTGGAGAGCTCATTGCAGGGTTCTCTGTCCCAAACCTGTGTGTTCCAGCTGAGGGCAGGGAAAGTCTCACCTGGAGAGTTCCCGGGTGCTGCAGGGATCAGGTGCAGTCTGTGAATAAAGCAGAGCTGTGCTCTCAGCCTGCTGGGGGCTCTGCCCACGCTGCATTTCCTTCCTGTTGTTTTTGGCTCTTGCTTTAGCCCAGCCAGGGAGGACAGGGAGGAAATGACACATTCCCCTGGGTCAGAAATACAATCTGATAAGGGGTTTTCTCATAAGTGTCTGAGGATGAGGAGGGATGAATGGAGGGAATTCCCAAGCAATGAAAGGTTCTTGCTCATTTATTCTGCCTCTAGTCCATGGGAAAATTGTCCCTTTTTATTTTGCACGTGGATACAAAGCCACAGGGTCTGGGAAGGCCATCAAGCCCAAATTTGCCCTTTTTTTTTTTTTTTTATTAGCTGCACAGAAATACTGCTGCACATCAAATCCCTCATGTTCAGGTGTCAGGAAAGCTCCAATCCCTGTGCAGAGCAGGTTCTTTAATCTCCTGCATCTGCAGCTGGGAGGAAACTCAGAGCAGCATTCACCAGCCCACCCGGTCAGGGGAGGCAGAGTCCCCTTGGGGTGACACCCACGGGCACAGCCAGGGCTGGGAATGGCAATCCCAGAGAACTGGGCAGCAGGAAACCTTGAGAGATTTTGGTGATGGAAGGGCAGAAAACAAAAAAAGCCCAAACCAAACCAAAAAAGAAAACCAAAACTCCCCCCCAACAAACAAACAACAACAACAACAACACCCAAACAAAACCAAAAACCAACAAACAAAAACAAACCCACCAAAAAAAAAAAATACAAACCCACAAAAAAAACCCCAAAACCAAAACAACAACAAAAAAAACCCCTGCAAGATTTCTGCCGGCAGAGCTGCTTGCGTGGAGCTGGTGCCCAGTTCAGGGCTGGGATTGATTTCAGCAGCAGCTCGGGGATTTTAAAGGATTTCAGCTCAACTTGTGCCTCTAAATCACCACAGCTCGTGGGTGGGAAACGTCCCAGTTCCCTTTGGAGAGGCAGAGTTCCCTGCCCGGAGTGCCCTGCGCTGGGCTTTGTGTTTGTCAGGGCTCTGGGGTTTGTGTTTGTCACAGCTCTGGGGCTGGATCCCACCCCAGGGCAGCTCCTGCCCATCCCATCCCTGCCCATCCCATCCCAGAAACTCCCCCGTGAGCCCGGAGCCGCCTTTCATCCCGAGCTGGGTGTGAGGTGCCACCGGCTGCGGGAGCTGCTGCTGCCGGGTTGCCAGGGCAACCAGAGATGGCCCCTGAAGACAGGAAAGGGCAAACATTCCTTTCTGCTCCAGTCTGGAGCATCAGTGATTGAATGAGATTAGATGGAATTAGATAATCCTGAAATTCACAGTGATTTGACGCCAGGCCTTTATTAAATAAGTAAAAGTACCAGCCCTTATAATAAAAATGAATTCTTTTAGATCAATAACTTTCCCCACTGCTCGTCACAGCTGTGATTCTTGAGATCTTTTTTTTGCTTTGGCACGGGGTGAACCACACAAACCTGCGGGGTTTTTTTTAAATTTTATTTTTTTTCCTCTCCCAGAGGGGACAATAATATCAATTCCTGTTTTATTTCCCCCTTGTGATTCACCCACTTAACCCTGAAGTTACCCTTGCACTGCAACGTTCTTCAGGGATGATTCAGTGCACTGGAATTTACAGCTCTGGGGTTACTTGAGCATTGCACACCATTGCTGTGAGGCATTAACAGTGTTTGAGTTAAAGAAAATGAAAATACATGAAAATACTCCATGAGTGGCTGGGTAGTTTTTTGTGTTTTAGAGTTAAAGAAAATGAAAATACATGGAAATACTCCATGAGTGGCTGGGTAGTTTTTTGTGGTTTAGAGTTAAAGAAAATGAAAATACATTAAAATACTCCATGAGTGGCTGGGTAGTTTTTTGTTCCTTGTGTGTTCAAACTCTTGGGACCTCATCCATTCCTGTGTGGATGCAGAGGGACTGATAACATCTCGTTCACATCTCTAGTTAAACCTGGGTTCAGACGGGAGTGCAGGGTGGACTTTGATCACAATCAGCCAAGATTTGCATCAGTCCAACTCCTCTGGCTCCTTTTTCACCTCCAGCCTGGCAGGGCTCCCCTCCAAACCCGCTGTGCCCCACAGGACACCCAGCAGAGCATGGAGAATTTGGGGTGTCCTCAAGCAATCCTGGTTTTTATCAGGCTGTGTTGGCCCTGCCAGAGCAGAGGGTTAGTTTATTCAGATGGATTTTATTTTTTTTTTTGTGGTGCAGCCCCAGATACCCCTGCTGAGGGTGTTGCAGGCACAGTGGACAGTTCATGGTCTCACAGCAGAGCCTGGCTGCTCCTCTGCAGAATGCTTTTAATTCTGAATCAAAAATCTAATTCATTTTCTAATCCCTGCATTAGCAGTGTGATTTCTTAAAACATCTTTGGCTTGAAATTCATGAGCTGCTCATGCAGCTGGACTGGGCTTGTTTGTATCAGCAATGTGGATCTGGGGTTTTTTGGGTTTTGGTTTTTTTTTGAAGTCTCACCTTGCTGTGATGGATTTCTCAGGAGTAAGTTCAGTTCAGAGTAATTCCATCAGGCCGGGGAAGCATTTCTGTCCCCTGGTGTGGGCAGAGGGCAGAAATGATCCTTGCTTTGGGAGGATTTAGTTCTGCCTTTGATGTGTCTGCTGTTGTCTTTAAATCGCTGTAGGACCTGCAAAAAGTGTGTTTAAGGGATATTTGAAATGATGTGCTCTGAGTTGCTGTGCTTTTCCTTTAGCTGAAAAACTTCCAACCTGAGAGTCATTCTGGGGCTGTGGTGGGACTCCTCCACCCCCCTGCGCTGCTTTTCAGGGCAAGCTCTGGAAACAGGAGTGAAAATTCATTTTTTCCCCCCCACATCATAAGGAAATACTGACATGGAGCAGAGGGAGAGAGAGAGGGACAGAGGAGGCTGAGAAATGGGGGTGAGAGTCAGAGGTGTTCAGAGCAAATGGATCTGCACTGGGAATAACCCCACCCTCACCAGCAGGAGAACAAGAGCAGTCGCTCATTTTTAAGATCCTGGAATCCTGGTTTGGGTTTGAAGGGACCTTAAAGCCCTTAAATCTCATCCCAGCCCCTGGGCAGGGAGCAGCCCAGGCTGGTGGGAGGATCCAGGCAGGCAGAATTCTCCCTTGCAGGGCTCTGACTGCACTTTCAGAAAGTTGTGTGGTGTCAGGGCAAACACCTCGCAGAAATCCGAGCACATTTCAGCACCACTCTTGTCCCAGCAAAAAGAGATATATTGCTTTAACATCTTTTCCATTAACAGGCTTTAATTTGCATAAATTACATCACTCTCTGTTAATTTATTATTACCTGTTTGGTTTCCTGTATTTCATTATTTCTCCTGGGGGTTATAAAATTACTTGGATTATTCTGCCTGAGCTTTTTCAAATCCAGTCCCAGTGCTGTGTTTGCCCAGCTCGCTGCTGCCCCAGCCCTCCCTCCTGTCTGTGCTCTGCTTTCCTGCTGGCCCCTCCTTTGAGGTTCCCCTTCTGAGCCCGGGTGGGTCTGAGCTGTGCCAGGCTGTGATCCCAGCGTGTCCTGCAGCACCCTGGGAGTGTGCCCGAGTGTCAGAGCAGGGCTGTGCTCAGGAGGGTGGGCATGTGGCACATCTGAACCCCCATTTCCAGCAGGGGATGCCCTCCTGCCCTCCTGCCCTGCTCCCTCCCAGTTCTGGCACCGAGGGCTGGGGGTGTGAGCCCTGCCTGGCACCCAAAATCCCGCTGTGCCCGGGCTGTGAGAGCTGGGACAGCTGCCATGTGCTGAGGGAAACGCAGGGAGGGAGAGAGAACCTTCCCTGCCAGGCTGCCTGCGAGCTCTGGCAGTGTGGAGAGAGAGAACCTTCCCCCTGAGCCTCCCTGCACGGTGGAGAAGAGAGAACCTTCCCTCCAAACCTCCCTGGGTATTCTGGCTTCCCCCAAGTCTCCAGAGATGTTCTGGCTTCCCTTTCAAGGCTCCCGGGATGTTCTGGCAGTGTGGAGAGAGAGAACCTTCCCTCCAAACCTCCCTGGATATTCGGCTTTCCCCCCGAGGTGTGGGACCCTCCTCCAGGGGAGGTGCAGCCCTCCTGCTCCCCTTCCCCTCCCTTCCCTCCTCCCTGTCCCAGCTGCTCTCCTGGGCTGGAAAATAACACCCAGGAAGCCACAGGGGCTGAATTTCCTTCCACCTCGATTCCAGCCCCGCGGCCTTGGTGAAAGAATCTGCAGTTCTTATTCCTGTAGGTTGTGTTTTTAAATACTGCTCTTGTCTGTTGTTTACCTTCCCGACTTTCAATGTGATTTCAGAGGGGATTTTTTCTGCAGTTCCAGCTGGCACCCGGTGTCCAAACAAAGCCGGGGCTCACCCTGGTGTGTGCCTGGTGTTGTTGCCTTGCTCCTGCCGTGTTTGGGAAGGGCTCACCTGCCTCAGCACGGGCACAGAGATCCAGCTGAGCCTCTGGAAAGGTCTGCAGGGATTTGTCCATCTGATCCCTGCTTATCTCAATGGGGCATTTACTGCTCAGGAGCTCTCTCAGACCTGGTCTGGTGTCTCCAGAACTGATGGGTGTAAGAGTTGGACCCTAATTTGATTTAACCCTTATTGTGGCTGTTTCCCCATGTGGCTGTTTGTTTGGGTTTGTGCTGGGTTTGAGCTGGGGTTTGCCTGTGCAGAGATTACCCTGTGGAGTTCAGGGGATGTTGTGCTGTGCTCTGACATTTATATTTTACTTTAGCTTTGAGCTGGAGTGAGGGAAATCCAGAGAAAGATTCCTGGAGCAGGATTTGTCCATGACAGGGCTCTCCTGAGCTGGGGACAGGAATTCCTGGAGCAGGATTTGTCCTGAGCTGGGGACAGGGATTCCTGGAGCAGGATTTTTCCTGAGCTGGGGACAGGGATTCCTGGAGCAGGATTTGTCCTGAGCTGAGAACAGGAATTCCTGGGGTAGGATTTGTCCTGAGCTGGGGACAGGGATTCTTAGAGCAGGATTTGTCCTGAGCTGAGAACAGGAATTCCTGGGGCAGGATTTGTCCTGAACTGGGGACAGGGATTCCTGGGGCAGGATTTGTCCTGAGCTGGGGACAGGAATTCCTGGGGCAGGATTCCTCCTTGACCTTCCGGGCAGGTGTCACTTGGGGCTGGGTGTGAGCAGGGGAAATCCAAAGGTGTGAATTGGGAGTGGGAGCTCCTGCAGGAGGAAAATGTGATGGCAAACACGCCCAGGGTGGGATTTCACTTTCCCTTCCCCAGCCTGCTCCCGTGCAGGTGCTCCCAGGGTGACCCAGAGCTGCTTAGCAGAGCACAAGAGGATCAGGAGGCCTCTGAGGAGTCTGTGTCTGCTGCAGCTGCAGGGGGGGAATTAGGATTGGCAGAGTGTAATTGGCAGAGCTTGTGTTTGGCCCGGCTTTTTTTTTGTTGTTTGTTTGTTTGTTTTTGTTTAAACAGGCCTGGAAAATCAGCAAGTCAATAATAAATTGAGGCTCAGCAAGTAAATAATAAATTGGGACTCAGTGCAGCTTTGAAGGGGGAGGAGTGCCACCTCTGGTCTCACAGCTCCCCTCCTCAGCAGGCTCAGCACAGGTGCATTTCACCTGCATTTATCCAGGTACAATTCCCATCCAGGGACCTTCCAAGCCCAGCTCAGCGTCATTCCAGCACGGGAAGGAGTCCCAGCCTGGGGTGATTTACTCATGCAGGAGAAACCCAGAGTGTCCACACTGAAAACTCCCTGGTTTTAGTTGGGTTTTAGATGTGCTGTGTTTTAAAACAGGGCACAGCAGCTGCAGAATGGCCATCAGCAAAATTCAATTCTGCAGCGAGTTTTGTTTTAAAAATTGAGGGAAACTTGCAAGACTCACAAACAGTCGCGGGCACACTGTGTTCATGTGGGTTTGTGTGCAGCAGGCTGAGGCTTGGGGGGCTCTGGGTGAAGGGAGCTGCTGGGATTCCTTCAGGAGCTGCTGGGATTCCTTCAGGAGCTGCTGGAATTCCTTCAGGAGCAGCTTTGTGGCACTGGTGCAGGCTCTGTCCATGGTGTCAGTGCTGCTGGAAGCCACCTCAGCCCCTCCTGGCCCAGCTCTGCTTCCCACCCTGGGGAATTCCTCAGTGCCTGAGAGGGGAGAGACCATTTCCAGATAAAATGTTCCACCTGTAACACTTCCCCTCAGTTTTACTCCAATTAACTTTGGTCTTAGTTTTCATATAAGTTTTTTTTTTTACCTTCTCAGAAAACTCTTCCCTCTGGCATTGCTTCTTTTCCTTTCTTCCTTTCCAGCTTCTTGTTTTTCATTCTTTTGATGAATTATTTACCCCTCTTGTGTTGTTTTTTTTATATTCTCTTGTGTTTACCTTCAAAACACACAACTCCCACCACTCCCTGCATTCTCCCGTGCTCGTTGGGAAGCCACTGCACTTACTGGTCATTCATTTCCCAGTGTTATTTATAAATACAAATGTTGTAAATCCTGTGGTGTCACCTGGTGGTGCTCCCCAGGTGCTGAGCCAGCTGGGAGTGTGTTCCTGGTGTTTTTTGGGGTACAGGAGTTTATCCTTTGGGATTGTTGGTGCTCACACTGTCAGGGATCTGTGGTTCTGGTGCAGGGAGTGACCCCAGTGCTGGCAGAACACACCAGAGGGTGTGCTGGGGCCAGAATGAGTCCCCTCAGGTGTGTCCCACCTCCCTGGAGCGTCTGTCCCCTCAGGTGTGTCCCACCTCCCTGGAGCATCTGTCCCCTCAGGTGTGTCCCACTTCCCTGGAGCATCTGTCCCCTCAGGTGTGTCCCACCCCCGTGGAGCATCTGTCCCCTCAGGTGTGTCCCACCTCCCTGGGGCTCTCAGCATTCCCAGGGCTGAGGGCAGCTCAGGACCACGGCAGGGATGCCCCAGCCAAGGGGTGAGGCAGGAATTTGGAGTTTCTCTCACCCTGAGCCTCTCCCCACTCATGGATTCACTCCGTGCTGCAGCTGGGAGCACGTTCCCAAACTCTGGGGAGGCATGGCCAGCAGTTGTTCAGAATCAGTTAATTTTTTATTGGATTTGAGTCAGGCCGAGCCCACCCCCAGGGCCTGGAGCCGGGGCTGGCTGCAGATAATTGACTTTCTCCTCTGGGGCCACCCTCCATCAGATTCACCTGGGAAACCTCCCTGCCTCTGCCTCTGCAAGGCCTCTGTCCCTCGAAGGCTCAGCCATCAAGAGGAATTAAATTAAGCAAAATTAAACATCCCCTCCTCAGCCCTCGGGCTGTTTAACCCCTCATGCACACAAACAAACCCCAGGATAACTCAGCTTTGGAGGCTGCTCTAGCCCAGAGCATTCCCACATCCTGGGAGTGACCTCCAGAAGCTGCTCCAGGCTCTGTCTCAGGTGCTTCCCTCATTAGTGGGGCTGGGATGTGTTTTTGGAGCTGCTGCTGTGGCTCTGCCTCCCCGGGGATGCCAGGGCAGAGCAATTCCTGCAGTTCCTGCTCACAAATCACACCTCGGCCCAGCTGCTTTCCTGGGAGCCTCCCTGACTCCTGCTCCTCCTCTTCCCTCCAAAATAACGGGGTCAGGATGACAGGAGTGTCCCCAAAGGTTGTGCTGAGCAGGGGGTGCTGCCACCCCAGCTCTGCCCTCTGTCCCCAGCTCCTTGGCCTGCCTTTGCTTGGCCTCATGGCTGGCTGAATCTCTTTTAAAGCAATTTATTCCCATTATTCTGTAGAATTCCTGGGTCTGGTACCAACGTTTGCTTCCTCTCTCTGTAGTCAGGGTAAGAATAAAAATCCCAAACCCTCCAGTTGTGCTTGGAGCCCTTTGCCATCCATCAGCCAGGGGTCACAGGAACTGCAGCTCATGTGCTCAGGCCTCGAAACCTGCAGGAAATCAGTCTTTGTTACACGTGAAATAAAGCAGTCTATGGGGAAAATAACCATAAATGTTCATTATTTGTACAGGAAAATCAATTTGTAGGCCAATTGACCAAATAAAGTAATACAATTTGCTGGGAAATCCCCCAGGTGTGGCAAGCAAAGCGCAGAGCAGGGATGGAGGCTGAGGTTTGTGTGGGGAATGTGGGGTGGGAGAGATGTGGGACTGAGGTTTGTGTGGGGAATGTGGGGTGGGAGGGATGTGGGACTGAGGTGTGTGTGGGGAATGTGGGGTGGGAGAGATGAGGGACTGAGGTTTGTGTGGGGANGATTGTGGGGTGGGAGAGATGTGGGACGGAGGTTTGTGTGGGGAATGTGGGGTGGGAGGGATGAGGGACTGAGGTTTGTGTGGGTGGGAGAGACACGAGGCTGAGAAAAGGAGTAAAACTGCAGAAAAGGGTACAGCCCATGGGGGAAGAGGTGCCAGGGAAAGGAGGAGAGGGGAAAATGGCTTTTTTTGGGTGTTTTTGCATCATTCTGTGTGTGATACCGAGGAAGGTGCTGTGGGGAGGGGATGGCAGGAGGACAGGGACAGGGACAGCCCTGAGAGCTGAGGCAGGAACAGGGGGACAGGGACAGGAACAGAGGGACAGGGACAGCCCTGAGAGTGAGGCAGGGAGACAGGGACAGGGACAGCCCTGTGAGTGAGGCAGGGCACAGGGACAGGGACAGGGACAGCCCTGAGAGCTGCTCTCCTATTTTTCTGCCACTCCAGAGGTGTGGGAAGAGAAGGGGACATGTCTGAAAGCATCCACGCCCTTTGCTCCTTCTGTTCACCTGAGAGGTGGAGCAGGCAAGGAAAGAAAAAAGGGGAAATGTGTAAGTTTTGCCTTTGTTTAGGAGACAGCAACAGCGTTCCTCTCTCAGCTGGTGTGAGTTGACTTTTGCTCCATCAGAACTGACTCACATTGCCTGAGGACCTGGCTTCACATCTCTGCTTCCTTCTTTGCAACCTCAGGCTGAAAGGGACAGAGCCATTTGATGTGGAAACAGACACAGAAAACAGAGAGCAGGACACTTTTCAGCCTTCTTCCAAAGAGGTTTTGAAAATAGGCAGCTCCAAAGGCCTGATAGATTTTCTATCTTAGACCTACCTCCCTTCAAAGCCTGGAAATTCCAGTTGGCTTTTCCCAGAAAAGCGTGGCTCTTGCTCTATTAACAAATTATCCTTTGGGCTTTATAACTCACTGAGAGGTTCTAAATGGGAGATGTTCCCTTCTGTTCCCAGATCTTGTTCATCTGTTTCTTCAGGGCTTCACAGAACCACGTTGTTAATTTTGATGGGAAGAGCTGCAGCTTCTCTTCTGGGCAACTTCCCTTTGGGTTAAAACTTCCGTATTTTCTTCAACTGTAGCAGGACCCAATTTCTCAGCCTCCACACGTCATCCTCTGCCCCAAAGAGCTGCCACCACACCTGGGATAAACCCCACAAACAGGAGGAGGGGCAGGAAATGTGTTGGTGATTTGGTGATGGCTTTTGTAGCAGGAGGAGCTCGAGGGAGTTGCTTGGGGTCACTGAGGGAAGTTGTGATCAAGAGGGATTTTCTTCTCTGCTGCATTGACAGATAAAATACCCCAAACCAGAGCTGGGCTTTGAACCAGCTGCTGCCAGCCCAGCCCATCACTGAGGGGTGGCTCTGGGGACAGCTGTCCCCAAGGTCTGCTGTCCCCTGCCTCCAGCTGTGGGACCTGGCTGCCTGTGCTCCGTTTCTTTCCCTTCTCCCTCCTCCAGTCACTGCCAGAGCCTGCAAAGCCCTTCCCTGGGGCTGCTGAAGGATGGGACAGTCCCCAAAACCTGCCACAGTTTTCCTGGTCTGTCTTGCCTTCATTTTCTGACTCTTGTGTCAGCATCCCTCCCCTGCAGAGAGCCCGACTGGCTTCCCCAGGAATTCTGCCTTTTGCCAGGTTCATTTGGAAAGCTGAAATCAGTTTGGTTATTTTCTGGAGAAGCTGTTACTATTTAATAATTGCTGGCTGTTCCCTCCTGCTGCTCTTTGCTTTGGGCCATCCCTGGTGTGCTGGGACAGTCTTAGTGTGACACTGGTGTCCCTGGGAGGTGATGGAGGATGATGACCCTGTCCCTGGCCAGGTGACAGAGCTGGCAGGAGTGGGGGGGACACCCTGGGAACTGTTTTATTCATGTGTTCATGACTAAACCCTGGGCCAGGAGGTGGGATGAGAACCTGGCACCTCCTCCTGCCTGTGAGCTCTGCCTGGATGCAGGTCCTGGTGAGCCCAGGGCTGGGTTTGCTGCTGGAGCAGCCGGGCTGGGAGCAGCACGTTGGGCTAATGAAGGCCCAGGGGACAGGGCAGGATTATCCTGGAAGGAACCTGACCCTCTCCGAGGTGTTTACACTAATCACAGCTGAAGGTAAATGCAAACTCTGCCCGTTATTCCACGGGGGGGTGTGTGGTCCCCACTGCTGTGTAATGGCCCTAATTAAAGCCATTCCGCCGGGCTGATTATTTGGAAAAGCAAAAGGAAAACATCCCAGCCTCCCCGAACCTCCCCCTTTCCTTTTCCCTATCTTTATTATCAATAAAAAAAGAGAGAGAAAATGCTGTCTGGGCTTGAGGATTTCCTTCACATATGGAAGAGATTTAGAGTTCTCCTGCTCCCAGCACAAACCTCCCCCAGCATTCCCTGTCTGCTCCCTGGCTTCCTTCCCCAGCTTTACCTGGGAAGAAGGAATGCACAGGCTGGGTTTTTTCTGCCTTTTTTTTTTTTTTTAAATTCCAATAGCAATGACTTTGGAGGGTTGAATCACAGGCACGTGAATCACCTTGCAGACAGCTTTGATATTTTGACGTGGGAGCAAATTCTTGGGGAATTTTTGTGCCTTTTTTGTGGCTTGGCTGCCCCGTGTCCCCAGGGATGCACCTGCTCCTCTGCTGGGGTCAGTTCCCACTGGGATCAGCTGTCCAGGCTTTCACTGGGATAAAACTTCTGCTTTCATCTGCATTATTATTATTTTTTGTTGTTGT
>VXBB01020099.1:29770-40327 GCA_013399915.1 Illadopsis cleaveri | reverse complement strand
ATTGCAGTGTCCCTGTCCCATTGCAGTGTCCCTGTCCCACAGCGTGTCCCTGTCCCACGGCGGTGTCCCACGGCAGTGTCCCTGTCCCATGGCGGTGTCCCTGTCCCAGTGTCCCTGTCCCATGGCGGTGTCCCTGTCCCAGTGTCCCTGTCCCACGGCGGTGTCCCTGTCCCAGTGTCCCTGTCCCACAGCGTGTCCCTGTCCCCGCAGGCCCGGCACGATGCGGTTCCCGTGGCTCCTGCTGTGCCTGGGTGTGTGGGCGCTGTGCGGCTCCGCCAAGCCCACGGAGCGCAAGGAGCGCGTGGTGCGCGAGGCCCCGCTCAGCACCCGTGAGCACGACGACGCCCAGAGCTTCGACTACGACCACGACGCCTTCCTGGGTGCCGACGAGGCCAAGAGCTTCGACCAGCTCACACCCGAGGAGAGCAAGGAGCGCCTGGGGTAAGCACAGCGTCCCCACCCTTCCTGGGGCGGGAATGGCCACCCGGCGTGTGCACGGATCACTCCCCCTGCGGGAGGCCCCACTCCCAGCCTAGGAACTCACTGCCCAGCACCAGGCATTCCCCAAGGAGTCACCCGGAGCTAGTTCCAGTGCCACACGTTCCCCAAAACTCCAGAGCAGACAGTGGGGGTCTGCACTGTGTCGTGCTCGCTCCCTGTTCTCTGGGTGCCACTGGAGCCCCTGCGATCACTGGTGTTTCTCAGCTGGAAGGAGCTGGATGGGAGTTGGAAAAACAGAGTTGGCATGGAGATTCCCCCTCCAGCATCTCTGCTGGGACCCCAGGATATGCTGTGCCTCCCCTCAGATCCAGGATGGCTGTTCTTCCCCTGGGCTGTGGCCGTGCCTGCCCTGGGCTGTGGCCGTGTCACCCCTGGGATGTGGCCGTGCCTGCCCTGAGCTGTGGCTGTGCCTCCCCAGTGTGTCCCTGGGATGTTCCTGGCGCAGTTTGGGCTGGGTGCCCCCGCAGCAGCTGCTGCCACAGTTGTTCTGAGGCTCTGGGTGGCTCCAACCTGGGAACTGCAGCCTCCAGCAGGGGCAGGAGGGGGCTGGGGCATGGAGGCTCCCTGGGGAACTCGGGACACTTCTCAGGATGCTGGGCTCCAATCACCTTGGAAATGGGTGCCTTTGGCTGGGTTTTCATGGAATAGTTTGGGTGGGAAGGGACTTCAAACCCCCTCCAGTGCCACCCCTGCCATGGCAGGGACACCTCCCACTGTCCCAGCCTGCTCCCAGCTCCAATGTCCAGCCTGCCCTTGGCCACTGCCAGGGATCCAGGGGCAGCCACAGCTGCTCTGGCAATTCCAGCCCAGACAGGAATTCCTTCCCAAAATCCCACCTGAATCTCTCCTTTTTTAGTCAGACTTGATGTTTTCAGCCAAGCATCCCAACCTTGCTGCTGCTGGAGCAGCACCTACCACAGCCCACGGTGAATTTTGGGCTGTTTTTTGGGAATGGTGCTTCCTGATGGGAAGGAAAAGCTCAATCACATGTGGGTGCTGGGGAAACTTCCAGAGTGAGCCGATTCCCTCAGCGGGAATTGATACAGTGGGATGTGCAGGGCAGGAGATTCCAGGTTCCATCCATCCCTATGGATCATCTAGGGCCCCAGTGGGAAGGAGGTGCTGGCCTCTCCCCCAGCACTTTGTGGCTGGAGGGAATTCCTCCCTCCAGGGACAATTTAAACTGGAAAACCCATGATCCCTTGGAGCCAGGCTCTGGTCGCTCCATGAGCTCCAAAATACAGGATCCAGGAGGCTTTTTGCCTTCTGGCAAAATCGGAGCGAATGTCTCGGTGCCCCTGGAACTGCGTCAGACTCTGAGGGAAGCTGGGCCTCCCCCGGCCTGTGTCCCGATCCCAGAGCTCGGTCACGGCTCAATCCCATTGTTCTGCCGAGTTATCGCCGGAACCGCCCGGGCCGCCTTTCCATGGCAGATTTAACACCCTCCGCACAAAACAGCCGCAGGTTCATCCGCAGGGGCCGATTCCTGCCATCCCGAGCTGGAATTGCTTTGACAAACCATGCTTTAACGGGGCTGTGCTGTAGGAAGGGCCCCTTTTTCTGCTCCGCACAGCTCCGCCTCCGGCTCCCCGAGTGCGCTGCTGCCCTCGCTGCCTTTGGGGCCGCGGGCACCGGGAACAGGCACCGGGAACGGGCCCCGGGAACGCCGCCCGGCCGGACCCCGCTGTGTCCCGGCGGCAGGGCCGTTCTCTGGCAGCCACGCTGGGCACGCCGATCCCCTTGGAGCAGGGAGTGGGAACAGCGAGCAGCTGCCGGCCCTTCCCAGCATCTGCTGCCCGCCGTGGCAGGGGGGCGGAGTGGGGGGGTTTGGGAAAGTGCAAGGGTTTGGTGGCTCCTGCCCTGGGAAAGCAGCCGGGAGCAGCTGGTGATGGCCCCGGGCACGGGACCAGGGCGGGGAGGAGGTTTGGGAGCTTCCTGAGTGCCCGACTCTGGGCTGGAGAGGGTTTGACTTCCCTGGGAAGCTGTTCCCTAATTAACCCCTTAGAAACTACCCTGGAAAAACTGCCTCGGCCATCAACCTCTGCCAGTTCTGGTCCTCCATTCCAGGGATTTTTCCTTTGCCCGTGGTGTACCTCCTTGGGAGAGGCAAACATGGAATTTTTTCCCTGAAATAGCAAGGATTTGACAGATTTATTTGTAGTTTATGTATTTACATGGACAAATGTTTAATACTCATGTGACACTTTACATAATTCTATGCAGAATTTATAGTATTGATTGACTTGTTATATATTTATATGGAAAATTCTGAATATTTATGTGACATTTCGCATATTTCTGTGTTTGATCAGGAATATTGGAAGGGACACTTTGCATGTTGATATATAAAATTCTGAATTTTATATTCAGAATTTAATATATAGTGTATATAATATAAAATTTTATTTTACATATTTTTGCATAGCTTTGGGCACTATTGATGAGCTTCTAAAATATTTGCATATTTATTTTATGTATTTCTCCATAAAATCACTCAGGTCTCCAAGGTCTCCAAGCCCTGCTCACTGCCCCCACTCTGGCACTTCACTGTCAGAACTAAATTTTGCATTTTCCCCCTTTTTCTTCCAGTCTCTCTCAGCTTCTCATTGCCAGGAACATGCTTTGTGCCACAGAGGAATTCCTGATTTTCCTAGACCAATGCAGTTCTGAAACACAGAAACCTGGGTGTGAGCACGGGTGGCTCCGGTGTCCGGGTTTCCCTTTGCGTCAATATTTTTGGAATTAATAGTCCTAGCAGTGATCTAAAATTTAAAAATTCTGTGTTTTCCACCTGTCTTCTAAAATTCCTCAAATACCTGGGCTGGAGCTCAGGATTCCTGAACTGTTTTCCGTTAAACCTTCATGTTAAAGGAAAAAAACAGGATCCTCCTTCACCAGACAAAGGATTTTGGGACTGTTAAATCCCTGACTTGCATCCCAGGAGCCCAAAACCTTCCCAGCCCGGGGCTGGGTGTGCGCTGGGGAGTGAGCACTGCGGTGTGGATCAAACAGCCCCCACCCCCCGGCTCCATCTGCCCCTGGATCCTGCATTCCTGCCGGCCTTTCCTACAGCTGCTGCTAAAAATAACGGAGGCACGCGGCGCTCGGCACTGGGGCTGCGGCTCCGGTTGCTCCTCCGGGCAGGGCAGCGGGTGGGACCGGCACCGGGGCTGCTCCAGGGCTGGGCCGCTCTGCTGCTCCAGGGCTACTCCAGGGCTGGGCTGCTCCAGGGCTGCTCCAGGCTGGGCTGCTCTGCTGCTCCAGAGTTGCTCTGCAGCTCCAGGGCTGCTCTGCTGCTCCAGGCTGGGCTGCTCTGCTGCTCCAGGCTGGGCTGCTCTGCTGCTCCAGGCTGGGCTGCTCTGCTGCTCCAGGGCCGCTCTGCTCCGCTGGGCTTGGGCGGCTCCGACTCCTCCTGCACAGCCAAACTTCTGGGTTTAGCAGAAATGTGTGTCCGTGCTCCTCACCCGGCTACGTCGAGGCGGGAGGACACACAGATGGAGCTTTCCTCGGACTTAACAGGGAAGATTTTCCCCTAAAATTCGTAATTCCTGAAGGAACTGAAACCTGGGTGGTTCAAGAGTGGCCAAGCTGGTGATTTCCATGTCTGAGCCAGTGTTTTCTGTGTCCAGAGTTTTGGCAGCTGACCTTGCTTTTCAGCAGCTAACCCAAATGTTGTTTTTAAAGATAAACTCTTCAAATAGTTGAATTTGCACATTCTATAACCACCTCAGCTTTCTCCTGGCATCACCAGGAGAGGCAGAGCCAATATTCCCATTTTTAATATCAATATGGGTCCATGCTCATCACCTGGTGCCTTCATGGTCAAAGGATGCATGGATGGGTCTTTCCCAGGTGCTTAAAAGGAAGTTTTTCCCCTAAAACTCACAATTTCTGAAGAAACCAAAAGCTGAGTGATCCAAAGTGGCTGAACCAATGATTTTCATGTCTGAGCCAATGTTTTGGCAGCTGAACTATACGTTGTTTTTAAGGATGAACTCTCCAAATGTTTGAATTCCCAAATTCTGTAATGACCTCAACTTGCTCCCTCTGTCCCTTCCCCTTCCCATTTCCTCCCTGCTAACCCCTGATTTTTTTAAACTTTTGCTGGATTTCTCTGTGTTTCCCACAGGAAGATTGTAGGGAAAATAGATGAGGATGGAGACGGGTTTGTGACAGTGGAGGAGCTCAAGGCCTGGATCAAGTTTGCCCAAAAGCGCTGGATTTACGAGGACGTGGAGCGCCAGTGGAAGGGCCATGACCTCAATGAGGATGGGCTTGTTTCCTGGGAGGAGTATAAAAATGCCACCTATGGATATATCCTGGGTAGGTCCTGGCTCTTGCTTTGAGCCTTTCCTGGAGCCAGCAGTTGGGACGTCCTGCTCTGCTTTGGGTCACCAAGAAGGGTCAGTGGGGTGGAGGCGGATCCGGGTGGGGTTGTGGTGGAGGGGGAGTTTGGGGCCTGGATTAAGGAGGAAATCCATGGTTGAGAGTGTGGAGTGATGGTGGGCTGACGTTTGGCTGACCCGAGATGGGTTTGTCCCCTGGGATATGCACAGGAATATGATCTGGGGCATGGCCTTGGTATACGTGGGGCCAGCTGGAGCAGATGTCCCCAAGATGTTACACTTTAAAACCTCCAAAACTCTCCAAATTGACTTCCAGGTGGCATTAACAAAGAGAAATCCAAGGAAAAGAACCAAAATACATGGAAATCTCCCCAAGGGGATGTTTACACAGCCCACAACGCCTGTTTTCCCCTCTGCAGCCACACTTGGGCATTATTAATGTCCCTGGTGACAAATGCAGCTCTGGGCTGAATACGGGTGATTTTGGGATTAATGGCATGTGGGAATGGGGTTTTCTGGCCCTTAGGAATTTCTGGCTTTGGGAGGAATTTGGGACCTGCAGGTAGAACCCACTGATCTGTGGCTGTGGAACCACCATGGTGTGTCCATTGTGTCTCTAAACCCACAAAAACCATTAGCAGAGATTTCAGTCACTTTCCCTTGTCCTGGGAGCAGTGTTAGACTCCAGAACTTGGGGATTTTGGGGCATGTGCTGGGCCAGCAGTGTGGCCTGGCATCAGACATCTCTGGAAGTGAGGGAAGCAACAGCTCTTTTGGGGTTAAAACCTTAAACCCTCGAGCCCTGTGCCAGCTCTGGCCTCCAGCACTGTAGACTGGCCCGGGTGGAGGAGCTGCAGCTCTGGAGTGTCGAATCCACTCTAATTTCCTAAATATTGCCAAAAATAGTCAAACTGCTCCACGGGATGTGCAGAGGGGGAGCCACTGCACAGGAGGCTCATCCATCTCCCTTGGGATCGGGGAGGATCTGGATTTGCTGTGCTGGTGGCCAGGGAAGTCCCTGTGACACCCCCAGGCTGGGTCAGCACTTCCCAAACGTCCCTTTGCCATGGATTTCTGGGGCCTGGGCTAATCTGCCTGTGTAAATCCAGCCTGGAAGAGGGCAGAGAGGTCCCGGGAAGGGTTTGAGCACTGTTTGAGGAGTTTGGGGTGGCATTTAGGACCTGCCGGTGTTGGATAGGGAAAAATACGAACATTCATGAGGAAAAGCCTTAATCAGCAAACCCTGAATTAACGGAACCCCCTTAATGAGCTGAAGGAGAAGTTCCCTCCCGCAGTTGGAGCAGCGTGTGGGGAGTGCCCAGCCCCCGGCACGGCCCATTCCAGAGCTGGAGCAGCACTGGAGGCCAAGTGCCCTTGGCAGGCCCCGATGGAGCCTCGACTCATGCTGCTCCCACATACTTGTGTCCTTACGGAGTGCCGGGAGGATCCTGCCTCACGCTCTGGCTCCAGCCCCTCTCAGCAGGAATTACTTTTCCACAGCTCTTCGCTGCTGAAATGTTGCCCTGTCTTCTCCTCGCTCCCCTCCCTGGCCAGAGTGGGGCTGGAATGCCTCTGGAAGTGCCTCCTGAGTGTTGACCCGTGGCCAAGGGATGCATGGGGTCAGGCATTGCCCTCAGCTGCTCTGGAGGGTCCAGAATGTGGTGTTTTGTCAGCAAAACGAGGTGCTGGGAGTGCTTTTATTAATTAATTACACACCAGGATGAGTCACCGGGTGGCCCCCAGAAGTGTCACGGAGCAGTGTGGAGTTCTGCTGGGGGGAGTCCTGGAAGGCAGGGAATATCAAGTGATAAATGTCTGAGAGCTTCATCTGAGACTGGAAATTCCTTGGAAACTCCCTTCAAAATCAGAATAGCATCATCATCATCATCATCATCACTCCTATTTTTGTTAATTCCTCAATCCCATGGGATCCAAAACCAGGAATGCTTGTCCCAGGAGACAAGATGTTGGTTTGAGTTTGTGGCTTTGCTGCCATACTCTGAGCAATACCCTGGCTCTGTCTCCTTCTCCTCCCTGTGCTCCCCCAAACCTCTCCCATCCCAGAGATCGAGACAGGAAGTGACTTTGGGGGCTTTGGGAGGGTTTAACCCTTTTTTACCCACCTGCCCCCCGCCATTCCCCCATCAAACCCATTAATTAGCCAAACAGCAATTAAGGAATTGTCTGTTAATGGTGCTGGTCCCAAAAGTTTCCTTGTTTGGGGCTATGCTGCCTCTCAAGGCAAAACCTTGGGGACAGAAGAGGAATCTGGGGTTCATTCTGCCCTAGAGCTGCCTTAAAGTCAAAATCTTTGGATATTTAATGGATGCTCCCCAGAGCTCCTTGATCCCAAACCCCTTAATCCAGGGCTCCCCAATGCCTGCCTTTTGTCCCAGGTAACAGAGCAGGGACACAGGGACTTTTGGACCCTCTCATTAGGTCGGGCCTGGCTCTGGTTTAACTGGAGCAGAGCGTGGCAGTGTCCCCCAGGATCCCCGTTGTCCCTGGGCTGCTGGACACTGCTGGCCCTGTGTCCCGGAACTCCTGTCCCGCTGTGCCAGGCGGCCACGCGTGCCCCGCCGTCCCACCCTGGCCCTGCCACCGCCCCGGCAGCCAGTGAGATCCCCTTACACATTCCCCTCCCAAAATAGTTCAGATTGAGCCTCTGGCCGTGCCAGCCAAAGCCCCCGAGCCCTGTCTTTTGGGGCCTCTCCCTGGGAATGTCATGATCCCAGGGCTTCTGCAGCTCCTCCTCCTCCTGGGAGTGAGCACAGGAGAGAAGTGGTGGCTGCAATTGAGCTCTCGTTGGCAAAGCGTTGGGAGGTTGTGCTGAGAGGGAGGAAGTTGAGTTGAGGGGTTTGAGGTTGGGTGGGGGATGTTGAGGTTGCATTGAGGAAGTTGAGGATGAGAAGGTTATGTTCAGGAGGTTGAGCGGAGAGGTTGAGGTTGAAATTGAGAGGAAGTTGAGGTTCAGTAGAGGAGGTAGAGTTTGAGTTGAGGTTGAATTGAGAACGCTGAGTTGGGTTGAGGTTGTGTTGGTGGCTGCCATGGCCCTTGCCCTGCCTGAGCTGACCCTATGCTCCCTCCCAGATGATCCGGACCCCGATGATGGCTTCAACTACAAACAGATGATGGTGCGGGACGAGCGGCGCTTCAAGATGGCCGACAAGGACGGGGACCTGGCGGCCACCAAGGAGGAGTTCACGGCCTTCCTGCACCCCGAGGAGTACGACTACATGAAGGACATCGTTGTGCAGGTGGGGCCAGCACAGAGGCATTTTGGGAAGCTCTGGTGGCAGGTGGTCACTGAGGGGCAGGAATTGCTCCGGGCCCGGCTCACGCTGGCATCTTCTTGCAGGAAACCATGGAGGACATTGACAAGAATGGGGATGGTTTCATTGACCTGGAGGAGTACATTGGTGAGACGCTGGTGCTGCTGCTCCATGTCCTGTCCATGTCCCCTCAGTGTCCCCGTCCAGTGGGAGCCACTGCCACCATGTCCTTGCCAGCCCTCCCCCTCACAGAGTGTTCTCTCTCTCAAACTTCCACCTGCCCCTGTGCCTCCATCGAAGATTTTTGGGTGAAATCATGACCCAGGTGGTGCTTTGGGATTTTGGGGATGGCTTAAGGGAACTCAAGGTTTTGGGTCAATCCTTGGGATGGGGACGAGGCGGTGGGGCTGATCCTGATCATGCTCTCCCCCCAGGTGACATGTACAGCCAGGATGGTGATGCTGATGAGCCCGAGTGGGTGAAGACGGAGCGGGAACAGTTTGTGGAGTTCCGGGACAAGAACCGGGATGGGAAGATGGACAAGGAGGAGACCAAGGATTGGATCCTGCCCTCAGACTACGACCACGCCGAGGCTGAGGCCCGGCACCTCGTCTATGAGTCCGACCAGGACAAGGTGGGCCGGCAGCTCTGGGGGAATTTTGGGAGCGGGGTGGGAGGAGTGGGGGAATAGCGGGACAGGGAAATAGCGGGATGTGGCGTTCCCTGCAGGATGGGAAGCTGACGCGGGAGGAGATCGTGGACAAGTCAGACCTGTTCGTGGGCAGCCAGGCCACGGACTTCGGGGAGGCGCTGGTGCGGCACGACGAGTTCTAGGCTGGCACCGACGCCTCTGGATGGGCTCCGTCCCTCGCCGAGGCCGTTCCTGCCACGGGGAAACCCCATCCCGGCTCCCGGGGACGGGGCTCGGGAAAGCCACACTCCCCAGGCACTTGGGGCTCGTCTCGTTGTGGGTTTTCCCCGGATTTCAATGACTTTTGGGTTATTTTTGTATGTTTTGGTTTTACCACGTGTGGAAACGGCTCCCCTGGCGCAGGGGCAGCGATGGAGCTGCCCGGGGCTGCGGGGCCTGGGGGCCCCTGGGGGGGAGTGGGAAATTCACAGAGGGATTGGGATTGGAATTGCAGTTGGAATAAAAATTAGGATTGGAATTGGAATTAAAGTTGAAATTAAAATTAGAATTTGAATTGGATTGAAATTTGAATTAAAAATGGAATTGGAATTTAACATTCAAAACAAAATTGAAAATTGAAATTGAAATGGAATTGGAATTCAAACCAAAGAAGTCAAACTGAATTAAATGGAAACACTGATGTGAAATTGGAATAAAAAGTGAACATTGAAATGAAAATTCAAACTCAAGAAAAGCCCAAAAACCATCAGAGCAGCAGCAGGACCCAGGGGGTGACCTGGAGGTGACCCCAGGGAGGTTGGACCTTCCTCCGCTGTCGCTGCCCCGTGGGATCTGGGCAAGACTCTTCCCCCCAGCCCTGCTCCAAGTGCCTTGAACCCCCCAAACCTCTGGGGGAGGGCCTCATGCCACCATCCCACCCCGCTCTGGGACAGTTCCCAAGGTTTTCTCTCTTCTGTGTTGTTTGTCCCCCTGCAGCAGCCAGAGCTGCGTGGAATTGGGCCCGGCCATCTCCAAATTCCCAGGGTTTCCCTTAAATCCTTCCCCAAAGGTTTCCAAGGGCTGACCGGATCCTCCCATCTCCTCCTCCTCTTTCTACTCCTCCTTTTCCTCCCCTCCCTAAATCCAGTGGCAAGTGAGTCGGGAATATGGCCCCATGCAGGGCTTGGGAATGCTGGGGATGATGTGGGAATGTCGGGGCTGGTTTGGGACACCAGGGACAATTTGGGACAGCAGAAGTGAATTTTGGATCCCTGGGAAAGACTCTGGTGCAGCCACCCAGGCCAGCAACAGCCCCTTTCCTAAGACACCCCCTGCTCCCATCCATGAGGATTTGGGGACCTGTGACAACTCCAGATACGGATTTTTTGCCTCCTCCGGGTTTATTCCTCGTTTTTCTCCTCGGGCTGATTGAAGGGATCCGGATTGGTTGGAACTCAATAAACCTGTTCACCCCCCGATGGGCCGAGGGGGACGGACCCCAATTCCCTGTTTCCCCCTNCCCTCCATCCCGTCCCACCGTGCGGCACAGCCAGCCCCAGGCTCCCCCATTCCCCCCCTGCTGTGGGGCACAGCTGCCCCTAGGGTGCCCGTGCCGTGGCTCCCAGTGCTCAGCGGGTCCCCATTGCGCTCAGACCGCGGCCATGGTTTATTGTCCCACCCGCGCTACATCCTAGGCTGGCCGGGGCCCCCGCGCCCCCAGGGCAGTGCCGGCCCCACGGTGGGGGCAGCTGGGGGACAGCGGGGGGGCAGCCGGGGGGCCTGGGGGCTGGGGCGGGGCCAGAGCCCC
>VXBB01020099.1:0-10169 GCA_013399915.1 Illadopsis cleaveri | reverse complement strand
CTGAGACATTCCCAAATCCCAACCACAGACTCCCAGCCTCCCCCCAAAACCTCATCCAGGAATCCCCAAAGCTCCCAAGACCTTCCAAACCTCACCCAGGGACCCCTAAAATCCCCTGAGAATCCCCACTCCAGAGCCCCTTGTGCCCCTCCATGGACAGTGTGTGATGGTGTCCCTGTCGCAGGGCTGCACCTGGTGGAGGTGACATACGATGATGTGGCGGTCCCCAAGAGCCCGTTCCGTGTGGGGGTGACTGAGGGCTGTGACCCCACACGCGTTCGAGCACACGGCCCCGGCCTGGAGGGTGGCCTGGTGGGCACAGCCAACCACTTCACTGTGGAGACCAGGTGGGCACTGACCCCCAGCCCCAATCCAACCCTGCTCCCCAAAGTCCCCCAACCTCTGCCTTCCAAATCCCCTGCCCTTGCCCTATTCCACACCCACTAACCCCTCACGCTGTCCATGTTGGGGGGTTTGGGGTGGGCATGGCCCCCTGCTTCAGTGTGGAGACCAGGTGGGCACGAATTCTGAGTTCCTCCATTCCCACACCCGTGGATTCCCACCCCGCAGAGATGTCACCGCCATCCCAAGCCACCAACCCACCATCTCCATGCCCTGTTGTGGAAATGCCACCACTGTTCTCTTGCACCTGTGCCCTTCATGTGCATGTCCCACCTCTATCCCATGTCACCAGCATGGCATCTCTGTCCCCCTGCCATGGAGGTGGCACCTCCCTCCCCCTGCCATGGACGTGGCACCTCCATCGCCCCACCATGGCTGTTGTTCCCCCTGCCCCCACCATGTTTGTGTCACCTCTCTGAGTGGTGGCATGTCCCCAGGGGCGCGGGCACCGGGGGGCTGGGCCTGGCCATCGAGGGTCCCTCGGAGGCAAAGATGTCCTGCAAGGACAACAAGGACGGGAGCTGTGCAGTGGAGTATGTCCCCTTCACGCCTGGTGACTACGACGTCAACATCACCTTCGGCGGCCACCCCATACCCGGTGCGGGGGGACACAGGGACAGGGGGTGGGGGGAGGGGTCCTGATTGTCATCTGTTGGTCACAGGGCTTCACTGCGGTGACGCCACCCATGGTGGCCAAGCTGTCCCCTGCCTGTGCTGTCCCCATGGCCATGGCTTTGGTACCCCCATGGCCACACTGATCCCATAGTCACACTGACCCATGGCCACATTGACCCCATGTGGAGCCTCTGCCCAAACTATTTCCATGACCATGCTGTCCTTGTTCCCATGCTGACTGTATGGACTTGTTGACCCCCTGACAATGGTGACCCCACACTATGCTCATGCCCATGCTGAGCCCTTCCCCACACTGACACTGACTGATGGTCATGTCCTCATGGCTCACATTGACCCCATGGCCATGTTGATCTCATGGTCAGGTTGTCCCCATGCCCATTTTGAACCCATAGCCATGTTGACCCTATGGATGTGTTGACCCCATGGCCACATTGACCTTAAGAGCACACTGGCCCCACAAAGTGCCCATTCACGATGGACACACCAACTCTATGGCCATGGGGTCAATGTGCCCCTGTTGATCTCATGGCCATGTTGACCTTGTCCTCATGCTGACCCCATTTCCACGTTGACCCCACGCTGACATTGGCAGTGGCCACACTGCCCCCATCCCCACCCTACCCTGTCCCATGGTGCCTCCCTCATGCACTGACCCAGCTCTCCACACAGGGAGCCCATTCCGGGTGCGAGTGCGGGACGCTGTGGATGCCTCCAAGGTGACGTGCTCAGGGCCAGGGCTGGGCCCCAGTGTCCGTGCACGGCTTCCCCAGAGCTTCACCGTGGACGTCAGTGCCGCGGGACATGCAGCCCTTGAGGTGACGCTGCTGGGGCCCACTGGTACGTGGGGACATGGGGGGCAGGGGGGAGTTGTGTCTTGTGGGATGTCCTGACCTCTGGGAGTTCTGCCATATAAATGTCCTACTCCATAGGATGTCCTGCTCCTTGGTTCCCATAGAGAGATGTATAGAGAGTCTATAGAGGGTCTATAGAGAGTCTATAGAGAGTTCTGCCCCCTGGGATGTCCTGCCTCATGGATTGTCCGGCACCATGGATGCCCTGTTCCACAGGGTGTCCTGCTTCATGGTGTCTCCTGTTATATAGGGTGTCCTACCTTTGGATGTCCTGCTCCATAGGATATCCTACCCCATAGGACGTTCAGCCCCATGGATGCCCTTCTTCTTAGGGTGTCCAAGTCCATGGGGTGCCCTCCCCATGGATACTCAGATCCACAGAGTGTCCTGCTCCATGGAGTTCCCTGCCCAGGGAGGTTGTGCCCTTATTGCTGCTCTATACTCTCCATGTCCTCCTGTCCCCCACATGCTCCTGCCTCACGTGTCCCCACCCCACATGTCCCACTGCCCCACAGGACTGCCGGAGCCAGTGGAGATCCGAGACAATGGTGATGGCACCCACAAGGTCACCTATACCCCAGCCACTGACGGGCCCTACACCGTGTCTGTCAAGTACGGGGGGCAGGAGGTGCCACGCAGGTGAGACCTCACTTGGGTGGGCAGAGGGGGATCCCCACACAACCTGGAGATCTTGGCACCCTCCTGACTCCCTGCTTCCCCCAGCCCCTTCAAGGTGACAGCGCTGCCCACCCATGATGCCAGCAAGGTGAGGGCGAGTGGCCCTGGGCTGAGTGCGGGAGGGATCCCTGCCAGCCTCCCCGTGGAATTCACCATTGACGCCCGTGACGCTGGCGAGGGACTGCTCACAGTGCAGATTCTGGTCAGTGTGTGAGGGGGAAACGTGGGGGAGTGTGGGGATTGTGGGGAGACACTGAGGAGGGGTGAAGGGCTGCTCACAGTCCAGATCCTGGTCAGTGCAGGGGAGAGTTAAGGGGTTCTGAGCCCCACACAGTGCCCTTTCCCCCACATCCTGGGGTGCTGAGCCCCACAGGGTGTCCCCAGCACAGGGTACTGAGGGGGGGTTTCCTGCAGGACCCCGAGGGACAGCCCAAGAAGGCATCAATCCGGGACAACGGGGACGGCACCTACACAGTGTCCTACGTGCCCGATGTGCCAGGGCGCTACACCAGCACTGTCAAGTATGGGGGCGATGAGATCCCTAAATCGCCCTTCCGTGTCCTCGCCGTGCCCTCTGGCGATGCCAGCAAGTGCCTTGTCACAGGTGCCTGTCCCTGGGGCTGCCCCCCAGTGTCCTTATGCTGACCTATGTCATCCCCTTGCTGGCCCGTGGCATCCCCTTGCTGACCCACAGCATCCCCTCACTGACCCACGATGTCCCCTCCCTGCCCCACCGCACCCCTCCCTGCCCCACAGCATCCCTTCTGCCCCATGGCATCCCCTCCTGCCCCACAACATCCATACTGGTCTTTCTTGCAGTATCCATTGGGGGCCATGGACTGGGTAAGTGGTGCCGGGGGGGCAGTTGGGGGGCTGGGAGGAGGCAGCTGGGGGATAGGTTTGGAGTCCCCCCATGGCCCTGACCCCACCATCCCCCGCAGGTGCCTGCCTGGGCCCCACCATCCAGATCGGGGAGGAGACGGTGATCACGGTGGACGCAAAGGCGGCGGGACAGGGCAAGGTCACCTGCAAGGTGTCAACACCTGATGGTGCTGAGCTGGATGTGGATGTGGTGGAAAACCATGATGGCACTTTTGACATCTTCTACACTGCACCTGAGCCTGGGAAATACATCATCACCATCCGCTTTGGCGGGGAGCACGTCCCTAACAGCCCCTTCCATGTCATGGTGGGTGGGACACTGGAGGGGCACTGTGAGTCTGGGAGGGTTGTGATGAGCACCATGGGTCAGACTTTGGGGGACCATGGTGTGGGCAGCATGGAATTGGGAGACCATGGTGGGTGCCATGGGGCAGAGAGTTGGGGCTATGATGGGAACTGTGGGGTCAGATTACCATGGTGGGTGCTGTGAGGCAGAGAGGTGGGACTGTGGCATTGGGAAACTGAGGTGGATCCAGGGGGCAAAGAGTCGAGGGCACAACGGACACCATGGGACAGATTTTGAACACCAGGGTGACACCATGGAGTAGGGAAACCATGGTGGGTTTGGAACATCATGGTAGGCACCAACAGAGAGAGGACTGGGCCATAGTGGACACCAAGGGACAGGGAGTTGAGTCAGCGTGGAGTTGCAAGAGCACAATGGGCACTGCAGGGCTGGGTGACCATGATGGGAGTTATGGAATTGGGGGACCATGGTGGGGCAGCGTCAGGATGATGGTGGCCATCACGGAGCCGAGAGAGTTGGGAGACCATGGTGGGCACTGTGGGGCTGGATGAGCATCGTGGGCACCACGGGGACAGGGTCATGGTGTTGGGGCTTGGGAACATGGTGAACACCATGGGGTTTGGAGGTCATGAGGATCATGACCAGAGCTGGGAGCCCACCATGGGGATTCTCATCCTCCCTCTCTGCCCCACGATCAGGCCACAGAGGAGCCCCCAGCCACCACCGAGAACCTCCGGCCCTTTAACCTCGTCATCCCCTTCACGGTGCAGAAGGGTGAGATCACAGGTACAGCGCAGGGTTGTGGGGACAGGGACCACCCCTTCAGGCACCAGCCCCCCCTCCTGGTGCCCCCACTGACAAAATACCCCCAGGTGAGGTGCGGATGCCCTCTGGGAAGACAGCACGGCCCAGCATCACCGACAACAAGGATGGGACAGTGACGGTGCACTATGCCCCCTCCGAGAAGGGGCTGCACGAGATGGACATTCGCTACGATGGCAACCACATCCCCGGTGAGCCACTGGGGACACTGGGGGCACTGGGACCACTGGGAGGTGGCTGAGGAAGGTTGATACAACTATGCCCTGGTTGGACTCCTGTGGGTCAGGCACGCACCATGGTGTGGAATGTCCCTGTAGAGTGTCTCTGTGGGGTCCATGGTTGGGGTGTCCCCATGGGTCTCTGACCATTGTCCCTTGTGTCCCCAGGGAGTCCCCTCCAGTTCTATGTGGATGCCATCAACCCACGCCATGTCAGTGCCTATGGACCTGGGCTGAGCCATGGGATGGTCAACAAGCCATGCACATTCACCATTGTCACCAAGGATGCTGGCGAGGGTGAGTGATGGCCAAGGGGGGCTGGGAGGTTATGGGGACCCCCCAGTGCCACCAGGAGGGGCTGGAGACCCCTGGTGCCTCCTGACAGCCCTTGTCTGGTGCCTTCTGACTACCCCTGTGCCCCCAGGTGGGCTGTCGCTAGCGGTTGAAGGTCCCTCCAAGGCGGAGATCACCTGCCAGGACAACAAGGACGGGACATGCACCGTGTCCTACCTGCCCACAGCCCCTGGCGACTACAGCATCATTGTGCGCTTTGATGACAAACACATCCCGGGCAGCCCCTTCACTGCCAAGATCACTGGTGAGACAGGCTGGGGGGCACAGTGGGGTCTGGGGGAATTCTGGGGGTTCTTGAGGCCACCACATGGCCATGGGGGTACCTGGTTGGCCATGGAGACATCTACGGAATCATGACCATGGGGGCACCTGTGGGTCATGGAGACCATGGCATGGTCATGGGGACACCTGTGGGGTAATGGGCACGCTTGCTCCATGGCCATTGGGACAGCTGTGGTGTCTCTTGTCCATCCCTGGCCACCAGGATCCCCCAAGTGGCCTTGGGGACGCTGTGAAGCCTTGGAGGCCCCAGTCTATGGCCATGAGGATGTCATGGAGCTTTGAGGACCCCATCACAAGGCCATGTAGACCTTGTTGGGACTCTATCCATGGCCTTGAGAATGCTATTCACACATTTTTGAGCGACCCCTGATTCTGGTGACCCTCTCCATATGTCCATTGGGACCTTGTGGGGCTTTGGGAATATCATGCCATGGCCATTGGGATCCTATCCATCTTGTTGTCCACCCTGGGCTGATGTCCCTGCCAATGGCATCTCTGCAGGGGACGACTCCATGCGCACGTCCCAGCTCAATGTGGGCACCTCGACCGATGTGTCCCTGAAGATCGCAGAGACAGACCTGAGCCTGCTGGCGGCAACCATCCGTGCACCCTCGGGCAACGAGGAGCCCTGCCTGCTCAAGAGGCTGCCTAACCGCCACATCGGTGTGCAGGGACACGGGGACACATAGGGACACAGGAACATGCAGATGTGGGCACAGGAGAACTGGCACATGGCCACATGAGAGGCGGATGTGGGACCTGGGGACTTGTTGTGACAGGGAGCAGTGGGACTATGGGGTCACAGGGATGGGTGGCCTTGTGGCATTGGGTCGGCAGGGGGTTGGTGGCCATGGTCAGGGGACTTGGATGGTGACCAGGGGCTGATGGAGGTGGCCAGGGGCTGGTGGTGGTGGCTAGGGGATGGGATGGTACATGAGTGATGGCCAAGTCTGATGGTGGTGTGTGACCGCTATGTCCTCCCCAGGCATCTCCTTCACACCCAAGGAGGTGGGCGAGCACGTGGTGAGTGTGCGGAAGAGTGGGCAGCACGTCACCAACAGCCCCTTCAAGATTCTGGTGGGACAGTCAGAGATTGGTGATGCTGGCCGGGTCAAGGTGTGGGGCCAGGGCCTTCTGGAGGGCCACACCTTTGAGGTGGCTGAGTTCATCGTGGACACACGCAGCGCTGGTGAGGTCATGGTGGGGGACAGCCATGGGGGAGGTGGTAGCCATGGCGAAGGGCAGGATGGGATGATGGCCACGGCCGTGTGTTGGTTGTGGCCATCCAAGGATGAGGCGGTCACTGTGGTTATTGCTGTGGGGTACTATGGCCACATGTGATGGTGGCCAAGGCTGTATGTGGCCTTGTGGAAGGGATGTGGAAGGGATGGTGGTGGTGATCGTGGCCAAGGCAGGATGATCCCTGTGGCTGGGGTTGGATAGTGGCTGTGGTGGTGCTGTGGCCATAGTGAGGATGATTTGAGGACCATGGCCATGCTACAGCTGTGGCCAGCACAGGATGAGGTGGTGGCTATGGTGTGACCTTCATCTGAATGGGATGATGACCATGGTGGTGGCATGGCCAAGGCCCAGGTGAAAGGTGGCTAAGGCCATGCCATGGCTGTGGCCAACAGAGGATGGGGTGGTGGCCATGATTAGGGGCATGGCATGGCCATGGCCAGGATGGGGGTGATGACTGCGATTGGGTGGTGACCATGGACAGTTTGGGCTTGTGGCCTTGATGTGACCATGACCAGGACAGGGACAGCCTCCATGGGACACTTCTGATCATGTCCCCATGGCCACCCAGGTTACGGCGGGCTGGGCCTGTCCATTGAGGGTCCCAGCAAGGTGGACATTAACTGTGAGGACATGGAGGATGGCACCTGCAAAGTCACCTACTGTCCCACCGAGCCCGGCAACTACATCATCAACATCAAGTTTGCTGACAAACATGTCCCAGGTGGGGCTGGGGGAAACATGGGGGGACAGAGGGTTGTGGTGGGGAGGGGTGCTAGGATCTCCAGGGGGTGATGGGACCCTGAGGTAACTGTGTCCCACAGGGAGCCCCTTCACGGTGAAGGTGACGGGTGAGGGGCGGATTAAGGAGAGCATCACACGCCGGCGGCAGGCACCTTCCATCGCCACTGTTGGCAGCACCTGTGACCTCAACCTTAAGATCCCAGGTAGGGTTGGCCTTCCTCCTCATTCTCCTCCTCCCACCCTCCCTCCTTCTCCTCCTCATTCTCCTCTTTTCCTCCTCTTCCTCTTCCTTCCCCATCTTTCATCCTCCTCTCTTCCTCCTCTTCATCCTCCTCTCTTCTTCCTCTTCTTCCCCCTTCTCCATCCTAATCCTCTTCCTCCTGCTCTGTGGGCCATGGGGATGGAGATGCATCTCAGCCACTCCAGCTCTGATTTCTCCTTCCTGGGGATTTCTCTCCCCTCCCTGTGTCTGTGTATGTCTGTGTCCTTCTGTGTGTCTGTGCCTGCGTCCATGCATCCCACTCTGTGTGCCACCACCCACTGATACCTCCATCCACATGTCTGTCCGTGTGTCCATTCACACGTCTATCCACGTGTCCACCTCTGTCTTCATCCACCCTTGGCTCCATCCATCCCTGCATCATCCTCTACTTCCAACCCTGTGACCACCCATATCTCCACCCATCATGATTCCATCATCCCTGTGTCCATCCTTGTCTCCATCCCTCCACGTCTCCATCCATCCACACCTCCTCCCATCACTACATCCATCCCTGTGTCCATTCATCCCCTTGTCTATCCATATCCTCCTGTGTCCCCATCACCCCTCTGTGCACCCTGCTGTTCCCCCACCCGTGCCCACATCCTGTCATCCCCACGTGTCCCCGTGTGTCCGCACCGTCCCTCTGTGTCCCCACGGGGCGTTCCCCAGGGAACTGGTTCCAGATGGTGTCGGCGCAGGAGCGGCTGACGCGCACGTTCACGCGCAGCAGCCACACCTACACACGCACGGAGCGCACGGAGATCAGCAAGACGCGCGGCGGGGAGACCACGCGCGAGGTGCACGTGGAGGAATCAACCCGCGTGGGCGGCGCCTTCCCCCGGGCCCCCCCGGAGCCCTTCGGTGCCTTCGGGGCCTTCGGGACCCGCGAGGGCATCGGCGCCTTCGCGGCCCCCGCGCGCGCACACGAGGGTGCGTCCTGCACCGGGGGTTGTACCGGGGTGTGCACGGGGGCGTGCAGCAAAGCGGGATTGCACGAGAGCTGGGTGTGAATGAGGGCTGCGTGCGCAAGGCACTGGGCTTGCACAAGGGGTGGGTGAACTTGCACGTGGGGGCTGTTTGCACCAGGGCTAGGTGGTCTGGGATAGGGCGCTGTGCTTGTATGAGGGGCAGGTGTGCATGAGGGGAGTGTGAATGCAGGGAAGTGTGTTTGCACAAGGACTGGGTGCACTGGAGCCCTTGCACAGAGCTGTGCTTGCACAGAGGCTGGGTGTGCATGAGGCCTGGGGGGTGTGGGCAGGGCACTGTGCTGGGTGTGCAGGGAAGTGGGCTTGCACGAGAGCTGGGCACACTTGCCACAGGAGTGCCCTTGGACAGGGCTGTGTGTGCTCACACAAGGGCCCACCTGCATGTGCCCAGGACACACCTGGGACAGACACTCTGGCACACTTGTGGGGGCTGGTGTGCTGACGGGGGGGTGCCCTTTGCACGGGGATGTGTGCAGAGGTGGGGGTTAACGCTGGTTCTTTGCACAAGCAGGTGCACACCTGCTTATGGGGTGTGTGCTCAGGCCCAGAGGGCTGTGGGTGCCCTCGGCATGAGTGTGCATCTCACAAGGGTGTGTGCACGCGTGTGTGAATGTCTGTGTGTGCATGCTGGCAAGTGCTCGTGTCCTGTGCATGAGGGGCACACTCACAGGGTGGGATGCACCCAGTGGGGGGGGCATGTGGGCTCTGGTGGGTGTTGGGGCATCAGGGCACACTGGCGACAGGGTGGTAGGATGACAGTGACAACAGTGCCCTGGTGATGGGGTAGCAGGGTGCTAGTGTGCCAGGGAGCCCTTGGGACAGTGGTGAGAAGGTGATGGGGCAATGAGGTGCCCCAGTGCCCTGGTATCAGAGTGACAGGATGACACAGTGCCCTGGTGACAGGATGCACGGGTGCTGTGGTGCCAGGGTGATGGCTTGATGGGGTGACAAGATGCCAGGGTGACAGGATGCCATGGTGACAGGATGACAGAGTGCCCCCAGTGACAGGTGCTGGGGTACCATAGTGACATAGTGATAAGGAAATGGGCTGCAGAGGGGCCAGAGTGCAGGGGTACCTGGGTTACAGGATAATGGAGTGATGTGGTGACAAGGTGCCCTGGTGACAGGATGACAATGTGTCATACAGTGATGGGGTGCTGGGGTGCCATAGCAGCGCAGTGGTGGGGTGACAATGGGGTGATGCTGGGGTGCCGAGGTGCCTGCAGGGTGACATGGTGTGTGCCTGCAGGGTGACATGGTGCAGGAGCTGGGATACCATAGTGATACGGTGTTGGGGTGGCACTGGGGTGCCCATGGGGTGTTGGGATGCCCATGGTGATGTGGGCTGTGCCTGCAGGTGAGGCGTCAGCGCAGGAGCTGTCGGCGCAGGTGCTGAGCCCATCGGGGCAGCGGCGCGAGGCCGAGGTGGTGTCGGGGGGCGCGGGGGTGTACAGCGTGCGCTTCGTGCCCCAGGAGACGGGCGCCCACACTGTCAGTGTCAAGTTC
>VXBB01020097.1:164275-175711 GCA_013399915.1 Illadopsis cleaveri | reverse complement strand
CTGGTCCTCTCGTGTTCTCACCCCGCTTCTCTCTGGCCACAATTATATGAGAGCGATACATTATTTTTCCTTCCTAAATATGTCATCACAGAGGCATTCCCATCATTGCTGACTGTCCCAGCCTTGGAAAGCAGCAGGTCCATCTTGGAGCCACCATGGATTGGCTCTGCATGACATGACGAAAGCCTCTGGCAGCTTCTTACAGAAGCCACCCCTGCAGCTCCCCTGCACTGTTGCCCAAACCTGGCCACACAAACCCAATGCACTGTGTAAAGCATATATTTCTCAGACATAAAGACTTTTACAGTCCTCTCTATATATTGCTGGGTCAGTGAATCTCCTGCTTTTTGAGGACATGGTATGATATGTCACGGTGACATGTTTTCTTACTATTTAAACTACATGGCTGAGGAGTTGCTTGAAATGATGTCAAAACAGACCATTGTTTGACTGTGCTGACTTCATTGGTAGAGGGTTTTCCCCCCACCACTACTAAACCAAAACAGACTCATGTGTTCCACATTAATCTCATTTTAATCTAAAAAATTCTCAGAATGGATTCTAAAGTATACCTTACCATATAACCTTGCTTTGGATACAGTTAATAATTAGTCCCTTTTTTGATTATTTTCAGCCTTACTTTAAGTTATAAAATTATATAAATATTCTCTATTCTGAGTTTTCTTATTGAAGTTAATGACTCATATATTCCACTTCATCTGCTTTGGATCTGCTTAATAAAGTTTGAATCCTATTTTATCTTTTCCTTTCTGAAATTATTAATCTGTATGACCTTTGCTACCTTTCTTTGAGTTAAAATTAATTTTCATACCTATTTTTGCTTTCTGTGTATTGAATTGATGAATCCAGTTTTGTTTCCTTCAATAAAATTAAGTTTCTGTTAATCAGTTTATCTTAATTTTTATTTAGATGAGAGAATTCTTTATTGCAATTTCCTTGCAATCATTTCGTTTCCATGAAAAGTGTTAAACAGTAACATATAAAGAAATATTATTTTAAACAATTAATCTGTCGCTTTAGTAGAGAGTTTCTTTCACGTCTGTGTCCCCTTCCCATCCCATATGTGTTTTTTTAATTTTTTCCAATTTTATGTTTTGTTTGTGTTTTTGTCATTTTGTTTCTGTTTGGCCCCGTAAGGTGCACTCTGAGCCTCTAGCTACACAGCTTTCCTCCCACATGCTGTCTGTGCACAATCAAATTTGCAGTGTGGCTGTAATTCATCCCTGTGGCAAAAGGTAGGAACAAAGTCTGTGAACTGTCTAAGTCCAACAGCAACCTTTAAATAGACCATATATTATCACTGTGCATACAAATGAGACTTGTCATTAGAGTTTCCCGTCTCAATTTGTTTGCTACTGTTAGATATGCGCAACCCAAAAGAAGCCCCCTGGGGAAAAAAAAACAAAAAAACACACCCAAACCAATAAAAAGCAACCCTAACAGAAACCAATCAAAACCATCTGACTTTTATGAACTTTCAAAGTTGATATAAATGATATATATCTCTTATTAAAAAAAGGAAACTTAATCTTCACATTATTTATCAGTATTCTTATTGACAAGATGGATGTTTGAGGTTTTTTCCCCTTTATGCATTCTATTGTCTTGAAATTACTAGCATGGACTGAACTCAACAGCTAAAATAAAGTATCCCTTGTGGATTCACCAAAAACTGAAGGTAAGTCTGTTTTGTGCCCTGGTCGAAATGCTTACTTCATATTTCAGAACTCCAAGGTGTCATTTCAGACCTTTGGTCAACCTCCATGCTTAAGATCTTTTTGTCAGTCATTACTTCTGTTGCCATGTGATCCCTAAGCTGTGATTGAAGTTTGCATTTTTTAAATCACATTTTTCATAAAAATCACTATAAAACTACATTACCTAGATGGTTCCTGAATAGATAGGAATCAGAGAATCACAGACTAACAGGATCACAAATGAGTAAGGTTGGAAAGGACCACAACCTCAAAAATAGTAAATACTACACCAGAAATAGTATGATGATCCTGATCATCAAAGTCCAGCTCTTGGTCCTGTACAGAATTGAAGTATAGCCACAAGAATCACACCATGTTCCTGCGAGGAATCTCCAGATGCTTAAGCTCTGTCAGGCTTGTGCTGTGACCAGTTCCCTGGGGAGCCTGTGCCAGTGCCCAGCCACCCTTTGGGTGAAGGACCTTTTCCTGATATCCAGCCTAAACCTCCCCTGACACAGCTTCAGGCCATTCCCTCAGTCCTGTCACTGGACACCACAGAGAAGAGAGCAGTGTCGGCCCCTCCTCTTCACCTCACAAAGAAGTTTAGACTGTGATGAGGTCTCCCCTCAGACTCCTCCAGGCTGAACAGACCAAGTGACCTCAGACACTCCTCATGTAGCTTTCCTTCTAGATCCTTCACCATCTTCATAGCTCTTCTTCAGAAGTTCTCTAATGCCTTAACATATTTTTTGCACTGTGGTACCCAAAACTGCACACAGGACTTGAGGTGAAGCTGCACCAGTGCACAGCAGAGTGGGATGCAGCTGAAAAAAAATGCTAATTAGAAAGGTCTACCAAATGAAGGCCTGCTCCTAAATCTATAGAACTAGTATAAAATATACTAGTATACTAGTACAAATTCTCAACCTTTTTATTTAGCTTTCTCTCAAGGTGATAAGGAACACATAATCAATAACAAAATGTTAGTTATTGCCTTCAAGATAGCTGAGGCTGAATCCCCAGCAGATTTAAACTAGTGTGGCTTTTATTTGTTTAAATTCAGTTGTGTCTTTGTAGATTAATTGAGGCTTTGTCAAAATTTCATTTGAAACTTTCACTGTGTATTTAAACACCTTTTATGAGTGAAGTGTCTCTGTAGGTTAATTTGGGGTCATTTAGAAGAAATTTAAAGGAAGACATTTCTAAATTTTTGATCACTAAAAATACATTAATGAAATGATCCTGCTTATTCAGAAAAGTTCTTTGGGATGTTATCAGGGAGGAATAACTACTTTTAATTACAACACCCCTCTAGTCTAAATAATCTAACCACAGAGCATTTTGTGTTACAATGAGTCATTGCTGCTGCCTATGATTCTTTATTCTCCCAAGCAGCTCTTTTAAACTCCTTACCCTCATTCTCTTTCTGTTTACATTACTCAACACCTTGAAGCACTAGTTAGAAGCACTTATAAAGAAGCAATGATTGTGCTTCAAAAGCTTAAAAAGAAGGGATTTCTACTTGGTATTTCTTATTTTCCATTGTGAAACTGTTTTGTACTTGGAACTTGCCATGGTTTGTATTTAAAGAACTGTTCATCAAGATTATTGTGTTCAAGGATGATATTTTTTGTGCACAGTAACTTTCCATGATGAATAATTTCTTTCAGCTGCCTTCAAGAACCCTACTCACAGATACGAGAAAAACAACAATTTACTGTGATGGTCAGGACTGAACACTGCTGATACCAAGAGAGAAAACATGTTCCAGTTCTGAGTATCCTCTAAAATGAAAAATATCTTCCTTGCAGTCCCCTACTGGTTAAGCAGAATGACTGTTTACTCAAGGATGACTGCATGCAGATGAGGAGAGATATAATGGCTTAGATAGGATCTCTCAGTAGAGATAAAAATGCCATCATTTTTAATAAATAATTTGAAATATTTAAAGTCAGATTATTTGGTGGTTTGTTTTATTTTTTAATTCCTGTAACCAAATTTCAGCTTCTTACTCATTCAGAACGAGAATAATTTGCATGAGAGAAAACAGAAATCAGAACATTCATTTCCTTCAAAAAGTCTCTTAGAATATATATATTATTTTCCACTAAATGTAATTTCCTACAGTGTGTCTTTCAGATAGACAGTACTGAGGGAAGATACTGAGAGGAAACATTCATTTTCCATTGTAGAACTAGATTTCAGACCTAGTTAGAACATATTTCTTACAGGTAAGTCAAGTCCTCCTTGACTTGTTATCCTCCTTGTAGCTGCAGGGATGGCAAATGTTGGAAATTCATAATGAGCTTTCCTTAGACAAACAAACCCCAAGAAAATAGATTTTCTAATAAAAAGAGTTCATTTCTACTTACACAGTTAAAAACAAAAATCTCCACCTGGGTGTTTTGTTCTCAGATGGAAAACTGCAAAATACATCCTAGAGAAGTAATTATAAGAGACTACCTAAAAGTAATTAATAATAAGATTTGTAGAAATTGTCATAGGTACATATGATGTCCTTAAATTAATAGAGGTTTACATTGCTTTCATTGTTTTCCACAAAGAGTGCTGTTCCATTCTATTTGACCTTAATTAGTGTAATTGATAGTAGTTTTAGCGCTGCATGCCATTTTAATCATGTAGTTACAGCTTTTATGACAGAAGAAAAATGAAATAGCAGCTGGGAGTTATCTATTAATAGTGAGAGAGTAGAAAGGTAAAAGGAAAGACTCTTCTCTTCTAGGACTCCAGGGCTTTTATGGAGTTAGTAATGAATGACTAATGTATTCTAAGAGGAGCACACTGATCTCCAAGGATGTAATGAAGGGCAGTAGCAGGTAGGATCAATATGAGTTAGAAATTTTATATCATTAGGAAATCACGTGGCTACAAAAGTGTACAGATAGATCAGAAAAATGCCAAAGCTTGAGAATACAAACCATGTATGTGCATGCATCTATGCTTAAGATTACCTGGGCCAGTGTATTTGGGGCTCAGAGAGAGTGTCTGAAAGTTTCTTGCTCCATCTGGTCATGCGATTAGAGAGAACAACAGGACAATCAAAAATTTCTTTGGGATGTGATTATTTAGAATGGATTTGAAATAAGACCAAGGTATAATGAAAAACAAGACAGTAAATGAGAGCTTCTAAATTGTGAGCAAAACATCCTAAACGAGTAGGTGCATTCATTAGCTTTAAGTGGCAATTTTTTTCTTGAAGGTTTCTCCTGTCACTGTTAAGGACACTCGGTTTCTGAAGCTGGGAGGCTTTACAAGGAAAGAAAACTTGTTCTACTCTCTCTTTCTCACAGATATGGTTAAAAAAGCAATATAAAACAAAACAACCCTCTACCAGTGTTACTTAGTGCATATTATACTGGAAGAAACAAGCATGTTGAGCTAACTGCCAATTATATCTAAATCTATTCCACTAAATTCCTCTCTGGCACTACAGTTTTGGCACAGTACTTTTGCAAAAGTTACAGTGTATGATTAATTCATTCACAGATGCTTACTAATATTTTATATCTAAAAATTATTTTTATTTCTTTAAAATAAAAAGTAAAACATGAACACAGAGTGTAATTAAAAAATATGGCAAAGGATGGGTGAATGGAAAATGGAAGAATCTGGGGACATATACTAATCTTTAACTGTACATGCAACCAGTGAAGAACTAAGTCAACTCAAGGAAGACCAGTTTTCTCATGAAAATAAATAACATAGCTCTTATAACTTCAGCAGAATCATAGGTATTTCAAAGATCATGCAAAAACCTCTGAAGTGATGTATTAAGTTATTCATAGAATATTTTTGAAGTTTGTCTTTATGACATTTACATACAAACACACTTCAGAGTATGCAACTGTCTTACAGACAACGTGAACACTCAGATGGTGAGAAAGAAAAATATTTCTAAAGATTTGTAAAGCAAATCCTCATCCAGCTGTTTTTCTAGTCTTGCAGAATGATTGTCTTATTTTCTTTTTTCCTTGTGTTTTTGCTCTCCTGTATTCTTACACAATAAAATGAATTTTAATAATAGGGATTTTAAAACTTTCATTACCTAGGAGAAGTGAAAAGCATTCACCCTGTTGTTAAATCTGTTGCTGTTCCAGCTAAGAGTACATTTTACCTACATGATGGAAAAAGTTCTGGTTTTAGATCAATTAGTGCAAAAAGGACACACTTTTTTTTTTTCTGTGGTTTTTTGTTATGACATATTTGATTATTAGAGTTAATACTTAAAGGTCAATAAAATCCAGGAAAAAAATGAAGTGAAGGTTAGACACAGGATTCTACCTTTGATATGAAAAAAAAATGCACAACAATTGCTTTTTTAGTATAAAGCTCAAGCAATATTAGATGACTTTTCAAAAAAAAAAATAACTATGTATATTTACTCTTGCACTACTTAAGCACTAAACATCATTTGCTTTCTATATCACCTTCTCCACTAGCTTAACTCAAGAGTCCTTTAGATGTAGCCAGGCACTTCAGAAAGTTAAATCTTTCAATAAAAGGGCAATGTACAACAGAACCCAAAGGAGATATTTGAAATCAGTTCACAACTCTGATGAGGCACAGCACTCTGATTTCATTATGGTTTTCCCTTCACAATTATATAAATCATGAAAAACAATTAGCATTTTTGATTTCTTCTTTATCTTATACACTGCTCACTCAGTCCAAGTACAAATTAAAACTTCAGAGATTTACCTGAAATTTATTCTCTGAGGTTCTTGTAGATATTCAACTCAACTTATTAATCAGTGAAAAGCACAACATTCACTCTGAAAAAATGGAAAACTTTTTTTTAGTTCAAAGCCTCATTTTGGTCTAGATGATTTAATTTACTGGGGGAATTGTGGAAACATCAGTATCATCCTCCAATCAATAAAACCAACAACATCCCAAATCCCCTAGCATTTTTATCTATATAACACCTAACCATCATCTGTAAATATTTCTCTGAATGAGACATAGTGTGGGTTTTCTCATGGATAGTTATGTTGCTATGTTCTTGACTTCTTTGTGTACTGAAGCATAAATTGAATTGTGCAACAAAATCTGCTTAGCATGAACAGGTTTGTAAACTCACCCATAAACTCCCTAAATGACACTACTTTCTTGTTCTGGTTAAGGATGGAATTACCTTAAAGGGACTTGCAAAAATGATTGCGGCAGGGTATTTTTTATTTTATCCTGGAATATTCATGAACCACTTTAGACATGTAAATCATGGACTTAAGCTCCTTTTGGTTTTCAGAAAATCTTGATGACTGAATTAACTAAAGCTTAGAAACACAAGATTTTTAGCTTGTGAATATAAAATAGGTTGATTCATATTTCATGTTTCATATATGAGGTCATTTATGACAACAGTGGTATTGTTTTTACAGCATCTCATACTCCATGCAGTTGCAAGCTGGAGGTGTCTGAGACTGACTTATCATCTTATGGGGCAACATGAACATGATTTTAGCTTGTCACTGAGAAATGCTGTGAAAGGTATGTAAAGAATTTTTATTTTTGTTTTCTTTTGCTTTTGCTTTTTCATTGAATTACTATAGCAATCATGGAATATATTTTCTCTGAAAGGTCACATGAAGTAGTTGTTTGCACAGTATATCAAGTGGCTGTTGCTGAAAATGTATTTCAACCATTCCTGTGTGTAATATGGGAGGATAAAGGCTTTCAAATGTATAATACTGCATTTTTAACCCAGCCTTCTTAAGCTATAATTACATCAGAAGATTGCGGTGAACAAGAAGCAGAGTATGCAAACAATCCATTTCTAAGATAAATATTTCATAAAACTGGCCTTAAAAAAAAAAAAAAGCTAAAAGATATCCTCTGACATAGATTAAAATCAAAGTTTTCCATTTTCAGTCTTCAGTGTCAATTTACTGAACAAACTTTCTATGTTTGGATATCTTCCTTTTTTTCTTTCTTTCTGGCCTGACTCCACTTCCAGCAAATGTTAAATGATTTGTTAAAACATCTCATATTTACATGGCATCCAGTAAAGAAATGACACTTCTTCCATCTTACATGTAAAAAACTGCTAACTTTACCATACATACCATCATTGGCTTTATTATTGAGTATAAGAAATTGACAACTCCTTCACACTAGGAATCAAAATATAATGATCATATTTAGCCAAAGGAAAATCCAGTTTCTTCTAATAAAAGAAAAAGGGAAGCAGAAAATTTCAGTCTGTAGATGACATTTTAAGATCCAAGCTATGACACTGGTAAACCAGAATTTAAGAGTTGCCAGTGCTTGGCCAAGTATAAAAGTATTGCCTTCAAAAATAAAAAAAAAGCCTAACCCCAATTATTTTGTCTGGTACACACAGTATTAGCCATATAAATAACACATTTTCTCAGAAACAGAGATTTGCATCCACTCAATGATTCAACACGTTTAAGAATCCTCTTATTATCTCTTTTGACTGAACAATCCATAGAAGGAGTTACAGAAACTTACTGTTGTTGAAAACCTCTTCATCCTGGTTGTTATAGAAAGATTCTGCATTTGGAACTGGACATGTTAAAAGATGTAGTTAGCAGCACAGACCAAAATGTGTATTTTTACACATATTTATATGTACTTTATTTATATTATATATGTATGTATGTATGTATATAGTTATATCTGTATCTTCATTGCCTCTCTTTCCATCAATATTTTTCTTTCTTTATAGGCTCATCTATATGAAACCAAATGAACAAACTTTTGCAAGTCTGAATATAGCTTGTTTCCAAATTTCTTTTATTCATTACATTTTTGACATCTACAATTCAAATGAAGAACAGAGTGATTTTTTTTTTTTTTTTTTGGACATAATCCTGGTTATTNNTTTTTTTGTAGACATCATACTGGGTATGTTTCATTATTTCATGGAATTCTAATTCCCATTTTTTAATTATTTCTGAACAGCAAGTTGTCACATATTGATATAAAGACTTGACTGGTTTAAAATTTCCCAGGGAACTTTCATAACATTTAAAGATAAAATATGTAGCTAAACTGATAAATAAAAGAGAACAAGAGGCAAATGGACATAAAGTGAAACACAGGAGATTCCATCTTAACATGGATGGAATCAGATGGAAAACCCACTCATTTTACTCTGAGGGTGGCTGGACACCGGCACACACTGCCCAGAGCGTTTGTGGAGTCTTCATCCTTGGAGATCTTCACGAGCCATCTGGACATGGTCCTGAGCAACTGAACTTATATGGCCCTGCTTGAGCAGCAGGGTGGGACCTGGTGGCCTCCAGAGGTCCCTTCCAGCCTCAACAATTCTGTGAGATTCAGTGATATTACTGCACAGTTAAAATTTCTGCTTAACAAACATCTGATCTTTTCGGCTGCTTAGGATAAGGGACTGTATCTTTCTGTTGTCAGCTCAGTCACTGGCACAGTTATGCTTTTTAGACTTCTGTGTGTATACCATCTGGAGTGACTCTCTGCTTTTGAAGTTGCTGGTTTACTCCAAAAATGCTGTGTCTGTCAAGTCAGTCTCCAAAGATACTTCATGTGAAATATTGAACAAGCCTGGTTCAAACTCCTGCTTTGTTATTGATGGTGGTAAGAAAAGATCCACTTCTCAGCATTGTCTGCATTTTGTGTAGCTGTTTCTTTTAAGCTTTTCTTATAACAAACCAGTATTCCCCTTCTTAAAGGATATGCTTTTTTGCAAAACATCAAGATTCCATTTTGAAATTTCTGATTTCCTCTGATTTTAATCATAAATCACTAAATATTTTTCTCTTTATTCTCTAGTAAGCATATTTCTGGAGTAAATGTGATAGGGCACATCTCACGGAAAAGACATGGTATATACATGTGCATTGGGAAGAACATTTTTCCTTGTGACCAGAGTATGGTGATAGTAGGTTTTGTGTTTGTAACAGCTTTGTTTTGAAGTACTTCATAGGCATGAGCATCAGACAAGGTACCTCCTTGATTTTAGAGACTTACAATGACTACTGTTAAAAACTATTGTGGGTAGCAATACATCACTCAGTAAGTATCATAATCAGAGTTCTTTGAAAGATAAAAAGTACCTTTACTCTCCTTTCTATGAAAGAAGTCCAGCAGGTGGTTTTACAAGGGGAATGTGTTTTGGGCATGAGATTTTTCTGAGTTTTCGTGGGGGATTTTCCCCTTTTTTAATTTCCTTTTTTGTTTTTCTCTCTTCTATACACCTCTAGTTTCTCTCAGGAAATGGAATCTGCTCAATCCAGATTATCAGAATTTAAACACAATTGCCACATAAATCTTCTAAAACACTCTTCTGCTTCTTTTCACATCACTATGATGACAGTTAGTCATCACTCTAAGGAACTTACATATTCTTCATGCTCTAGATCTCCCTGTCTAAATATGTTAGGGATAGATGGATGCTTTTCCCTAACTTTTCTTCAGTTTGAACCTGCTTGGTTCTCCCTTGTGGAATTGAAAACCTGGCATCATTTGTTAGATCCTCCATGCTTTCTTTTGGCTGGATGCTAGTAGAGAGTGCATTGAGTGCTCTATGAAATTCATGAAACAGATTTTACTTTTGGCACCAAGCATGTAGAAAAACATCACAAAGCCATTGCATTTCCTAATAAATTGAAAAAAGAAGATAGGCAAATGGTATCTTCTAAGAAAAAGAACTTGGAAAAGACTATAAATTTCTAGAATTTTTAAAAAGAAAAAAACTTACAAACAAATAAGAGTTTATTCTTATTAAGTATGCTGTTTACTACATAAATAAATAAGCCATCACAGAAACCCACATTTCACTCGTTTGAAGTTCAGACAATTCAAAGACACTTGCACAGTATTATTATCTCAGTAGTCTGACAGATACATTGTAATACGACCCTTGGCTACATGATTGCAGTCAATATATCTTTGGCATCTTCAGATCCAATGTCTTAGTTGTTACCTTCTCAGCTGAAGTTTTTGATTCAGTTTAGCTCCTGTACTTCCCTCTGTCCTAGTTAATGTTGCATACTTGCCCATGCCCTATCATGCAGGCTAATTGAATAAATCAGCCTCATTCTCTCTGTTGGGAAGAGAAAACTCTCCTAAATTTCAGAAACTTGTGTTCACTTTCAAAATACTCATTTCTTCTCTAAATTTAGAGACCCAGCAAAAGTGTGTTTCTCTAAAAAACCAAACCAAACCAAACCAAAAAAAACAAAAAAAAAAAAACAAAAAAAAAAAAACAAAAAAAAAAAAACAAAAAACCCCAAACAAACAAACAAACAAAAAAACCAACCAAACAAACAAAAAACCAAAACAACCCCCCAAAAACATGAAAAAGGAGGAAAATCTTTTCCATACACACAGTTGAAGCACAAAGAAATCACACAACTAATGGATTATCTATAAATTCTATATTAAATGAAAAAACATATGATAATTCTAAATTAAGTATCCACTGTTAAATCTCGAAGTCAGCCAGTTCAAAGGTTAAGAGTTTCACACATTAACAGAAATTCCTGAAAACAGTGTAGAAGATATATTTAATAGAAAACAGAATAAAAAACGAAACATGCAGAATGGGAATCTCCAACAGAGAATTCATGGAACACATGGCATAATAAGGTAAAGAAATCAAATTTAAAAAGTAACTGTATGACAAAGAAATTATATTTTAGAAACAATAAAATAAAATTTAAAAAATGTACTTAAACACTGAAGTTAGGAA
>VXBB01020097.1:141733-160149 GCA_013399915.1 Illadopsis cleaveri | reverse complement strand
ATTCCTTCATTTGAATGCAATCTCTTCTGCTTTTTTAATGCCAAAAGATTGTCTCCAGCTCTTTACAATAACTCATTAAGTAACTTTACTAAACTACTTAGTTTAGTAAAATGGGAGGAAAGTAAAAAAATTAAAATTATATATATATATATGTAATAGAATGGAATTGTATCTGAGATTAAAATTGATTCCACAAGCACTGTGATTGTCAACATTAACCCTCCATTTATGATGAATCATAAAGGTCATTTGTAAAAAATATTTCATTCTTTAATGTTTTGATTTTGTGAAGATTACTGACAATTGTTTTCATTTCAATATCCAAACACCCTGAGATATAAAATTTGGTTTCCATTACCAGCATGTGTGTAAAATCCTCTTGTATTTACAATACTATTGGAGTTATTTGTAGATATCTTGTTATTAAAGATAGCTACTTTATAATATAGTTATTGCTACGCACAGAAATTTCTTAGAGCTTGTTTGTCATGGGTAAAATGAAAAACATCTCATTGAATGGGAATACTTATATATACTTATCTCCTTTTCCCTTTGGATTTCACCTGTGATAAAAGTGATGTTTCGTTGGATTTTTTGTTCTGCATTATTATCTATACAATTAATAGGCAAAACCAAAGATGTATATATCATACAACATAGAAACATGGTCATATTCACAAATATATTTTCATCTTCCCTACATGTATTTTTTTTACAAATATCTGTTTGCAATTGTTGGCTGTGCTTATTCCTAGGAGGAAAAATCAAAACATTGTGTGTTTATAGTACTACTCATTATTCATACTTTGTATGCAATCAAATAATTAGCTGCAAATTCAGTAATGTACACAAGCTACAGCAGAACTCAACAAAAGATGTCATCTGTANCAACAACAACAACGAAAAACCACCACCAAAAAAAACCCTCTTAAGATCTGGTATGATTGCAACATGAATTCTAATTCGAGATGTGTTTTCCTATTTGTATGTATGCATTTGCTAGAAAGCATCAGAGGAAACAGGCATACCTGTATGAATTATAATTTAATTTGCCAGTTATTTCTAATCACGTCTTTCTTGGTAGGTAAAAATTGTCATTGAGAACCTGCACATGTAGCAACCTCAGGTGATTGTTATTCAGCACTGACAGTCTGCCTGCAAAAAGGAAGCCTGAAGATGACCTGTACTACTTCTGCAATACCATCAACATGCCACATACCAGAAACTCTTCTATAGCTATATATTTTGGACAGTAATATTTCAAAAGACAAGAAAACAGAAAAACAACAAAAGATGAAATTAGAACTGATGACTTAATTTCAGATGTAAATATTTTACCAAGATTTCTATTTAATCACTGTGAATTTTCCATATATAGAATAAGGCTTTATTTTAACTTCTGACAGAGAAAGTAATCAAGACATCATCATGCACCTATACAGAAAACCACTAGCCTTGGATTACACCTGTGGCCATGGAAAGAAACAAAACTGATAGATGAGTCTGCCAATGCTGGCCTAGCTTATTGAAAATAACCCATTTGAACATAACTATAGAAATACACAGAAATATACAGAAATAGGGTGATATAAAACTTTTACAATAGATGTTTTCAGCAAATGGTGCGTTTTTGAAGCCATACATTTCCATTCTACAGTTCATTTTAATTTTTTTCTCCAATACATCTAAAGGTTTTCTGCCTGAGCTGTATATTTTATGCTACTATTTCCTCCTCCAATCACACAGATATGTAGAATATAAAGGATATCAAATATTAGGCATATAAAGCTTTCAAGATTTCAACTTCCTTTATAAATTACAAAGGTAAAAACCCATAAATGTAACTTTAAGTTCTATAGAGTTGAGAGAAATATATTCTCTTTTGAATAACCCCTACCTCCTTTCAAAGGAGGGCATGGACTACTTAAACATTGTTTGGTATGGATTAAAGAAATAAACAAACTTCCTCATATATGTGTCCAATTACAAATTACATGATCTTATTTAAAATATGATATGCAATAATGCAAAGTGACTTTTATTGTAAATGGAAATATCTTACATGTCCTGATTGTATCTTTTATACACATGTATTGAACAGAATATATAAACAAACAAATAGCTACACACACACAGTGGTATACCAGCAGAAGAGAAGGGCTGTGCTGAAGATGCACAGTGTCGTTACCCTTACACCAACAGGAGCATGGTATGTGTTATGTGTCCACCAAAATTATGAGTTTATGAATCAAGAGTAACCGGAGACCTGCATTGTAAGACCTCAAATCTAACAGTCATCTTGATCACTGGTTATTTTTACAGTAATTTTGTGAAGTATAAATAACTAGAAGGTTTCAAAGAGCCCAGCTGAACTCCTTCTACCTTTTCCAACCCTTTCCTATCATATCTCAGTCTAAAAATAATTCCAATCTATGCTGTTATATTCACAACTGTTTCCAATCACTGTAAAAACTAGATAACCAGGCAGCTTATGAACATATTCCATATTAGGAGACCAGAAATGTATAACATATATCCACATATATCCACATTTATGATCTTAAGTCCTTTCACTGCAGTGTTCTTCTCTTCATAATATTTTCTTTAATAAATACAAAATATCATACTTTAATTTATTGAATTTTCCCACCAACCCACACTTGTGAAAATGGATACAATGAGAAGAACAGTGTCTTACACCTGAATGACAACTTCAAGTGCTATTAGATTTTTGAGTAAAAATTATTGGTAGACATTGTGGACATATTCCAGGTGAATTTTGCTTTCATTATATATGGATAGAAATACCAAAAAAGTGGTCAAACAGGATGAAAGGCAGGATTTCAATTGCTTTTCACAGCAAACTATGTTCATGAATATCAGTATCTGCCTTTCACGAAAAGATTATATCTTTAAAATTGCTGGGGAACAAACCTCCAGGACAAAAAACAGAGGAAAGATGTCCAGCACTCTAACAACTCCCTCAAGGGAACGTATATTAAAATGAAGCCTAAGTCATATTATTAATTACATTGTAATTTGAGTAAGTGATTCATGATATGATTTGATCTTCACAAATTCCTTGGAGCAAAAATTATGACTTGGTTCATTTTCAGAAAGTAAATGATTTTGCTATTGAAAAGTAAATTGTTTCAATTCAGAACAATTTCCAAGGCGATCTCCTCAGCACAGACTTTCAATTGTTCTTATTTAGCTCCTTTTTCTTTTATATCTGATTTAATATATTGACCTAAAGATTCAGATTTATTCCTTCATTTGAATGCAATCTCTTCTGCTTTTTTAATGCCAAAAGATTGTCTCCAGCTCTTTACAATAACTCATTAAGTAACTTTACTAAACTACTTAGTTTAGTAAAATGGGAGGAAAGTAAAAAAATTAAAATTATATATATATATATGTAATAGAATGGAATTGTATCTGAGATTAAAATTGATNATGTATATATCATACAACATAGAAACATGGTCATATTCACAAATATATTTTCATCTTCCCTACATGTATTTTTTTTTACAAATATCTGTTTGCAATTGTTGGCTGTGCTTATTCCTAGGAGGAAAAATCAAAACATTGTGTGTTTATAGTACTACTCATTATTCATACTTTGTATGCAATCAAATAATTAGCTGCAAATTCAGTAATGTACACAAGCTACAGCAGAACTCAACAAAAGATGTCATCTGTAGAAGACAGCTGCTGTAGTATGTGACTCAGAAATGTGTCACTGAATCCTCAGTTCTTTACCTTTCTCTCTGACTTCTTTATTTGCTCATTTACAATGCTCAATGTGTTTGAAACAATGTTATAAAATGAAGCATTTCTTTTGGTTTCATCAGCTTCCTTGCTAAAAACAAATAAAAATTGCTTCTTTGTGTTCTCCAAATAAATTTGACTATTTAATTGAAACCAAAAAACTTGAGAGTGTCAAGAGGTAATTTCATGATAAGAAGCTTTTGGTGGAAATAGCAATTTAAACTATTCCATGCCCTTCTTGTAATGAGGACAGAAGGTGGATTACTCATTTTCAAACCTGAGTCAGTTTGCTGTTCCCACTCACCAAATGACTCCACCAGTAGCTGCTGCCAACAAAACATGGCTGGTTAAGGAGGCACAAACAGTATGGATGGAACAACAAGCAGCAGTGGTATGGAATAGAAAGAAAAAGTGGGAGCACCTTAAACTAGGATTACTGAATATTTTGGATCAAATAATTTACAGAAGAGAACATTTGATATTGTGAACAGTACAACAAATATTTGTGGTGCAAGAGAGGAAAAAAGCTACTAAGGTTTTCCATGGATACTTTGATATAAACATAGAGAGTTTGGAAATGCCTGACTTACCCGTTTTCTGTGTGGTGATGAAGCCAGATAAGTAACTGCACTTTTCCACTGGAGTTCACGGTTCGTAAAGCTGTCACCGATGACACTTGCCTGATAGCACTGGGGAAATGACCTCTCACAGCACAACAAGAATGCAGATTGAATTGCTTTGACTGTGGGTGTCTTGGGACCTTGCTAAACATTTTATCCAGCAACCAAGTCCTGTCAGGTCTTAAAACAACTGGAAAAACTGCCCCATGATACAGATCTTACTCTCCATATCTTTGAGACTACTAATCTCAATTCCATTTAACAAAAACAATGGCATCTGAACTGACAGCTCTATTAATTCTTGCTGAAAGTATTCTTAAATTAATTTTCATTATGCATAATTCAGTGTTGGAAAAGACAAACTGATTCTTGATTCTAGAATTAGTTGAATTAATGTGCAGAAAATAATTAAAAAATAATGAACTTCATATCTAATTTTAGCTTTAGCTGGAATGACATTTTGCGCATAAAGACTTCTTTGGAAATTTTAAAACAAGTTAAACCAAATCAGAAAGACTTGTACTGTTCCCTGAAATATAAGTATTTCGTGTTTGCATGTTGGTAGCCCAAAATTGGAGGAATACTTCTGAAAATTTAAGTATGCACTGGAAATTAAATCTTCTGGTTCTCCATAATGTTCAAAATCCACAGTCCACTATTTTTGTAGTGATTGCCTGGAAAGAATATCCACTAAGTAAACAGATGTCTGAGGCTGAAATATTATGGTTCATGGCTTAAACATTGTTATGAAGGACTTTTGAAATCTTTATAAAGAGGCTGTGACCACTGAAGCCCACCTGTGCCTGAAAATACCTCCTGAGGGAAACTTTGGACTGTGAGTTAAGACACCTAAGAGAACTTAAGATAAGATAAAGGTGACACTATTGTTCAATCATTTCAGGTCTAAGAAAAAGCAAGAAAGCCTGAGGGAGAAAAATGTATCCACAAGAAAGCCAAACCCAGCAGCGGTCCTGAAAATCAGGCCTGGCTGAGTTCAGAGTGGGGGAGTGTTGCAAGAGGATATGAAAAGAAGGGCACTCACCCGTCAGCTTGAGAGTGAGAAAAAGAAGTTTATTTTGGGAATTTCAATTTATATAGTTTTTGAGATTTGGTCAAGGATTGGGGGACGAGAGGAACACTCCTCTGACCTCAGTGGTCAAACCAGCAGTCCATCACAGGAGGAATGTGAAAACAATCTACTTTGTTTATGTTACAATGTGTGAGAACTCTTTAGTTTAAGAATGAAAACATATGAGGCCATAGCCCACAGGCTCATCTGCTGAGGGCAGGTTTGCCACACTTCCCACCAACCAAGGCAAGGAGAGGAGAGTTTTGGGTGTGTGTCATAACCTCTGATCAGAGGCAGTGAAGACTCATCCCCCCTTACACAAACTGGCTCAGTTGTATACCCTCCTCCCATCCCAGGAAGGCCACATCCACGAGACATTCATATGAGAGGCAGCTGAGGAGGTGACATAACCCATCAAAGACCCTCCGAAGTCCCCCCACACTCATTCCTGAGATTTTGCACCACAGAACAGCACATGATTCAAAATGAAGCAACAGATCTGCTCCAGGAGTCTGCTGCAGGAAAGTGTGTCAAACTTCCTCCCCCTCAGGAGAGGTATCTGGGCATTCCCACCTGGCTTAAACATATATTAATCCAGTGGACTCTATGCTTTTTTGGGCTACCCTCACTGCCAAGAAGGCCAGATGGAGAGGATCAACACAACATCATTGGGATCCACTAAATGGTGATATTTTCCCTAGTCTGTCCTGTTACTATTTTTCTGTCCCCTCCATCTCTTTTCTATTTCTTCCTTTCCCCCACCCTCTCTCCCCTGTCTCTCTCTCATTTATTGAAGTTAACGCTAAATAAAATCCATAATATTGACTTTGGGATATGATCTCATTTGCACCTTAATTCAGGCAGAGGCATTTCTAAAAAATTTAATAACTGGATCATGACAGTAGAGCTATGAGTTTTAATATGGACCTGAGTACAGTAAAGATCTAACAAGTACTGGACCATCGGCTGTCCAAGAGTCCAACCTGAAGAGTTGCAGCAAGGAAAGAAGGCACCATCACATAAGGCACTGGAGCAATAAATGAAGAAAGTTCTGGAACTGGGCTTCAATCGATCATTAACTAATTGAATATTGCTCATCAAATTCACTCTGAACTTCTGTTAAGAGGTTTTCACTTTTGATGCCCGGAGAACTAGTACCTAGTTTTTATTTTCTTTTTTGACTTTCAAAGAAATGCAAGGACACAGCATGACTTCTAAATCTCACTACAAATGACTATACTATGAAGTTGAAGCTGCAAAAAATAATTTAAAAATATTCTTTGTCAGAGCGAAGTATCTACCAGAATTAGAACTAAAATGACATTGAATTCTGGAAGTTCCTCTACGAAACAACTAATTTGACTTTGATTATAGTAAAATAACATGCAGCTCACTTTTATGTGCTTCAAACTGAATAAATTACTAAATAAGGAAAGCAAAAGCGGAAAAAACCCCAGTATCTCAGGTAAATCTGCATGTTTGTGGTGATGGTATATTCCTCTGATGCAAAATTTGTTCACCACTTCACCCTTCATACATGTACACCCACCTAGGTAAATGCATTCATTATTTAAAGTTATAAATATAATGCATACTCAAGATAGGGGGGGGATTTATTTGAATAACTCTAACTGTATAATTTTAAAACCTCCTTTTTTATGTAATATTTATGATGTACAATTGTAGTGTAAAGTGTGTATAATTAAATGGTATATCATGTTACATAACCTAAATGTAATGTATGGTCTAACAGTTAGTGTTCCCAATATATATGTATACATATCTTAAAATGATGAAGTATACCTTATATATATTACCTGCACATACATAATTGTATAATATATATTACCTGTACATATAACACTATATTTAAATATATATCTCATAAAATCATAGAATGGTTTGATTTGGTAGGGGACGACAAAAAGCATCTAGTTCTAGCCCCATGGCATATGCAGGGATAGCTTTCACTACACCTGAGGTGGCTCAGAATTTCATCTAGTTTGACCTTGAACACTTCCAGGGATGTGGCCCACAACTTCTCAGGACAACTAATTCCAGTGCCTCAACAACTTCACAGTAAAGAATTTCTTCCCAATATCCAACCTAAAACTATTCTCTTTAGTTGGAAGCCATTTCCCCTTGTCCTGTCAGTACATACCCTTCAGCTACAGGAAAGTAACCATTAGGTCACCCAGAATCCTTCTTTTCCAGGTTGAACAATCCCAAATCTCTCAGGCTTTCCTCACAGGAGAAGTGCTCCATTCCTCTGATCATCTTGGTGTCCTCTGGACTGTCTGGACTCTCTCTGACAGGTCCATGTCCTTCCTGTGCTGGGACCCCAGAGCTGGATGCAGCACTGCAGGTGGGGTCTCACAGGAGCAGAGCAGAGGGGCAGAATCCCCTCCCTCCTCTGCTGCTCACACTGCTTTGGATGCAGCCCAGGACACGTTTGGCTCTCTGGGCTGTGAGTGCCCACTGCTGGGTCATGTCCGGTCTCTCACCCACCTGCACCCCCAAGTCCTCAGGAGGGCTGCTCTCCATCTGTTCATCCCCCAGCCTGGATTGATACCTGCAGTTACCCTGACCGAGGTGTAGCTCATTGCACTTGGTCTTTTAAACTTCAAGAGATCCCCATTGGACACATTTTTCAAGCCTGTCCAGGTCTCTGGATGGCATCCAGTCCTTCAGGTGTGTCAGCATCACTCAGCTTGGTGTCATCTACAAACTTGCTGATGATGCACTCAATCCCTTCATCTATGTCATCAATAAAGACATTAAATAAAACTGGTGTGTGGGTTCATTGAGAAGACACTGACATATAGGTATCACTGGCGCTTTCCAAAGGTGAGAAATTGCTCAATATTATGCTCAAAAGACATGAAAGTTACATGTCATTTGAGCAGCTTAGAAAAACAATGTTTACCATTTTCCTCTAACAATCCACTACCCAGTCAAATGTAGCAATGTGCAAAATGGTGTAATACACAAAACTAAATGTCATATTGTTTCTATATTTTCATATAACAGCTGTGATTAAATAATATAACTGCTTAAATTAAAAGATTCCATTTTTAATATTTTCAGTGAGTTCATGCAGAAAGATGAAAATAAAGATAGATTTTATTGCTTGGTGATTATCTACACAAAATATTATTTATATTGTAAGAATTGTTTTCTAATGTAAAAAGTAAAATAATATGTTTAACTACAAAGTATTTAATTTCCTGCTTGTATTGGTAATCTTAGAAGAAATCCATTTGAAAACTAACAGTGCAAATTAATTAAAGAATAGCAGTTAACAAAAATGCAAAATACTGCTCACTTGGTTTTGTCATATATGGTATTGCATTTTTTTCATATGATGTTCACAAGGGGCAGTGATTGGTAATCCAATAGGACTTTGCATTTAATATTTCACATAATATAATGTATGAAATATCACCAGTGTATCTGAAATGAAGATAAGCAGACTGAATGCAGAAAAATACAAATTCAGGTCTATAGTTGAAAGATTTTTTCAGTATCTCAATAGTATAAAATGCAGTAAAAGTGTATATGGAAAAGAAATCAAGCATTTTTAGTATTCCATATTATGCATAGATAGATTTGACTGTGGGAACCTGAACAAAAGTTGTAGGCCATTTGAAATCCACTTGATTTTGAATCAAAGTCAGATCAGTGGTGCCATGATAAGCTATTTAATAAGGGGGAAACTAATCTGAAGAGTAGAAGTTTTAAAGTGTTTTCATGTAGTTTTGAAAAAAGATAAATCTTTGTTTCAGGGTTGGATCTATTACTGAAAATAAGATACTTCTAGCACCTGCAGGTATTGATAGAGCTAGGATTGTCATACCTGCCATACTCAGTCATTTATCAAACACTACATTATGTTTGAGAACAGCTGATTGCTTCAGGGTTCCAGAGAATACATGAAAACATGGAAAAATGCATGGAGAAGCCTTTGAATAGTGATCTAATTCAATGTTTTCCTATGGTTAGTATGGACTGAGTTAAAAATACAAATGTAAAAGTACATGATTATTCACGTTTTTAATTCAATGCTATATAAACCTGTATATCTATATCATGTAAAAGAACTTGGACAACAGGATCTGGTTCCTTGAATATGGAGAGGTTATTCTGAGTAGAGTTTGAGAATTTAGGGAGATAAAAGAAAATTAATAATTTTGACTCTCTATATACAAAATGGGAAGACAAAATCACATCAAGACAAAGTTATAATGACACAAAAGAAAGAAAAAGAACTTCAGATTTTGTCACATATGAAAAAATATATAACTTGAAATATGTAAAGTAGCAGGATCTCATACAATAAGAATCATTGTGAGTGTGGAAAAAAAAAATTGCCAAAGGTAGGGTTTCTGATAAAGAATTTCAACAAATTCTTCCAGGACTGGGGCAGTAGCATCACTGGGAAAGCTGGTAATGAGAGCTGAAAGGACATGGGCAATTTGCCCTTCAGTCTGTAAGGAATTGTGAATGTCTTTTCACAATGTAATATCAGAATGCCAAACTGACTGTCCAGGGCTGCTTAATAGGTTGAAAAGGAATAAGTCATCTAAAAGAACATATGGATTATCTGGCACAGTATAATGTACTCTGGTAACTATGTCATGGAGATCAGGCACAGGCACTGATAGTGAGATTTTTTGAATCACATTAAAAGAGAAGCAAAATTTAAGAGTAAATTATAACCATCTTTTATTACTTGCTAATGTATTGTGAAATGTTAATTTCATATTTGAAAATACATTATATACTGTATAACCACAGAATTCAAATGTATTATTTTGATAAAATACCATTAAAGCTTATTCTATTCTATTAAGACAGGTTGGTAAGAATTTCTATATTGTATCCATGATTATATCTAGCAACTCACTTAAAAGTTGCAGTTGTCAAAAAGAAAAGTTATTAATTTCCTGTGAGCTAGGTCTAAAGAACATTAATCCTACTTGGAAGTTATCACCAGGGAAAAGTTAAGAAATGTATGTTCAGGTCGTGATCGATACCCTTGATTTAAGTAACGGAGACAAACTCTGGGTCCCCAGAGTCTTCTTGTCTGCCAAGGAACTTAATCTAGAGAAAAAGATTAACCTTACTCTCATTTTTTTACAATTATAACATGGTTAGAAAGAGTTTTAAATGAGAGGCAATAACCAAGGGAAACAAGACATTTTTCCTAACAACTTATAAATCCCAAGGTAAAGGTAATCAGAATCACAGTTCTTAATCGTGGACTGAATATACATCTAAATGTTGACTTGCATAAAGAAATTATTTGGAATACCTGAGAAGGAACTGAGAAATTATCATAAAAGACAGGTTTAGTAGCTCTTCCACTCAGAGGATTTGTTTATTGTGACAATTTTCTTTAATGAAATTTGGGATGATATGCACTGAATTTTTGTTACAGTTAAATTTAATGGTCAGCTGAGGAGGAGCTTTTAATGTTTAGCAGTCCATTTTCATTTGTGCTTCCTTATGCTTCTCTATAAGATATTTCTTCACCTTTTTTCTCAGTACTATGTTATTCTCTTGCTGTATGTTTTTATAAAGAAGATAGGAGATGAACACTACTTTTAATAATTAGAGAAAAGCATGATCAGACAGAATACTACAAAAATATACTTCTTTACACAAAACTAAAATACTATGAACTTAGGTTAGGTTAGAATTATCCCTGTTGAAAAAAAAATTCATGTCATGAGAAAATAAATACTGAGAGGGGTGGTACAAATTGTATTGCTAAATGTAACTCCAGACATGAAAACATCTCAATAGTGAAAAACAGATGCACACAGAATCCCATTTATTTCTACAACTTCAAAACAACTATGGAGTAATATGAATTCGCACAAAAGAGGGTGAAAAAATCGAAAGCACGTGCGCACACACCCTCTTTAATTCATGTTCCTTCCAACAATGTCACATTTGCCACAAATTATGTAGCCATAATACAGGCAATTTTCATTCAGTCTTTTGGGCAACGTGTAAAGGCCCCTTACCTCCCTGTCAGAAGGCATAAACTTAAATATCTCTATGAATCAAAATTATTGTCAAATTTAATAGCGCTGATCAGGGTCACTCTGCAGTACTGTCAGCTGTAAGTTACATGCACAATATCAGTTTCAATGCAAGAGATTTTACAGCAAATAATGGTAAAATTTTGGTTTCAAATTAGACCCTGGGTCTCCTAGTGTTTATGATCATCTTGTTTATGATAATTCATTAACTTCAGTACTTCAAGAGTGAAAGCTTTTACAGAAGTGGGTAGTATTTGTTCAAAATCTTTGTCACAGTGCTGCTGTCTAACTAATGTTATTTCTAGTAACCTTTTTCACAAACAGTTATCAAAAAAATTGTGAACAATTTTTTAGGTATGCCAGATGTTTTATTCAGATGGTTTAAGTAGATACTGTTAAGGAAGAAGCTACAAATACTCAAAACAGCATTTTGTCTTCCACTCACTGAATGTCAGCTGTGATCTAAGTTGAACCAAAATCTATCAAGTGCTATTAAAATATATTATATGTGGCTCAATACTGAAATGTACTGCACTCTAGTAAAGCACAGTTCCTGCCAAGCAAATATCAATTGGGACTTTCTTCAAGACACTATTATTACTTGTCTTCATTTTCTTAAGAAAATTAAAATGTAGCTGGTGGGAATACCAAAAAGTCCAAAGATTTTTATTTAATCCCTTTCAGCTGATGATCAGTCTAATTATGGAATTTAATGTGACAGCCCTGATTGTAAGGCTACATAAACAGACTGCTTCGGGTCTCTTTCTCACTAAACTGCCTATGAGCTGGGTAGAGCATAGCTTAAACTGCTCCATGTTCTCCTTTCCTTAGGTTCAGGCAATTGCTCATCCACCACCAGAGACCTTTGTTCTGTGATTTTCCTTTGAATTGTTCTTCAATATGTATGTATGGATACTTGTGTCAGCAAAGACGTGAACCAGGCTGAGTTGTGGCATTTTTTAGACTAAGATGTCTTGATTTATGGGTGCATTGCTGGGTGTGAGTGTTTGGTTGAGGGCAATGGTTCCAACAATTATAACAGAAGAGAGAATTTTATTACAAGAACATTGAGTGAAACGTTTAGATAGAAACCTTGGATAGATAGGGATTTAAGGGGTAGGGTTACTTCTTTATTATTTACTTATACCCACTTGCATATCCATTACTCTTACTAGCTTTTGCTAAAAAAATTTCCTTTTCTTTTCTATCTCATTTTAGCTTTGTAAAATTTCTGCAAGTCTCATGATAAGCTAAAGACCCAGAAAATACATTTTTTGAATGAGCATTAATCACATAAATCTATTTTTTTTCTAAATTATTTAGCAATCTGCCATATAACTTAGATGAGGATGAGGACATGCAACACAAAAATTGTTGTGTCACCTATTCATTTTAAAAAGGAATAAACTCTTAATATGAGATCAATGCTTAGTGAGTACTTCCCTGAATTGTTTTAGGTAGAAAAATCAGACATTTTCATTGCTATCTAGATTTCTTCAAGTCCTGCCAACCTTACTGTAATTTGTTTTATAGTAAAAAGCCAACCTCTTTAAATAAACTTCCAGGAAAGCATAATTCAAAGAATTGTAGTCAGTAGTACTGTGTGTTAGAGGCATATCAATATTGCAATGATCTAGAGATGGATGAGAATTTGATTGGCATCAGTAATTAGAATTAGGAAATTGGAAAGTATACAGGAGATGATAAGTAAGAAGGAACGACTACTTAGGGAAGCTACTTATTAGCAGAGAAGGGCTTTGACGCAAAATCAAAACAGTCACAGCAAACTTGCACGTTTCCCGTTATAATGTTCATTTAATCACTCGGCCCACAGGCAGGGAGACTGCAGGCACATTGGGCTTGATGCTGAAGTGTGATTGCTTTGCTCACATATGGTGGCCAAACACAGTCACTTCTGGAAGAGGCCTGCAGCAGCCTGGGAAGAAGTTGCACAGAAATCTGTGTCTGCATTCATAATCACAGCAACACAACAATGGATTACCGGCTTTACTGACCAGATACATGGAGTTAATCACATCAGACCAGTTATTCTATGGAGTAGAATGATACAGAACTCTACCAAGTGTTACTCAAATCACTAGAAATGCAATTCCTCTCTTCAGTATATTTGCTTATTAACCTATATTAACAGGCAGCTGTCATACAGGATGGAATGGCAAAATTACGCAGAATTAGTGCATTATAAAAAATGTTAATCACAAAAAGAATTAATACACACATTAAAATGTATTAGTAGTTCACATCATCCACACATTAATGTAATGCTTCCTCCCTGTATTGTTTGGATTATTCCTTGTGGCATTTTGTATTGTCAAGCAGTATGTTCTATGCTCAAAACACTGTTGTCAATTTTAGTAATCTACATAGATATGTGCAGTGCCTGTAATGAAAATGACTCCCTGGAGAAGATAGTGTTTATCAGTGATGATGAAAGATGGGACAACACTATATATTTCACTGGTTTGGCAATAATCATAGTATAGAATTTGCATACCAATGATTTTCGATATTTGCTTAACTTTCATGCAGGGCTTGTGTTATCAAATTAATATATGCTTTTGAAGTGTTTGGGTTTTTTTTCCTAAATTTTCTTCTAGGGTTTCAACAACTTTATATGAAATTTTTCATATATCATCTTTATTATCACCTGTCTGAACTCTACACACACACACACATATACACACATACATGCAACTTAGTGACCTGTAAGTACGAGTCACTAAGTCAATGCCTCCACATGATACAAAACAATGAGGTTGCCCCCATATATAAAACTGATATTTATGTCTATATATCCATCTCTCTATAAATATGATTATTTTAATGAATAAAAACCACAATTCCCCCTAAAATACATTAAAAATTACAACCTAAATTTAAATTGAAAAAAACATTTGCAGTTGAATCTGTAATAATTTATTTCATATGAGGGTGTCTACTGACTGTAAATTTCTTGTATCAGGTAGGCAGAAAGTAAAATCCTTAATTCTATTAATTTAAAAAGTAATGACAAGAAACAGATTAGTCTCTACTGGACATTGATTTCTAGGCACTTGCAAACTTTAACTCTTAAAATATAGTTTGGGATTAGAGCACTTTACAATCAATAAATTTCGGGACATATTCATCCTTACAAGAAGCTATTTTTGAATCACCATGAAATTTGAAGTCAACAGCACATTCATTAACTCACTGTTTTGCCATCAAGGCAGGTAAAATGTATCTCATGATACCTTTTAAAAATATTTGATTACCTAAATACAGTGATGTATTTATTTTGATAAGCAAAGATGTCCATGTCTCTGTAAGTTCAGGTGTATTTTTGGAAGTTCATTCTTCCCTAATTTATGAGGTGCTCTTCTAGTAAGTTGTACACTTCTCCAGTTGGAATAGAGAACTTCTAAATCAGAGAATATGGATGTGCTACCACTTTGAGAAGTTATAATGAACTGTAAACCAAGAACGGGAGTAAATAATTGTTTTAACAACTAACTCTTGGTGATCTTTTAGAGAACCTGTGCTTTTTAGTTTACTCCTAAGTGTATGATCTGGAAATGGTATTAAACAATTACAAATATATGATTATATCAAAATTATTTAGAACAGTAAAAGTTGACAGCAGAGAGTTGCAGAAGTGTTTTATGATACTAAGTAACTGAACCATAATATGGCAGAAAAAATTCAGTATAATCAGTGTAAAGGAAAAAATATGGGAAAAAGCTTATTTGTGCATATGTATGAAAATGTGTTCTAAACTAACATCTTAGAAAAAACTTTAGGGTTATTGAGGTTAATGTTAAGAACACAGTTCCTAGCAGCCATCAAAATTGTGAAATATTGTGAAATATTAGAGAAGAGGAAAAAATATACAAGAAAATTATGAAGCATTATTGCAATGCTTCGTAATTGTGCAATTCCTATTTATCTTTAAATCTGAAGATCTTTCAGATCTCCCCAATTGAAAGAAAAAAGTATAAGCAAAAGAGAAATATGAAAAGACTTGTGTATGAAGAGATATTAAATCAACTGGGATTCTTTACCTGTAAAAGTAAATTATTGGAGAAGAAAATATGATTGCAATGGAGAGAGATAAGTGTTATTCATTATTTCCCATGATATGAAACCCAAAAATAATCAAAAGAAACATTCAATAACAATTCTTGAACTAACTGAAATTTAGGGTTTTTTTTTTCCTCAATGTGCAAATGACTTGTGAAACTTATTGGCAACATGCTGTGCCAATATAACTGCTGTTGTAGTTATTAAGTGATATCAAACAGAAGGATGCAGAGACAATTTCCAGTTCAGAAGGTATCAAACTATAAGATGTCAGAAGCTGTGAGGTTAAACTGAGGGAAGTACTAATATATTCTTGCACCAGCAATTGACCACTGTCTAACACAAGATCTTGAAGTAGAAGTCTTTTATCTTGCCCATTATTGTTGCTTTTATGATCATTTCACAGTCTGATCATTTCTTGAAGTCAAGCAATTGACTTGTGCATTTTTGATGTGGGCCTGTACATGAGTAAAATTAATGAACAGAAACACAGTAAATTTGGATGGCTCTATCTGCAGACATGCAAAGGACTTTTATCTAGTTTTAACTATTGTTAATTGGATGACAATCCCAAACAGTCATAGTGCTATAGAGAGTGATAAATAGAGATGAGACTTAAAGACAAGACCCACATAAATGATTAGCAAAATCCTTCCCTTTGACATAAAGTTACCATCTGAGTACAAAAACTTGATTTTCCTAATATATGCCATTCAAAAATTTCCTACATTGTCATGGTAAGTACTGTATTCTGGTTTACATTTTAAGATCATCACAAAGCTGAACACATTGAGCTAAGAGAAATTCAAGTTTGTAGAAGTGACAGATTTTTTTCCTAAGACTTGCAGAAGGGTGACAAAGTACAGCTTCAGAGTTTCCTGTGATTCCATTCAAAGAATTCCTGCATGTTTGAAATGTTTTAGCCTCTGTAGCTGAGAAAGATAAACTGGAATAGACTCAGGTATTCTGTAAGAAAAGGGAGGAGTAAAAGACCTAAAGGATTGCTATGGCATTCATTCAATCAGTGCTGAGTTGTTGCTAGATGTGTATTTCAGACATTGGACTAGTTTGCCTTGAAAGACTGAGGAATAAGTTGATGTACTGCTTATTACAGTGAATACTATTTTATGGTTTAAAACAAATACATATATTAAAAGCATTACACTAATTTACAGTACTATTTCAGTCACATTTCTCTTGGAAATCCCTCCTTGCATGTTCACCCAAACCATGCAGATTGCTGTTCTGGAGGAAAACAACAGCAAGAGATATTTTTAAAAAAATTAAAATGCTCGCTATGTTTTTATATACTTCTGAACTCTTAGCCTTTTAGGAGGAGTTTTAACATTTTATCTTCCTTTTCAGTCCTTGTGCATAATGGATTCTGAAATTGAATTCTATGTTAAGATTTCATAGTATTTATCTTACTGTTATTAAATCTGGTTGAAGAGGTACAGGAGTATAAGCTTATGTGGGCTTTTTTTTTAAGCTAAAGAACAAAAAAATAATGCTTATTTTATTACATTTATACATGCCAATCTGATTGGTATATCTTCCCCACATTGAAGAACACTAAGTGGTTCTAGCCTGTTGCAGAACCAATAGGCTCTTCTTCATGTGCTTATCTGCTAACAGAAAGTAGGCTTCATGTATAATGAAGTCAATCTTGTGGGGATCTCTTTTCCTATGACCAGCCCAAGACAGAATTTAATAAAAATAAATCATTCATCCAGAATAATATAAGCTCCTGATTCCCAAGAACCTGATCTAGGTGAGACAAATCAATAAACCAGTATTTCCTCCAGCAGCACAAAAGAGAATTAAAGTCATGGTCCTTTTATAAGCGGTGGTGTGTTCAGTGAACAGATCTTTAATATGATTTCTGGGATTGACATCAGATCTGTATAGTTAAATTTTTTCATAGGTTGTATTTTAAAGAATTTTGTGAATGTTCAAATTGTTATTTTTTTTCCCATCTTCCTTTGTAACAAGAATATGAAAATTTCAGTCCATAAAAGTATGTTAAGCTTCATTTCGGTTTAATACATTTTTTTCTGGATTTCCTTTGGTACATGAGGGCTTTGTGATGTAACCAGTGCCTCAGATAAGAAAAGTACTTTTCAAAAACCTAAAGAGTTTTCAATAAGAAGATTTCTGCATTTCAGTTTGCACAGAGCAGCAATAGAATTAAGTACTTTTTGCAGTGGCATATAGTACAGTTACTTACCAATATATTATAGAATAGTCATACACACAATTCAGAATATTTTTATAATGTAACTTCAAATTAAAAAAATGCTCTTAACTACACTGTCATTGAAAGATCAAAGGCAGAATAAGTAAGTCACTAAATTATATAATTTGAAGACAATTGCGTGGTTGTAAGTCATGCAAAAGACAGCACTGAATTGAGATATATGTACATAAAGGTTGGCTTAAATGATCTTCGAGGTCTTTTCCAATCTTAATAATTATATGATTATTAAATGTTAATTTTGGTATCCACAGTAGCCCATTAGATCTGGATACATTTTTTTTTTCTAGATCTAAATTCCCTGTTAAGAGACAGACAGTGTAACTTTTGTGCTTTTTATTTATTATCTCTCTTCAACACATCCCTAGTCTGTCACCTAGATATGTGTGTTGCACTGTGCTATTTGCATTAAGAGTGTCTGCAAGAGTTAATAATTAATAGGGCTCAGGCACAAACATTTTCTGCAATTTTCGCTATATACCCAGACTGTCCAGTGTTCTGCCAACCTTCAGAAAGTCCACACACACAAAAAAAAAAAAAAAAAAAAAAAAAAAAAAACAAACAAATAT
>VXBB01020097.1:92679-141692 GCA_013399915.1 Illadopsis cleaveri | reverse complement strand
TTGTCTTAGATGCTGAATACGGTAATCCTTATTCAGAGAGATATATGGAATAAATATGTTCAACCATGGCCTGTAAAAAATCCAGCTTTTACTTAGTGGATTCTTTACTTTTTGCACACCTGACAATGCAATATACAAATACTAGGCCTGCAGAGTTCTTCAGAGAATATTTAAAATGCTACATAGTTTGCACAGCATATCTTTATCTATACAAATCCTGATATGCAGATCAAACAGAAGGGAGAATTTTTTTAAACTGCCTTTATTGCCATGCCAAAACCCTCATCTCCAAAGCCTTGTATGAAGCTGAACTAGCTAATTTGTAATTAAGTCTTTTAGGATTCAGCAGTGATACTTGTTACAGAAAAGGCATTTTATAGTCTGCAATCTTATTTTCAACTAACAGGATATCACAAAAGTCACAGTTCACAGAAGTTTTATGTCTGTTATTTCATGCTGGAGTAATGCTGCACAAACCAATTAGCCAGTATAACAGTGTCAGGGTATACTTAGAGAAAAAATGGATCTGGCAAAATACCTCTGACTTTCTAATATTTATAATGACCTGTGTATTACTGAGACAATAGTCTTACATTTGAAAGGTTAGTCTTTTGGAGTGCTAAGAAATAAATCTCATAAGGCACTTAGACTATATATAATTAATATAGGATGGTGCAGCTACCATTTCACAAATAACATTTTTCTTACAATTAGAAACAATGGCCACAGTTCTAGAAAAAACAAAGCCGAATAAAAACTAGTAAAATTAAAGATAAAAATCATTACAACATAAGTCCTTCTGTTAATTCATCCATTGAGGTAAACAGAATGCAATAAACGAGACAACACAACAAGCTTTTCAGGCAGTTGAATTAAGGCAGCAATGCACTGAGGGTAACAAGCAGACTTTTCATATCCACAAATGCTTGTAAGCATGGCCTGGTTTTTTTGGTGTTGGTTGGTTGGTTGGAGGGGGTTGGTGGTGGTTTTTTTTTTTTTTTTTGGTTGATTTGGATTGGTTGGTTGGTTGGTTGCTGGTATTTTGGGGTTTTTTGTTCGTTTGTTGATTTCTTTTTTGTCTTTTTGTTTGAAAGACAACTCATTCAGGAGCATCACAGGAAAAGGCAGGAAAACAGGAAAGGAAGAAGATTGAAAGAGTAATGAAAGCTTTGAAGGCAGTTGAATTTACTGTCTTAAATTTAGCACAAAGTTCTGATTCCCAGAAAACTTCTTTCACCAGATTCTTGTAGATTTTGAGGAAGCTAAGATCTGCATAAACTTTTACAGAGAAGAGATGAATATTTGCAAAGCACAACGATTAACCAAACCAATGGATAAGGATGCCACTGGATTGTCAGAAAGCCACCAATTCTTGCAAGACTACTAAAATGAAGTTATAATATTGCCACATTTTTACAATAGCAAGTGATATTCAAAAATTATAAAACTAAATAAAACGTGTAGGAAACTGTCAGCTGGCAAATATTTCTCCCATGACTACATGACTTTCCTAGGGAGTTGAAAAGCTCTTCATACTGCTGCATACCTGTAAGCAATCTCAGTATCTGTAAGTATGAATGGAAAAATATGTTTCACCACAGATCTTGAATACTACCTCATCTTTTCTAGTCAGTCTGGAGGATATTTTCAGTCCAAATCTGTAGATAAATTTCATTTAGATCTTCATAATGTCTCTCATTATGACAAGGATACTTTACTTTAGACCTTTATCAAAATATCAACATATTTACATGGCAATTTCTAATCATATTCTGCTACTATAGAGCAGCGGCAACTTTTCCCCTTTTAAATATTTGATACTATTTTGATTGGCTGACCATATCAGTTTCCCATTTTAAAAAAAAAGACTAATTTTTTATGTATTCAGAAAGGACAGCCAGGTATATTAATGAATATTGAAGCAGCCTTACATCAGGATATGTATGTTCTTTTCAACGGAGGTCAACAAAATAAGTTGCAAAAATTAAAAAAAAAAAAAAGCAGTTTTCAATTATAGTATTATGGAGTAGGAATTTTACTTAATTCAGCAGGAGGCTAACATTTTCATGTCTTTCTTTTCTTTAAAGAAAATGAATATATCAGGTTTAAAGAAATTAGAAAATGGAAATATTGCTGTGAAATTACCAGACAGCCCATTGTTCTAATAGCTTATGAAGCACAAGAAGAAAATGGAAATTAGTCAGTGAAACATTAATTTCTACAACTAGGATTGGGATTTTAATTTCTAAAACTACTGCTGATGTTCTAAATTGTTCAGAAAATCATGCAGATGTTTTAGCTTAAGTAGTAATGCAGTTTGTACAGATTAACTCCCTTTGCCTTGTGCCTAGTTTTCTTCACTTTTTACGTATTGCATGGAAATGAACACAGCTGGGATAAGAAAATTTTAAAAAAACAAATCATCAATAAGAGAAGCATTGAAATAATATCTGTGATATTTAGGTGATATGTCCCTGATTAAAAATGCAAGTTAAAATATTAGCTAAAAATATTTTCATCTAAAAAGGAAAAACACTATGAATTACTGTGTATAGATTTTTTGTATTCAGTAAGTTTATCATCCTTAGCAATACATGATTAAAAGTCAGCTAAGACAGAATGTATAATATCTCTGATGGGGAAAAAATGTTGGCTTTTCATGTGATGCAATTTCCTGTTCAGTATTTGAAACACATACTTTACTTGCAATTTTTCAACTAGATTCAGTTTTGTGTTCTTGAAAACAATTATTAATTTAGCAATTTAAAAAGAATTATGTCTCTGTAAATTCTTTTAAATCCTATATTTCTCACCAGTATTTATTAGATAGACACACAAGGTTGAAGTTCCTAGTTTAACTTATAGATTTTTCATTTAAATACTGTGAATTATAAATTATTGATTTAATAATCTGTCTTTCATAAGGCCTTAGTAAGTACTGATATTAAAAATATATAATTTAACAGTGGAAGTGACGGGGAAGGAATAATTCTTAACCCATGTAGTGCAAGGTTTTTCATTTGGTTTACAATATTCTGTTCTTTTAAAGTGGAAAGAAACTAATTCCATTTGGTTTGTGCTTCAACCCTGTATAGAACATGCACTTCTCAACTGAAAATAATCAATTGATTTCTGGACATATTTTGCAGCTATAAGGACTGGAAAAAAAAAAAAAAGAAAAAAAAAAAACAAACCAAAACCACCCTCAGAAATATTGATCTTATATTATATTTTATTTGCCCTTTTTTGCATTAATTTCGTATCATAACTTGGGAGATGGAAGTAAAATAAAATATCTTTAATAATATTTTACCCACACTAGGAGAAGATAAGTAATTTGCAACAAAAAATATATTTTGAGTCAATGTAGCCTTTATCCATTGAAAGCATACTGATTGACTTTTAGAAAAAATGTATTACTTTCAAATTAAAAGATTATTCACTTTCAGGGATCAGGACTTCAGGAAGATTTTAAAACAGACTTAGGCTTGAGTAAGTTTGCACCAAAAGGAAGAGACTTATCTCTGTTGTTCTATATCACGTCCCCCTGACCCCAAAAAGAGGATCTAGTGACAAAGCAAGAAACTGAGTCTCTCTTTAATATATAGTAATTGCAACAAAAATCTTCGCTAGCAGATGCTGAAAAATTCATTAGGAATCTTGGCACAACAATTAGTGGCTATTCAGTGGCTACATCAGAGGTAGACTAAAATTATCCATTGAATGACTTTTATCTATCTACATTATATCAAATAAAAATCAGATTGTCTAGAATAATATTAGAAAAGATAGTCTGATGCAAAAATATCCTGAATAGTTGGAGATTTCAGATGCCAAGTTCTTGATAGAAACAGCCTGTCTGAATCAAGCGTGTTCCACCCAGTAACATGGTTCTGATGACCCCTGAAGGTGACCTACTTCCAGTGGAAAGCAATTTAATGCTCTGCTGCACATAGAACTGTATATATGAATACTTGAGGGGAAAAAACCCCAAAACAAACAACAACAAACCAAAACCCAAACAGATTAATTACTGACAGGTACATTTGAATATGACTGCTTCTTAGCAACTTGCCTGTAGCCTGGCAAGATTGTTTCACCTCAGCTAAAAGGTAGAGACACATGGCAGTCTGCCTCTGCAAGTTCTCATTAGGCAAATGGCCTCCATTGTCCATTAGAGGAAAAATCTCCCTATTATTTAAGGAAATGTGACAGCAATGGAGGTGAAGCTTTGGCAGGAAATTCATCTGTGCATTACAAAGCTGTTTGCATTCTACAACTTTCACCAGCCTCTTTCCACTCTTTTATCTGACTGCTCAAACGCCCCCCAGGGTGGTGGCCATGGCAAAGGTCAAGAACAGACCAGCAGGATGATAAAAAAAGATTCTTTCAGGGGGAGAAGCTGCCATACACAAACAAGTTTATTGAGCCCAAGACAATGAGATGAGAGCTCTCATCTCAAAAACTTTATCGAATTAGTTACCATTACTTCGGAAAGAACATCAAGAACTTAAAAAAATTATTTAGAACTTTTACATACTCTCTGAAACCTAATAAAACTAAGAAATATGAAAATATCTGTTATAACATAAATATTGGAAGTCCTCATTTATGTTGGGAATTATTGTAGACATGCATAAATAATAACTAGTCTGTGCTTAGAAAAAACATGTCAGTTGCAAACTATTAAAATATTAATAAATTAATATAAAATAAATTAAAATAATTTTACTGTAATATATTAATAAAATAATAAAATAAACCAAGATTCTTTAATTAATATACAAATGCGTGTTTTACTAAAGACTAATTTACTTCAAAAAGATGCTTAATTAAAAAGGAACCTGAAAATGTGTACTTCCTTTAATAAAGAAATTTGCAATGTTTCAGTGGTTGAGTTTAAAGCTAAAAAGTTTGCTAGGTCTTTTATTATTTGTCATCAGTGGTAGCAATAAGGTGAATGTGAATTACCTGTCAGAATGTCCAGTAGTACTCTTATCAGGTCAAGGAACTGTTTGGCTATTTGATTAAAAAAGCCACAATGCAAATTCCTGTTAAAACAAAGACATAACAGAATCTTAACTTCCATTCTGTCATATATTAATTTTTAAACATACACATATTCAGGGTGTGCAAGTAATGAAGGAATTTAACAGGCATGAAATAGTTTCTGTAAGTACACTCATTCAGATATGAATTTCATAATAGATCAAAGTTTCTATTGTCAATATCTGGTTCCTACTATAATGCACACACCTCATAAAAACATACTTGAAAGCAGCTCACCCAGTAAAAACTGTTAGGTTCAAAAACCAACGGTTTTATGTATATGTGTAGTTATACCAACATTTTTCATTCTCCAGATTGTTTGTTAAAACATATGACTCAAACAAGAGTGGACTGATCTCAGAGGGATAAATAATTTTTTATTTTTAAACTTTTTTATGTGATTAATTTTTCCAACTAATCCCCACCCATATAGATACCTACTAAATTTTTGGATGAAATAAATAACATCACACTTCTTCTGATTTTCATTTTTAGTTTTCATACAGATATTCAAGTCTGGGTGAGGTGTTTAAGTTGGGAAGCTTGGATGAAAAAAATNTCTTTATCTATTCTACATTCAGGACATACTACTACTACTACTACTACTACTACTACTAATTATTATTATTATTATTATTATTATAAATGATTTTTAGATTTGAAATATTGTCATAAGCTATTTCAGACAAAATAGCTCTTTTTGCAAGGAGAAACTGTAAAATCAGCTATTTTGGTAATTGATTAGATTTCAAGATAAATTTATCGTGAAATTTATTAGCAAGAATTGATTTTTACTGCATTGTCTGCCAAATTTGTTACCTTAATTTTATATATATACACTTCAATATCTGTACAATTTAAATGGAACTCTTGGAAAAGTTAAAAACAGTTTAACCAGAGTGACCATCACTGTTAGAATTTCCTGAAGAAATGCTTATCAACAAATAAGGTGCCTTAGACTCTACAGTCATTGATAGCACTCTGTGGATCGATTAGGCCCGTTCTAAATCAGTTCTAAAATCTAGTTTTAAAACTTCTCACAAATGCATGTTGTTTTCAGCGCATTTATCTCACCTGCAATATTTTACGATTTTTTTTCACCTCTTTAATTTTTATGTGGAGCTGATCCTAAGAAATACTTGAATAAAACATGTTTGCAATACGTGCTCAGAAATTTCTAGAAATGTATTTCAGATATTTCAATATTCTAAAATTAAAAAATTCATCATGTACCTTGCTTACCCTTGAGTTTCATGAATCAATTTTCACTGTGTACATTTTATGCTGAGTAGACTAAAATGTGTTTAAAGAAGAACAGACTATAAATGTTTATATTTGTTTGCATTTGTACATATAATACAGATATTTATATATCCTTTTAAAAGATTTTATTTTGCCACATATGTCACATAACACACCTTCTTACATTATATAGCAAGATTCTTAGTTTTATGCCAAGAAATATTTTGGGAGTATTCCACGCTAATAAAAGCAGGACATTTTCCTGCAGATATTATATATTACATACATTTCTGTATCTATGAATAGCTCTGCCTCTTTTTTTCTATCTGTCTTTATATTTGTGTATGTAGAAACATAGGTATGTATGTAACTAATTTCAACAGGACTTGCAAAAAGCAAGGGAGTACTATTCCTCTCCTTTTCCTGCCATCATCAACATGGCTCTGTCTGGCACACAGTTCCCTCATCTGCAGTATATGCACACTTACTCCTCTCACTGAAAGTACTATTACATGCTTTGGAGATGCCTGATGCTGATTTCTTTCTGATTTCCACTACATACTTATGTAGACTAAGCTAATATGCCCCAGTCATTCTTTTATGTGATCAATGGAGAATAGAGAGCATGCAGTATCGCTGACTCAAGAACTTGAATATTTCCCCTTAAATCTTGGGTTACCAGAAGACAAGAAAACAATGGACAAGATCCTTTTTTTCCAAGGTAGTCAGCAAAATGGAAACAATGCCAAGCAAAAAACTGAGAATTAATGAGAGTTCTCTTGGAAAGAGAAAATTATGTAAAAGGCAGCAGAGAGAAGAGCTGGCATGGAACCTGATCCCCTGACTGCCTCCAGCATGAATGCAAGGACAACTGGTCTTCACATCTTGAAGATAAAAATTTCTGATATCTTATATTAGTGATGCAATGAATTATCCTTCTAATCTATCCACTAAAAGAAAAAGTAAAATTATCAACATAACAAATGAAATGCCTGTAAACCTCATCAGTCGCAGTGAAGGGAAAATGCACCTAAATCTGTAAAACTAAGAATGCATTAGTTAATTTCTATTTGAGCATTACTACGCCATAGAGAAGCATTTACAGTTTGTAGAGCAGTGTCATTTCAAGGACAGAAAGTGTTTCTTTTATTAAAAAAAAAATAGCATAGTCTGAAGTAATTGCAATATAATGCTTTTGTGATTAATACTGAAAGCACAGCTATCTGTAATACATACTCTAGAAAAGAACAATTCAAACTTAAAATTCAATTACGACATATTATTTAGATAAAAATTAAGACTTAAAGAATAAATCATCATTAAAGTGACAACAAATAATAAGATATAGTGAGGTAATTCTCCAGTGATTTTAACATGTCCAATACACTACAATAAAAAATAAACCTCAATTATCTGAAGAACTACCATTTGTGGTGAAACTCTGACCCTATTTGAAGATGCTTTAGTACAAATTTTAGAATAAATTAAAGATGACAGAGTCATAAAGTACATAAGCTCTGGCAATTTGTTGGAGAAACCACAATTTTTTATAATTTTCAAATCTTTGTTTATATTTGTAGCAATACTATCAATCATAAAGATTCAGTTTGGTATATTTACACACGAATAGTACCTGTTATCACAGTTATTTTCCATTTTCTGCTAGCTGTTAAAAATTAATTTTGAGGGAGGGTTGTAAGAAACATTTATAACAATATATAAACCAAGATGAAATCTAACTTTGATGAATTTAAGATATTGCAGGAAGTCACATAACCCTCTGCCTAATAGGCCTTCATTCCTTAACAAGGAATAACATTTTATCTATTTCTAAAAAATAAAAACCCAATTTTATATTTTAAAAACATAAGTAAAAACTAAAACTGAAAAAAACATATCCCTGAAAATATAATTCTAGGATTTAAAGGAACTGAACTAGATTCTGCGTTGTTGGAAAAATAGGGCAGTAAGAAGAACTTTATTTGGAGGAAAAAACCCAATCCAACCTGGATTAATTTCTTTTTTTCCTGGATAAGTATGGGAGATGCCAAGAACATCATATAAAGTAAACTTCATAAACTAATAATCCACGGCTGCATGTTGGTGAGCACTCTCGTCATGATACATGTGGTATCCATCTGCAAGAGGACATTAAACTTAATATCAGCTAAACAGCTGCTCACATTTTGGTTTCAAAGGTCTGAACCTTACAGACAAGCATACTAGAAGAAAACAGATGAAATTTAAGCTTTATGATGATGTTATTCAAATGTTATGATGAATTGTCTCAGAACAACACAAGAACAACAAGCACAAACTTGTGCACGTGTACATTAAGAAAATTACTGTCCTCTATCTTTCATACCATTGTAAGTATCTTGTAAAATCTTGAAAGTGCTAAAAGAGGTCAGAAACAGGTCTTGAAGGTATGAAGAAGCATAACTAGATTTCTCATTCATGTGAATTCTAATATAAATTTAAAACATCTCAATTTCAAGGTTCAAAATATAGATGAGACTGTTTCAAGAAATCAAAACAAAAAGTAGCAAAGAGATACACTTCATAGATTTTACTCTCAGGCAATGTATTCTACTGTTACATTATAAGAAAGATATTTCATATTCAGATAAAGTTGTAAGGTCAGCTTATTGTCAGATCACTTTTTTATTCTTACACATCTAAAATAAGACTGGGAAGAATGACTGAAGAATAGCATTTCTCATACAGGAAAGTAGAAGAAATATAGGCCTTTGTCCCCTGATTTCATTGTTAGAATTTGAAAAATGTAGAGCAGAACAATGAACTGTCATTTTTACAAAAATCATCGTTCAGAGATAAATTGGTCTAATCAGTCCAAGCAAATTACAAGAAACCTGGTAGTCTTAAAAAGACAAGAGAAATTACTTCTGGCTGAAGATTCCAGAGTGAGTGATCAGGCTAACTATAGTTATAACAGTTCTTTCTTGAACTATCTGAAAAAAATCCGCATCCTTTTCTTTGATGCAATGCTCTAACAATCAAATAACTAAAAAATAATTTTTCTGCCCATGACTGGGCAGCTCCATAGAGCGGGTGAGGATCTGACCTAGTGAAGGGAACCAGTGTCTCGCAAAACCCTGGAGTAGTTTAATTCTCCCCAAATGATGGACTCAGCCTGAAGTTGGGTCAGGACATCAGCCCACAGGTTGGACTGATATGAAACACTGATATGAAACACTTTTTCTCACAACTACAGAAAACACTATGCTTGATCCTCTGGTGAGCCCAAAGGAGAGAAGCTGGCAAAGAAAGAAGCAAGGAAAAAAAATACAATAAATTACAACCCCCTCCCACCTCAAACAACATCAACAACAACAACAAAAAACCCCCAAACAGAAAAACAAACAACCTTGAACTGAAACAACTTACTTGTAGAAGACACTGTAGTGAAAGAAAAGCAAGGACTGGAAACTACATCAAGGCAAGATTTTTTCAGAGGAATGATCTGTAAAAACAGAGAGCTGGTGAATGTCAAATTAGTTTTGGCTTCATATAGAGCATTTCAAACATGATGATGTTTCTCAGTGGTTGGAAAGCTTTCTTTTTGTATGAGTGCTCTTTATACACTGACGTAAGCTGCACAATTCCAGTATTTTGGATGCTCCTGTCTGCACTGCATGTCCTGCTGGAGTGGGTTTGCAAGTTAATTTTACTCTGAAAGTAATCTTGCTTTGACTTGGCAGTCAAAACCAGACACGATCAACAAGAAGCTTCAGAAGGGTTGTTTCAGAAGTGCATTACTGCTCCAAACTAAAATGCTAATGAAGATTGATCTTCTGTCAAATATAAATGTGGGGAAAACTAGAACTACTACTAGACAAACATTCTCACCAATATAACTTTTTCCTGCATTTCTGTTGTAGGGCTATCCCTACAACAGAGAAAATAAGAACTCTGTTCATCTTCTAAGAGCATGCAACTTCCATGCTGTATTGAAATAGTGGCAACAGATACTGGCTCTAACTCATGAAATTTGGAGAGCACAAACAAAGCATATTCAAAATCAGCAGACTTTAATGTCTTATCAGATACCATAGAACTAGATCATTAAAGTTCAGAGTAAGATGAATGCAAAGGGACATAAATTACCTCAAACACATTAAAAAAGAAATAATTGATGAACCAGATAGGAAAATTTCAAAATTGATACCAAAAAATGAAGTAACTTTAAAATAAACTAACTTATCCACATAATGAGATATATTTCCTACTCTTCCTACTCTTGACTTCTGTTAGTATTCAGCTTAATGTCAGCAGCATATTTATGTATTTGGATTATGAGCATGCATAGTTCTATTGCTAGAGAAAACTGTGAAGAAAAATTTCTGTTTCTCTTGCCTTACCTTTTCTTTCCACTTTCTCTTAACAGAGCAAGACATCTACCAGGATAGTAATTTTAAAAAATACCAGTTAGTAAAACCAGAACCACAAAGCTATAAACCTAGCACTTACAGCACTACAGACAGGGGGTTTTTTAGTGATTCAGTATGACAAAAGCCCACTTCTGTATGCTTTATATAATTTCAGAAAAACACGTAGTTAGCTGAATGTAAGACACTTTCCTTTCCCTGAAAAAAATTAGGCAGTTATCTAAGGAAGTAGAGACATACCACTCCTTCACAGTAAACTAAAATTTTTTGACCTCAACAAAACAAGACCACAAGCAGATATATGCATTCTTGTAAAAAATTAGGAGAAATCTCTTAAACAATAAAGACAGTGTGGCTTTTTGAATGTCATTCCCATAGTTTTTTCAGAGGAATTATATCTTAAAAATTCATATGCTGACTATTTAAATTTTTGAGGTTACTTTACTTCAGCTTCTTTCTGAAAACTTTCTCTTCTGCTCCTCTGCCCAAAAGTAAAGTATATGTGGGGAAAAAGTGGTTGAAAATGGAAGATCAGCAAAAAGAAAGAAAATTAAACTGTCTTAGAATTTTTTGTTCTGAAATACCAACCTTGCACCTGGGAGAAGTTAAAAACACCCAGTGTGGGAAATTTCACATATGTTTGTTTGCTTCGGTTTGTTTTCTGTCTGCTGGAAAGAAATGGATGTCTCTCAAATCAGATAACAGTATGCTGTTAGAGACTTATAAGCATTTTTCTCCCATAGGCTTGGCCCTCCTTGTAAGGGAGGAAGAGAGATAAGCGTGGAGATTGTAAAACACAGCCTTGTGAAGGATTCTTCTTGGGTCAGACCTTTTTTGTTAATGTGAGGCTGGGCGGGGTGAGTGCACTTTTTGCCCCTGCTAAGTTTGAGTTAACTTAGCAGTGCATGTGTTCCCATTCTGCCAGTGTAGTGATGAAATAAACCTACTCTTTACACTTCAGGTGGGGATTTTGGCCTTGTTGGTTACCTGCAGATATTTGGTTCACACAGTGCAATTTATATTTTGTTACAGAGATGGCTGCTTTTTAGAATTGGATTAAGCAATAAACAGCATTCTACTTTATGTACATTTGAAAAAAATTTTGCAATAAAAAGTATTTTGGACATGTGAAATAATGCACAGGTGGCTGTCTAAAATGAGTTTTAGAAGACTAGAGAATCAAATATGGTGTTATGTATTTCCTAATCAGAAAGAGGAAGCAGAACACGTTTTTTTTATCACTGTCTCTTTCATTCCTTATTATTTCTAATTATCCCCTCTTTTATTAGTTGTGAAGTCTAACAGAAATTTAATGTAATTTTAAAATGTAACATTGATTAAAGACGGATCCACAGGCATCTTACTTCACCACCAATAGGTGTAAAAATCTATTTTTACTTGGAACACAATGTTTACAACAAATCTTGATGTCCTGAAGGGAACAATGGAAGTGCTCTGTACTTTCTGATGCATCTCCGTGAATCTTTAGAAAGTCTTATCATTGCAATTTCAGTTAATTACTTCTTGACAAGCTCTTTTTTTATTACTTAAATTAAGTAACAACATTATTCCTTGTTCATATGTTAGGAAGAGTTGTCCATACCATGATAAAATTTGAAGCAAAATATGATTTTTATGAATCTAAAAAATATTTTCTTTATTGCTTAGCTGCAAAATGCAGGGATTGTTTATAACAGAGGGATCGTATGCAGGTATACGTATTACCTGTCTATTTGCAGTACTATCTTTTCTGTTCAGATTTCCAATGGCCAAAGAACTGTGTAATTTTAAAAACTGTACTGAACAAATGATTTTAGCCAGTTGTATGGAGGAGGGGAAGTGAAAAATGTCAATAATAACAAAACTTGTCTAGATACCAAGAAAGATTATAATTAGGTAAAAAATGTTCAACTTTAAATATATCTACTTAGAGACACTACAAACATTCTGATTTTAAGTCTTTTGCTTTGTCCATTAATAAAATAGACATCTGTCCCTTTCTTATATTTGGAATTATTTTTCATCTTTATTGTAATTTTAATATTTTAAAAACCCCATTAGTTACATTTAGATTGCAAATAAATAAACAACAATACAGTATTTTTTCTGTTCTTCCCCAAAATTGCCAACAAATTGATAGATTGAAGCAGAACGAGCCACAAAAATTCAAGAAAAACAACTACAGAGCAGGTGTTTTGAAATGATTTTATGAGATATTCTCTTTTTTGAGAATAACTTCTGCTTTCCAAATAAGGAAATGCCTGTTTTTCAGCCTGGGGTCAACCACCAATTTAGATAGACTCTTGTGCTTAATATTTCTCATTAATTTACTCCAGGCATACCCTGTGGGAATATTAGGTACCTAGACTCTCATTAGTCAACAGGGCAAGGGTAGAGTATCTGGTCTTCAAACTGTTTTGCAAAGGAGGCTCCTTCTCTTCACAGAGCAAGATTATTGCCTGCCTACAAAGAACATCTGCTTTCTAACAGAGTATATAGTTCCCTAATGTCCAACTTTCAAAGCCTAAAATAGAATATAGCTTCCTTTGTATGTTGAAAATTGAGGAAATTTAACATTTTCTTATTGAATTGGCTGCACTTTTCAGAAACATCAAAAATCTTTTCACACTCTTCAAATTGGTTCTGCAAAAGTAGTGTATACAGAAAAGATTTACGCACATCCAATGCCAGTCAAACTTACTTGTAGGGTTTCAGCCAAGCTGATGGAATATACAGGTTTGTCTAGATTATAAATAGTTTTTCAAAATCCTCAAAAATTATCTAAACAAGAATTACAGGTATTAAGAGAAAATACATGCAGATAATTCAGAGATGATGGCTGTATTTCTGCACATCACTGGAACATTTTCTTAAAAACTGTGTATGTTCTAAATTACTAAAGGTAAATTTTGTTAGTTTTATTTCTGTATAAGAAGCTTTTTGTATTCTGTATTCAAATCCCAGATGGAAAGGAAGAAATTCTTAAATCTCAAAGCTTACTGGACATGAAGAGAAGACAGCACATCTCACACAACCAACTAGAATGATGTGCATTTATTTATGCACGTGGACACAGATGATTAAATATAATTATCTATCTAGACATCAGCTTCATCTCACATAGTTCCAACATTTTAATTGGAATTAAGACACATGAGACTGTGCCTTATTGATTCATTAACAACTGCATAAAGTGCACTGTCAAGCATAAGGCTAAAGTTTGCATACTTCTAGCCTCCTGAGAGATTTATTATTAAATCACTTCTAAAAACTCAGTGTAGGTCATTATTACAATATGGCATAGAATTATTGCATATGTCTTAGAGAAATAATGCATAAAAACAAATTTGGAAAGTCTTCCAATTATTGAAAACAATTCTCAGGGTGGAAGGTGGCAACCGACAGCAAAAGTCAGGTGACCAGAGAGAGATACGGAGCTGGATTTTAACAGACTTAGACTTTGGGGGTAAAAGAACACAGGGGCTCTTTTGTTTGAGGTCCCTTCTCAGAGGCACCAGCTTAAGCTTTTATTTTATATTTAGTTATTGCACCAAGATTGAAGCACTTTAAGGATCAAGATGTCTGAGACTCTGCTATGGAAAGCTGGTGCCAAGCTGGTGAGGAAGCCTGGTGTGACTGTATGAGTGGCACAGATGTGAAAGGGCCTTAGTGCCAGCTCAGGCAGTGCCAGTGTATCTGCCAGAGTGGATCCTGGACAGATGGACAGGGAGCTTTACTTAACATACGAGTCCACTATCAGGACTTACCTAAAGGCAGGTTTACACAGACAGTTCCACTGCCTACCTGATACCTTGGGACTACTCCCAGGTCTTCCTGCTTGAGGTTTGCTAGTAAACTGCACAATATACCGGTTTAGAGAAAGCAAGATACTTTTCCATTTCAACAGCCAGCACCAGGCACAGGAGCTGTGAGCCACAGCTGCACTTCTACAGTCAGTGCTGAGGCCCTCACTCATCCCAGTCAAGGCAGCCCCTCCCAGTAACTGTTTTTATGGGACATGCATTTTTGTCTCCCCTCTGTCAGATTGTCAAACCAATTCAGTTCCTGCCACTGAGACCCCTCCTACCTCTGGCAGCTGACACCCCTGGGGTGCCCACACCCTGGGTGGGCCCTGCTTGCTGACACCAAATCAACTCACACTAGGCTTGCCAGTAGCTGGAAGTGGTCTTTGCAGTGCTCATTTGCACAGAGCAGATGAGATTACGTGAAGAAAGAGTTAAGAAAGGATTTCAGAAAGTAAGAGACATGATCACGTGCAGGACTTGGTCAGGCAAATGTCTGACCAACATGCAGTGTTTTACGTGGCATGGGCACCTTTATATCCCTAATCCCCTAGCCTCAAATATTCCCTTAAAATCTTGCAGAGCTTCACAGACCCCAAAAATCCTCAATCCCCAAAATTCCCAAATCCTCAAGTTCATCTTATTTTCGCTTTCTTTTCAGTTGCTAAGATCACATGACCTTCACAAAACGCTTCCTGGGATTTTGTAAGGGTCTACCAATAACTAACTCTGGATTTTTGGACTCTGCCATTATTTCTGTTGTCCCTTGCTATCTAATATATTTATGCCTCCCTGTGGTCATATTTAACACTGCTCCATTTACTTATTACTCCCTTTTTGCATTGAAAAAAACCATGATTATCAGACAATCTCAACGAAGCAGATGCTTTCACTTATAACTTAATTTTACAGCCTTATTTACCAAATTCCAAATTACCTGTCTGCCATTTTGACTTCCACTTCTTACAATAATGCTCAAATTTTTGTTCAGCAGAGGAGACAGTTGTGCCTATCTCTTCATGAACAACTAAGTAGCTTCACCATGACCATCTACCCAGTTATTATTCCTGTTTTACAACCTCTCCCCAGTTTATGATTGCTTTCTCACTAACTCATACCAAGCAGACATAGTCTGTTAGTATTTCAATCTGTAATGCAAACACTGATGTTATCATTGGCTAACCATTTTTCTCTATTTCTACAGGTATTTTCTTATATCCCATTAACAAGTTAATACCTTCTGACACCGAAGGAACAGGCTTAACAGTTTCAGTTTTCTGCCTAAAATTCCTTTCTGCCTTTTTCCCTTCACATGTGTCAACCATAGGCTCACTTAGTGAACCCCTTCTTTATCTTATCTCACACAGACTCTATATAACTTTTCTGAATCCAAGACTTCTGCTTGAATATTCCTTCACTGTTTGAACTGTTTTTATCCAATACTCCCTCAAATTATCTTACCCTTAATTTTCTTCTTTCCAACAGAAGAGAAGTTTAGAGCATACCGTATATAATCCTGGAATTAATGCAACAAACTACACTTTACAGAAGAGGTATCTTGATTTAGTTATCTTTCAGTAGACTACTATCTGTTTTCTTAATGCTGCCTTTTTTGCTGTACCCAGCCTGATTTTACAGGAAAGCCATTTCCCTCACTGATTTGACGAATCAGTCTGGAAACAGTGCTTTTAATTACTCCGTTTGAAATAAAAAAATTAAAGTGTCTTTATGCTATAACATTGAAGAAGCAACACGATGAGCAACAGTAAAAGAAAAGCAAAATCACTGTAACACTGTTTATATAAAGAGGTAACTGTACAGCAAACATGAAAGTAATTTTGTATTATGAATTGTAAAATGTGCCTGAGTAAGGCATTTTGAAATTCATATCTTAAGTTACTATACAATGTTGATGTGCCCCAATTTCATATCTTTGCTTAGGAAGAGGTCCAGGGCTTGCTTTGTTTTATTCCTTTTTAACATCAACAGCTACCATAAGAATGATAGTTTGGTGGAACAGCCATGTTAACTCATTGCTAAGTCAAGGAAAAGGAAAGGATATTTATACATCTGGATCCTTTCTGTTATTTCCTACAATCTTAGTCTTATTCATTCCATCAGACCTGTGTTAATCAAACACAACATCCATCTGGATAGCATGCTGAAATTCTCTTTCTGCGGCATCCAGAGTATAACAAATTAGGATACCATTGGTACAGCTTACTTGTAGCAGAGTCAGAATGGCAACCAACATATATTCACTTAGCTCATGTAAAGTGAGAGTCAGAAAAAATCATAAATCCTGCAGCTAACTGTAGTTTTATGGTTTTTCTTCTCTAATTCTTTAGCTGAAAAATGTCATAAATAGTATTTTCCTCCTTAACATTAAAATTTTATGAACACAAAAAGGTTATAAAACATTTGTTAACAAAAAATTGAGGGAATCATACATATTATTTTAGATACTATTTTAGGACCTTAAATTAACACAGATATTCATGTTGGGCTGGACATATGACATCCAGAGAAGATTTTTGTTCTTCAGTAATAACTAATGGAGTTCAGACCAGGCAAGGCATTTAGATGTTGCTAGATATCTACATTCAGTCACGGATATTGCACTCAGTGTGTCATGGATCACAGGTCATAGTCACACATGGGTGAGAACACAAGTGTTCCTGTAGAATTGGAGCTTAAGAAAAAAATTAAAGTTTAAGAAAAAAAAAATGGTTTGTATTTATTATTTTTTGAGATAAAGGAATAAAACTAAGGGAATACTCTGATCACTCTTATGTGCACAAATATTCCTTAGCATGCGCAATTAAATATTCTTATCAATAAAACTTGTTACTTGAGTCACTAAATATACTATTACTCAGCAGTACTGTAGTCAATAATCATATACCTGATTTGCATGTATTGCATTAAGTTTTGACAAAATTTTGAAATGTAGAGACATAAGGACAAAATTATTCCACAATTTTGTTAATATTATTTCCGTACTAAAATTATGCCAGCTATAACCTGGTCAACTACTCTAGTTTTCCAAATTATATTGTTTTAAGTGTTACATACTGTTTAATATAAATAGTTTAGATTTTTTATGTAACCCTTTTAATTTTCTGTAATCCCATTTCCAAATGAAAACTGTAAATCTCTCTCTTGTAACTTGAATATGTTTTTAAATCAAAGTCGGAAGTCATAATATTGCAAAACTCAGACTCAGGCTAGAGAATTACTTACTACTAAATGAAGTAGCTTTGTTAAAGCTCTTTCTTGACCTGTCACAGGTCAATACAAAGGAACTTCTAAAGGCTATTCATTTTAATGTCAAAAAATGGTCTCCTAGTATTCAGGGCAATGTAAAGTTATAGAACCAAAATTCCATATTCTAGTTGCATATTCAATCAGGAATTTGAACTATAATCTTCTTAAGAACAACTGTTACAGTGTAATCTGATTAGCTGCTCTTTGTTTGTTGGGTTGCTGGGGGTTTTTTAAGTTTTCAATTTAAGGATTTGGAAGAATACTCTGATCTTTATTTACAAATAATCTATGTAAAAACAATCACAGCAATGAAAGATGAAGTAAAAATCCATTTGGCTAATCCTTCCACAATCTTGACATTGTTAATAAAAGCCATCAGTTGCTTGTCTAGGATACAAACTGGATAATAATAATAAAAAAAGTTCAGCATTTGGTCACAGTGCTGTATTACCAGGTTAGCATAATGATTCTTGCTAGTCATGAAAGAAAAGATGAATCACTAGAACAAAGGAAATCTATACATTCAATTTCCATCTGCTTAAATAAGAGATTAATTTAAATATATGTGTATATGCATGTATCTATGTAGATGTTTAATCTAAACATGCAGCCATGCTGCTCAATAAGTTGAATAAGCATAGTATGTGCAAGTAAGATGAGGTAATTTTAAAGAATGGAACTTTCAGTTTCCATTTCACCTGTTGTGACACTTCACATAACACTTTGAAGGAATAAAGAAAAATAACCAATTTTCACACATTTGTCAGCAGAATTTAAATGGTTAACATGGATATCTTCATTCAGATTTTCTCTTTTGTCAGAATTATATTCAATAGGGATAAAAGGGTCAGGTTAAATTAGAATAAACTGTTTTTTCCTTCCCCATCCAAGAAGATCTAAATCTCTTAATATTTCTTTATATCCTTTGACATATGTCCTAGTTAGAAGCACTGCTTCTTAAGTATGTGACTCACTAAAGTTTTTTAACCTAGATATAAGTGGTGAAAGCATAAGAAACACCTCAAAATGTAAACATTTATGTAAGGATCTTATTAAATCTTAGGAATATGAGAGTTAGTGTATATTACGTCACCTCAGAAACCTTATCAATGATTTGGAGTTTTTTTCTGGAGAGGCATAAATTGTTGTAAGGTGACTGTGGCATAGTTGCTAATATCTGTACTACAGCTGCAGCACAGTTTTGACGCAGAAATGTCAATGAGGTTTGTGTACATATGCAGATATGTATGTGCATGTGTACATATCCGTAGATATATTGGTATACATACATATGTTTCAATATAGAGACATATATAGGGTTTTGTTGTTTTATGGGTTTTGATGTGTTTGGTTTTTTTGGTGTGTGAGTGGGGGTTTTTCCAGGAAGAAGTAGTGGCTTTTTGTTTGTTTTGATTTTTTTAGTATTGGTAATTGGCTTATTTTCTTTTTCAAATAAGGTGAAATTGTGTACATAGTGATCCAGAGCGGAATTTAGTGACTTTAAAGAGTTTTTCAGACTTACTGGGTGATACAATGAAGAAAAGTATCTTAAGAAATTTTTCTGAAACGCAAGAGATGCAGCTATGATAAGACAGTCATAGTTAGGATAATATCACTGTTATAAAGAAAATTGATAATAAAGGGTTGATCTTCACTTTCTGCTCTCACAGCTTACTGAATGGATACCAATAAAAATAGGGACCAACAAAGTGGGAGGCAATACTCTAATGTGAATGATGCCATAAGATGGAAATGTAGGCTAGAGGATTTATGCTGTTTCTATTATGCTTGTAAGTCCATCTGATTGACCCCAAAATATATGCTTATCAGATACCTAATGGTCACCAGAGACTTGACAACCTAAATTGCTTAGGTCTAATGAAGATAAATAGCATTCTAGACATGGATACATACTACATACCGAAGGGAAAATGACACAGATGTTGTTGCTAGGCAACTCATCGACTTCTCTCTCCCTATAAAACATACATTTCCTATGATTTCACTGTATGTGTAGCCAGAAAAAGATGGGGATGGAGGGGCAAGGGGACACACACTAGTGTCCTCTTTCACTGAGTTACTACTGCATAGTAATGTATCAGAAAAAAAATCCATATTCATGAATTAATTTTACTATGTTCTTAAATATAAGACATTCGTTCTTTCTTATGGTTTTTGGATATAAAACAGGGTAGGAAAGCACAGTCACTGCTAGTCAGTTTTAAAAAGTTATATTGTACATTTTTAATTGAATAATGATGCTCTCTTTAGCGATTTATGTTGGTAGCAATTTTCTTGATATAGTGCCAATGATTTTCTGTAATTGGATGAAATTGCATTCTGTTTCAGTTCAAACAGTAAGAATAAAGGATTCAGCTTTATCACCATTTATTCTGTCTGCAACCAATTTATGACAGATTGTTGTTTTCTGTTTTATCCTCTTTCTCCTCTTATAGAATAGGTCTTTGATTGTTCTTGTTACACAGAGGTTTTCTAAGTGCTATACAAGTACTGCCTAAGCTTCATAATTGAGATTTATTTCTTACAAAGTAAAATTGAATCACCATTAAGAGAAGTGTATAGAGCTTAATGATATTCTAGTAAAGCTCAGAAACCCATCCCATAACAATTATTTCTCTAAGAACCTGTTCTCTTAGATTTTCTTGGTTGTGCTACAACATTGCCGATTAATGCAGACTCCAAGTAGAATGAAGATTATTTACAGTAAAAGCAAATGTCATTTTGCATTCCATTCCACTTTGATTCTTTGTTTTAGAAACCACTTCAATGTACTTTGTTCCTGCATTCTCACATAGCTGCTTGGTGACAAGAATAAAGCTATAGAAAGACATCAGCACACTTACTATAGTGTAACAAATACAATGAATTTAATATTAGTTCAGCAGTGTACTTGATACAGAAGTGCATGCTCTTTGATACTGGCCCTGACTGTCTTCTAGACAGTCTTCTATGGTAGTTATAATAAATATTCAACATGCTTAAGATGCATGAAGAATGTTTCTTAATTTTACACAACTCAGACTTTCAGTTTTCCTCACAGCTAATGCTGAGATAGGTAACTGGGAAAATCCTAATTTAGTGGCCTCCAGATCAAGCAATCATACCACATGCAGTTATATTTTCAAGAACCTTAAGACTAAAATTGAGATCAAGCATTCAAAGAATTATTATTTTTGATTCATTTTTACATTCATTTCTTGTCATCATTTAGGCCACTGAGCAATTAAAAACTTTATAATCACTTTAAAAATAAAATACTACTCAAATGTTGTTTTAATGCTACATCCAACACTGGATAAGAGAATATGTAGAACCTCCTGTAACTTAAGTCCCAAGGCTATGCATTGTGATATGGCTCTCTAAAATAGCTAAGTTTTTTTCCTTTTTTGATATGAAAAATATAGGGTTTGCTATGTTTTCTCTGATTTTTTTTTCCTCTTTTGCATCTGGCTTGCAACTGATTTTAATAAACTATAACTTCCTATGCTACATTTTACTCCAATGTGATGCTGCACAACGCCCTTATAGCATGCTTTAAATCTGGCCAGTGCTGTAGTGGTCAGGTGGGTAGACCAAATTATCACTGCAGGTCCCTTCCATCTGGAACTATTCAAATAACACACATATTGCATTGAAACTCCATGAAAAGTTTATCCACTAAAGCCTTTGATTCTGCATCAGAACTAAAGGACAACATTGGGAAAACATGGCATATTGTATTGACTCTCCCAAGCTGCAAGCTGTATGTATTTCTTTCCTTTCTCTGCTACTTTTAAATGGAATTCTTACTGCCCTGCTTAGGAGTTATCCAGGGCTCAAAATAGAAATGCTATATTTTTTAGACATCTAATTCCATTTTTCTGTAAAATATATATCAGCTTTGGAGAGTAAACTCAGGTTGTGTCAGGTATACAATATCTGCCACAAATAAGATTCAGGGGGGACAATTTTTTTCTTAGTAAGTGTATTTCAGAGAGATAAGGCGAGGGATGTGGAGCTGGTTCCCCCATGCCAGTGAAGGCAGGAAATTTATGCCTCTTTGCTTTGGTGGAACAGTCTTTTTGAAGTCATGGCTTCTTTTGTTTGACTCAGTCATACACACTGGAAAGAAGTACATTTTGACAAGATTCTCTGTTGCCTTTTGCTGAGGACAGAGTAAAGAATACCTAGTGCTTTCCAATATCAGTTTTCATACCTGAGATTATGTCTCAATGCAGCAGAAATACAAGATGGGCAACACTGAAGAGCAGAGAGGTTCACACATTTTATCCAGTGAAGATTGCTTTCAACTGTAAACAAAAATCCCATCATGCTGGACTTAGTCCTAATTTTGTATTTAGTGGTCACTGGATACAATAGGAGCAAAAAATCCTACAAGGAATGCCTTTTTCTCAGACATTTTCAGTGGTACTCATTTGTTCAAACATTCCTTAGCCTTTTGATTTTATCCTTATAACATATGCTGATGAAATTTGTTGAAAATTTTGCAGCGGGGTGCAGACTTCATCATGTGATAATCTTTTATTTCTAATATGCTTTTATAATCAATGAGATATTTAAAGTTAAAATTCACAATATTATTACTGGAACCTAACTGGTACATTTCATTATTAATGAAAATAAGATGGGAGATCACGGGCTTTGAGTTGTGTCATATTACAAGTAATTTAGGAATATACCAATAGCTTTATCTGCTTTCTTTTGCTGGCTAACTTAACAATAAAGCAGGAATTAAGAAGAGATACTTAGAAGTGAAGTGATTAGAGTGTCTTTTAAAAATAGTTTTCATGCTCAAATAAATATTTCAATAAAGTTCAGATTTAGAGGAATATTCACATATATTTATGCTTTCAATATTGTCATGAACTATAGCACATCAAAACAATGGAATTTATACACTGAAGAATGGCATAGAACAAAGAATGCAGAAAACCTGAAACTTCTGTATCTTTAAATTTAGAACTTGGCTTTGTGGTTTTAGGTCGATTTCAGTTGTACTTTCAGAAAAAGCTTATTCTTTCTGCAATATGAAATAGCAAGAGGAATTATACAGAAGTAAGATATTTTTAAGATTTTTATTGCTGAGGCAAGTAGGTGACATAGTTGTGTTAACCAATGTAATAGTACTGTGGAGAAAAGACTTTGTGTAAAACCTCTTCATTTCTCTGGTCATGTACGATAATAGCCCTCTGGAGGTTACAGCCTCCAAGGCAACAAAATAGTTGGCACATATAAATTCATAACAACGTAGATATATAGTCTAAAGAACAACTTCAAGAAAATATTTCCCATATAAAAGATTTTCACAAAGACTATGTTTAGTTTATTGTATTGTTACTGGTGGTGAAGCAATGTAATTAGTATTTAAATATTTTTTAAAAATATTTTTATTTTGTTTTCTGCCTAGCATTTAATTTGAAAGTTATCTTATTAAAGTAGCTATAAATATTCCAGAATGAAAAATCTATCATCGGTATGTTAACTATATTACCACTGCACTATTATTTAATTCTTTAAATTTTTATTTAAAATATCAGGTGTTTATCAGAGTTTCTCAAGAAATAATATAGTTGATATCATAAAGTGGCTTGGACTGTTAGGCATAAAAATAGTTTTATAATAACTTTTAATAAAATAAGTTTTAGTATATCTGTAGGGTCTTAACAGATATTTAGACAGCTTTTAACATTATTTGCAATTTCTAGAGAATATTTAAGGTTGGTTGGTTGGGTTTTTTTTGTAGAAAGTTGAAATGAAACGTTTATGTTATACCCTTTACTCATTCCCCTTTCTGTAAACATACCCTCCCACCCCCATGCAATGAAATCACACATTTGCTCTTTAAGTCTTCCAAGAACTATTTCTGGTAGGAAAAATTTAAAATCTTTTGGATAGTATTTTAAGAGGGGTCAGTGTTTCTGAAAAAGGAAGATATGCCTCCCAAAGACGCTGCTTTAATGCTCCAAAACAGTCAAACTCGAACTACAAGAAAATAAAATACTTTGCAACACTGTTTCACAGTTGCAATTGCAATTGCCTAATTATTGACAAAAAAATTAATTTTAGATGCAGACACTTGAAGCAATTAGGACACAAAAACGGTTAAGCCATTCCTTGAATTTTACTGAACAGGGAATTGAGATCAAATAAACAAACGACTTGCTATTCAGTTACACCCAAAGATATGTAGATGTCAGTGTCAATAACACTGCAGTACACAGTGTCTTCTAAATTGTTGAGCAAGTTTGAAGAATGATTTTGAGGCTGGTGAGAAAGCATTGGTCTTACATTGTTCTATGTATCCTAAGTTCAAATATTTGAAACGACCTTCCTTTTATTAGATTTTTCCTGCTTGTATGCTTGTTTGTTTTAATTGGAAGAGAAGGCATAATCTCAAATTATTCATAAAACTTCTACTTGAAAAAAAAGTAATCTTTCTTCTCTACTGGTTTGCTATTTATTAATAGGGGCTACATATCCTTAGTATTATATGAGACGCCTACTTGGAGGATTCAAAGACACCACTTTGAAAACAAGACCCAGTCTTCAACAATTACTAGGGAATAAAACACACGGAGGATCTTCAGCTGGATTCTTTGTGAGAAAATCTATTTTGCCAAGGAGACGTTTGGAACTTGATGATCATACACCAAAATAAGCAAGCTAAGTATCCTTTTAGTTTACTCAATATTTCTCCTGCCCCTGTTAATACAGTTTTCTTTCAACTCATCAAGGCTTTGGCAGAAGTCCTTCACTGAGGCTGTACAGGTAAATTCTACAGTTTATATCTGTATATTGTAAAAACAATCTATTTGGCATCTCTTGTTGGATCCCACCATGTAATTGTCCGCATTTTCCTTTGAATTGCTCCTGGGTTAAGGTTTCCTGCTTTGTTGAGAGTGTGGAAATCTGCGTTGTCAGACAGATTGCCGGTAAGCAGGTTTAGACACATTAGGACTCTTCCAGCTGCCCAGTATTTACAGATTCTTGAGCATAGAAAAACCCAGGAATTTTCCTCCACTGTGGCCGCTATGTAGACATTATGAACACATAATGTCTTCCTGATGCAATTGGCTGGAATAGGCATAATTTCTGCTGCTGAGACTCCAACCTTTTTCACTGCAGGCTCATTCCTAGTTAAAGAATAATGAGAATGAATTTTGTCTGTCACTGAGGAATCCTATATATACAATTAATGAACTAGCTAGTAATTAATATCAAAACTTTCAGCCATAGGAGATATTGCAGAGTCAAGAATAATCTGAAACACAGTTTATGTGATTGCAATAACTATGTAAAACTAATTACAATATTTCAGATATTCACACAGAATCTATTCCAGCTTTAATAAACCTTGAATTTGTTTTGTTCCATGTTTTTAATGGTTGAATTTATGTTTGATGGCAAAACATTATGCAAATACTGTTGTGCAATATACATTATAACTTTGTGTCTGTCTAAAGTCGACATTGCTACGTCTTTCAAAAGATAATTCATCATACTGACATTTCATAAGACATTAACAATTCAAAAACTACTTTATGGCTCACAAGTAAAATGCATGCTCGACTGATGGCTTTGCAAGAGATGCAAAGGCCTTTAAGTTCACTGTGATGCTAACAAGAAATAGAAAAAGTTGTGTCATCAGTAACTAATTGAATCAAGCACAAAAATTAACAGCTTTTGTTAAAAATATCACCTTAAAAATTCTGTATAATTCTGCTTGGTTTCTAAGCAATATTTTTTTTATTATATTCTATGTCTGTTTGTATACAACATTTTTAATAACATTTGTTTGTACTACTTCTCTGATTATTCTTTTATTAATTTTAACCTGTATGTATTCAATTCTGTCATATTTTGTAAATGCATTATACCAAAACAAGTTAACAGAAAATAAAATCCTGGTAATGCACGAGAAGCAAAACTTTCGTTGTCCTTAAATCAATTTTTATGGACTTGCCTAGTGTGATACCACTTTAGATCACATACAGACTTTTGAGAAATATGTGAATGACATGATTGAGAAATATGTAAATGCCCTGACAATGTCCATATAAAACTTGTTTTTCAGTTCATCTCTGGAGAGCCTGGTTTTATCCCCTGCCCCCTTCAAACACCCTTAAAGCCCTCTCAATCAGCCCTGCAAACACATGAGCTAGACTCCTTTTGTCCTTCCCAGACAGTTGAAGTTCATCCAACCTTAGCAGTCTTGATGCTGTAAAAATTGCCCCATGATCAAAGAAATCAAAATTTAGAAAAAAAAAAATTGTATTTCCATGGTTATTGTCTATGGTGTACAAGTATAAAGATGGTGGACAGTAGAAAATATATTGGATATGTAAAATCGGAGTTGATCGTATCAATATAAAGAGCATTTAATTTAGTTAACATGTTCAAAAAATATCCTTATTGATGGGCCAAAAATACATAATTGCATATATTGCTCTTTCTGTTGTTTTTATAAGTATTCAAAGGAAAGGAAGATATTAATAATTCATGACTGTTAATTGTTCAAGGCAATAATGACATCTCCTCAGCATCCAGTTTGAGTGTCTCAGTATTTTAGAATTCCCAAACAATCTCTTATTTGCAAGTTTTTGTTGCTTTTACTAACTAAAGCTCATTCTGTACTAAAGAAATTATTTATGGACCTAACTGCAAATGCATGGAGCCACAGCTTTTTCCACTTACTTCAGTGAGTAATAGATGTTTGCATTTTGAGTTTTGACATTGTATAGAAAGATTAGCAGAGGTGTTGGCTTTCATAAATCATATCTAATAACTTTTAGCTTAAAGAATCAACTGTAATATGTCTACTGCAACAACTCCATCCAGAGCTCTGTTTGCATGGCCTTTTTTTGGAAAGTAACTTATAAACTGACTTCAAAAGAAATATAATCACATATCCATCAAAATTTCTAATTGTTTTCCAATCTCGTATTTACAAGTTTTTGTTGCTTATGCTAACATAAGCCCAGTCTGTACTACAGATATTATTTGTGGACCCAACTAACAAAATATTTAAGCAGTTTCGAAATCTATATTTAAAAAAATGATCATTGATAAAAGGGCATTTTAGAAATATTTATGAACGCTTCTCCTGCCAACCCCACAAAAGTAGAAACAGAGCTAGACAATCCCATTGTTTGCATTTTCTCAGTGTACAAAATTAATAAGGTAACTGAACACTGAGAGCTGATCTTCTATGCATTCTAAGGGTTTGTGTGGTGCAGAATCTAGAGACTGCCTTTCACAGAATTATAGAATCAGTGTTCAACTGAATTTGAATTTATTTTTTTATTTCATTACTTTGAAATTTAATCAGTAAAGAAAGCAAATTATTCCAATTTAAAGTGCTTTTATTCTGAAGTAGGTGTTTCCAGCTTAATTTTGTATAAAATATTAAACACAATCACAGCCATGATAATTCCATTATTTAGAAATGCATCCAGAAATGTTACATTTACTTGGATAGCAGCAGCACAACAGAGAATTTAAAGACAGGATAGGATATGCTGAGTTGGAAGGGACCCACAAGGATCAATAAGTCCAACTCCCCACCCTGCACAAGCTGTGTCTCTAGGAATCACACCATGTGCCCAAGAGCATTGTCCAAACACTTATTGAACTCTGTCAGTCTTGCTACTGTGACCACAGGCCTGGGGAGCCTGTTCCAATGGCTATCAAACCTCTGGGTGAGGAACATTTTTCTAATATCCAGCCTAAACCTCCCCTGACACAACTTCAGGCCATTCCTTCCTGGTCTGGTCTGGTCACCAGAGTGCCTATTCCTCCTCTTCCCTCTTCATGAGGAAGTTATGGACTGAGGTCTCCCCTCAGTCTCTTTTTCCCCAGGCTGAACAGATCCAGTGACCTCAGGCACATCTCAAACAGCTTCTCTTCACGGCCCTTCACCATCTTTGTTGCCCCTCTCTGGATGCTCTAGAATACTTTAATGTCTTTCTTACGCTGTGGCACCCAAACCTGCCCCCAGCACTGGAGGTGAGGCTGCCCCAGTGCAGAGCAGAGGTGACAATCCCCTCCCTTGCCTGGCTGGTGATGCTGTGCCTGATGCCCCCCAGGACAGGGTTGGCCGTCCTGGCTGCCAGAGCACTGCTGGCTTGTGTTCAACTTTCTGTTTGCCAGTACCAGTTTCTTCTCTTTCCTCCTTTCAAGATAGTTTAAAGCTCTATCAATAAGCCTCACTAGCTCCTTTGCTAGAACTCTTTTTCCTCCTATAAAAAAGGCCCATTCTGTCAGCTGTCAATAGATCATCCCACGGTCAAAATCTCAAAATTTTTCTGATGACACCAACTTTGGAGCCTCCAAGCTCCAGCAAGCATTAAACTGATGAATCTATCTATTCCCATCAATGTTATTCCTTTCTTGCATATTGATCAAGACTACTTTCGATGAATCTATTCTTAGAAATTACAAAATGTCATCCAAGTTAGATTGAAAATAGAAACAAAAAACACTGCCTCAGTTACTCTAGTAGCATTAAGTGCTTCTCTACTAGTTGGATGTTCTTCTCGACTTATATTCTAGTCTGTATTTATTTATTTTCTGCATTGTTAACACTTCTCTTTAGCTATATATATATTATAAATAAATCTGAAAACAAAGAAAAAGAAAATATGAAACCATAGTCAAAACTGTATATTTAGTGGACCTTTTCCCCTCTTCTTTATATCAGTTACCAAACCTGAAAGCAGAGTATAGAGAGAATTCTGAAGGAGAATATTGTGCTGAAGCAGAATCTGGAAAATTCATCACTTCTAAGTTTCCTGAACTTTGTTGCGTTGCTAGGATATTTTTAACTTGATTTTTTCTCAGAGACTCCAACATACTATCCTGAAATAAGTTTTGAAGAAAATTTAGCTCTGTAACATTGCAGCTTAGGTATCATCAAAATTACTGACAACTTCAGATCATTTTCTCTAGACAGTTTTCTTGGAATCAATTTCATTTTTTCCAAAGAGCTTCAAGAGCAACAATTATTGAACTGGAAAATCAGGAAGAAAATGTGAGATCATTCAGGAGAATAAGTGTGAAAGACTCATATTTCCTATGGTGGAAGAGAAAACCGAAGCCAGGATTTTACGCATGCTAGATGACTAAGTTTTGAGGAAGATGATAAAGGCTCTACCAGCAATGACTGTACTTCTTCTATTTTTGATTTGCTCTATTGTTTTACTTTGGATATTCCACTAAACCTACAGAAATATAGGGAAAATAAAACTAGATGTATTTATTTTACTCTTTTAATTAAAAGCAAACTTTTCCACTCTCTTTTTTTAGGTAAACTCAAGAGAGGAGTTAAAAAAAAAAATAAAAAATTTAAAAGTTCAACTAAAATGAAATCCTGAAACATACCTCTTGTGTTCTTTAAACAAAATTTATTCCACTCTTACACACATAAAAATACAAATTTATAATCTGAATGCATATAGATACTTTCACCCCGTAAAAAATCAGATTCTGTAAAGGATCGTATATCTTTTGCATCACACCTCTGTCTGTAAACCCTATAAAAATGTTAACTTTGGTTTCCCATCATTTACCTTGAATGAGTAATTTACTAAGAAAAAGTGTTCTTGGGATACATAAAATCTGTTGCTAGTGCACTTAAAGTATTATATGTCCCATGTCATATGCCTTTCACAAAAAAAAAAAAAAAAACAACAAAAAAAAACCTTATAAAATTCCTTTCTCAAAAGCAGGCAATATTATGTATGGTGACTATGAAACATCTTTACAAGGTTATCAACAGAGGCAGCACCTTTCATGGATGTATGGCAATACAGAGGGTTTTTCAAAAAATAACAACTTAATGTGAAAGCAGATATATAAAGTAAGTAAATTACTGGTGTTTCCTAGAAATACAATATATGTTGAGAGACCAATTAGTTTACTGTGACAAAGAATCCTCCATCACTTCATTTAGTATGATAACCACAGTGATTTTGAAAGTGTGTTCCTATAACATATTATAGATGTTTCCTACAACCTATTTTGGGTTCATACTGGCCAATGTACTAGGAGGACTAGAAAACACCAGATCAAAAAATGTAATTTAAGTAAACAGTCTGGATCTGACATATTTAGGACATACTGAATAAAAGTATTGGGAAATTGAATCTATAGTCTGACAAGAACCATCAAAAGTCACTTTTTTCGTTTAATCTTCTTCTGCCGAGTCCTGCACTTTGGCCACAATAACCCCCTGCAACGTTACAGACTGGGGACGGTGTGGCTGGACAGTGCCCAGGCAGAAAGGGACCTGGGGGTTCTGGTTGACAGTCGGCTGAACATGAGCCAGCAGTGTGCTCAGGTAGCCAAGAAGGCCAATGGCATCCTGGCCTGGATCAGGAATAGTGTGACCAGCAGGAGCAGGGAGGTCATTATTCCCCTGTACTCGGCCCTGGTTAGGCCACACCTTGAGTACTGTGTCCAGTTCTGGGCCCCTCAGTTTAGGAAGGATGTTGAGATGCTTGAGCGCGTCCAGAGGAGGGCAACGAGGCTGGTGAGAGGCTTGGAGCACAAGCCGTATGAAGAACGACTGAGGGAGCTGGGGTTGTTTAGCCTGGAGAAAAGGAGACTCAGAGGTGACTTTATCACTCTCTATAACTTCCCTTCTATAACTGAAGGGTGGTTGTAGACAGCTGGGGGTTGATCTCTTCCTCCAGGCAGCAACGGACAGAACAAGAGGACACAGTCTCAAGCTGCGTCAAGGGAAATATAGGCTGGATATTAGGAAGAAGTTTTTCACTGAGAGAGTGGTTAAGTACTGGAATGGTTTGCCCAGGGAGGTGGTGGAGTCACCATCCCTGGATGTGTTTAAAAAAAGACTGGATGAGGCACTTGGTGCCGTAATCTAGTTGAGGCGTTGGAGCTTGGGTTGGACTCGATGATCTTGAAGGTCTCTTCCAACCTAGAAATTCTGGGATTCTGTGATTCTATGATTTAGTTCAGATAATTTGTATTTCCTGCTCTGTAACATGCTCTTAATTTTCAGAAAAAGTTTTAAAGAAAACATATAGGAGAATATAAAAAATTAAATTAATATAAACGACCTCTTTTTCTTATTACGGCTAATAAGAGATGCTTATTGTGCTTAAGTGAATAGAATCACCTGTCTTCCCATAAACACACTCACTGACTACCAGTGCATCATTGATAATTTATCGATGGCACAAGGACTGTGACAATCCAGTTTTCTAACTGAAGACATAAAAATCGGATGGCTTTCTTCATCATCAAAACAAACCTCTCTAAGCTTCAGAATTTTTAATCATTAATTTGACCCCTCACACACAAAAGACAAGACACTGACAGATCATATTTAAATAGAATCAGAACAGTCACCTTCAAAGGAGAGAAAATCAATAAAATAAGTAAAAGAATCTATATGAAAATAAGAAAGTGTTACTCATTATCCTAATATAACACTGATGATTGAATTAGAAAAGGCATAAATATGTAAAAAGATATAAAGGTAGAAATGTGGATATCTTTCCAAAACCAGTGAAGCATTAGTATTTATCTGAATTTAAAGCTGCGCTACCAGAAAGAGTTATCTAAAACTAACCTGTATTTCAGTGGCAGTCAGAGAAATGGGAGGAATTTTGAATGAGCAGTTGGAACTTGAAAATCAAGTATTAGATGCCAGTTTCCTCATTGACATGCATAAATCAATGCAATAGGCACAAGGTGACGGAACAAAAATTTCAATTAAATATCAAAAAAAAGACTGGATGTAGCACTTGGTGCACTGGTTTAGTTGATGAGGAGATTTTAGGTTGTATGTTGAACTTGATGATCTCAAGAGTCTTTTCCAACCTAGTTCATGATGTGATTCTGTAAGGAAAAACCTCTTTACACTGTGAGTGATTCAACATGGACCAGCTTCTCCAGAGATGGAGTGAAATCCTGCCTTTTCAAAACTCAAAGCTCAGCCCAAAAAGACAAAGGGAAATCTGGCTCTGGCTTTGAATTCAGCTCTTCTTTGGGCAAAAGGTTGGCCTAGATGATCCCCCAAATGCAACAGCAATATGTATCTGCCTGCCATAGTATTTTTATGGTTCCAGATCTAAAATGATGAGGTTACTCCTATCTCAGGAATATTTTAAGCTCAAATATTTTAAGTTCAAAATTTAAAGCTATTGTCTGTTTCAGAAGACCTGATTTAAAACAAATTACATCTAACCTAAAAAAGATCCAAGCAAAGCCAAAACTCAAGCATTTGTCAGACAGATTGGAAAAATTATTAACTTGTTGCAATGATTTACTGATGTTGTTTTTGGGAATAACAAAACTGGAATCAAAAAGATGGGTTCAGAAAACAAATAAACACTACAAAGACACCAAATTCCCAAAAGGGGCAAAAAAGTTTATTAAGATTTTATGAACTTCAAAAGAGATTATACGAGGTTCAAAAACTGTCAGCCCATGTACATTGACTTTGATCATACTCTAGGTTCTGCCCAAATGTATTTGCTTGTATCTACATCAAATCATAACAGAGTGCAGGGTACATCAAGCAGATTTTGACCTTTAATTCACCTGCACCTGCTATGTGACATAGTGCTTTTTTAGCAGCTTGCGGTTCCAGATTTTTTTCAAAAATTTCAACAACTCTTCATTTGCTGAAGGCAGACAGAGGCAGTTATGGGGGTACAGGGTGCAAAAGGCCTGGATTCTTAAAAAATTGTTGTAAAAATTAGAACCCTAAAGACTGCGTTAATTATTCATTCATTTCTGCTTCCAGAACCAGACATGTTCTCAGAGATGCAAAGTGCAGTACAAACATCTTTCCAATAGGAAATCTGTGTGCATGTAAGTATTTAAGGCAACTCTTAAAATCACAAAAATCTAGTATGATTCAAGGTTGTAAGTGCAGTGTTGAAATAGAAATGCTAATTTCAGCTGGTAAGTGACCTCTTCCTAACATACATAAAAGTTTGATTTTGGCCCTGGATCACAGTGTTTTGTACCCGGACACCTTATATACCATATCAGTCTTGAATTTACCAGCACTTCCTCCCTATCAAGTTCCAAGCAGTTCAATTTATTCTTTTTAAGTATTTTCTCAAAAGCATTCACAGTAGTGGTAAGTTAAAAAATGACTTTGATTTGTCACTTCTTTTTTAGTGAACAATGAAACAAATTGAACTATTTCTCCAGGGATTTGTGTTGTTTCTACCTACGACACATCTGCTTTGCGGCGTCTTCACTTTACCACTCGCCTACCTTGTGTATATTTCTGGTTCCCTCTATGCCCTTTTCCCACCTATCAGCTTGGCAGAAGTGAACAGGAATTGCCAGGGTTCAAGTCAACCCAAGTCATCCTAGAATCCACAAAGAATAACTCCTGAGCTCCTGAAAAAGCTTTTCTTTCAGTATGGTATATATTTTTCTTCCTACTCCCCTGTGAATTTTAAAAACTCAGAACCATATATTTGTTTTGAGCTCTATAGTTCTGTGTCAAATTAAGTTTAAATTAACCAGCAGGTAAAGTGTTATTAGAGGAAAGGGAATGACAGAGAAATGAGTGATTGCACGAACTCTTCTTAAAAAAATTGGGCTAAAAAGGAGAAGAAAAGATTAAAAACCCATGCATTTTGTGGACATTCAAAATGGTATCTTCAGCACTCAAACTCCTAGAGACTTAGTAAAATGTCTTTTTTAAATTATCTTTGAATAAGAAATACCCCCTTTCAAGCCATACAAGACAGTCCCAGGGGACAGAATTCAGTTTTATGAATTTCTGTTGTCTGAGAATTTCAAGCATGGTTTTTCTGTAATTGCTCTGAGATTCCTTTTAAAATCAAAGTAAAAAAGGAGATGACAAGGGGAATGAATACTGCCTTTAAGATATTTTTTTTTACACATGGAATTGGTTTTGAATTGCTGTTTTGTGTTTTGAAGGTTAAAATTCAGTGTTTTTTTCCTGCAAGTTGAACTGAAAAAAGAAAATATGTAAAATTAGGTAATGAACTGAATTTAAATCTGATACTAAAGATACTAAACCTGATAAATGTCAAACATGGATGCAAAGTAAGCAATTTTCTTACATAAAAATTCCCAGTAAAAGTTTTCAAATTAACATAAATTTAAGTCATCACTTTTAAAGTCCTTTTCTTTTTTGGAATCAGGCAATGGTCACTTCTAATACTGTCTTTCTCCATTTTTTTGGGGAAGTTAGTATTTAAATTCGAGTGCTTCCATAAATTCATGGAGTTTGGAGTTTTACCTACTAACCAAGGATGGATTGTCTTAAGCTCTGAAGGTGAGGACATAGAGAGCAGCTTCAGGCAATAACTTACGCAACTACTATTCCCATTCAAAAATGTGATTCAGCTGAACTGAGATATTTCTATGAAAAAAGAGAATTCCACACATCTTTGTCTAATACAGAGGAACTTCTTCAATTACTACAGATGTCCAGTTTAAGATTCATAAACATCATGGATATACCTAGAAGCTTATTAGCAGCTGTTTCATAACATGAAACTAAATTATACCAGAGACAAAGTACATTGTTGAATACATTTGTTAATCTTCCACGAAGATAACTGCACTACCCAAAAACGAAGGCAATAAAAAAGTCATTGAATGCTATATCTACTTTGACTAAAATCCTATTTAAGAAAAAGTTTTATCTTACTTGTCTACTGTTTTTATAAATTGAATTTGAAAATGTCCTAGACAGAAGGAGAAAAATCTTCCAGACTAATTGCTATACCTATACTTCTAGGTCATACTCTGGAGAGTATAGACATTTTATTTTGTAACACTTAAGTTCTTTTCAATTGTGTCTAGTCAAAATACTGCCATAACTTCAAAGAGAAAGGAAATCATATGTTAATTTATTCTCTCACAGACATACTGGACAGAGGTTTCAGACTCTAGAGGTTCTTCCTTGTGATGAAGCTGTCAAAACCTTCCTAGAGTTTCTTCACCCCTAAAGGAATGATGATGTCTCTGATAAAATGAAAACATATTTGTACTGTATAAACTTTGCTAAGGAAGCAGAAAGGCTTGATGTTTTTCAAATTTCTACCTCCTCATTCTTTGTGAAGAGGTATGCAATTATTTGTTTGAATATTTATTAGGTTTCAAAATAATTGAAAGGAAGTCCAAATTGGATATGAAAAAAACTTCAGCTTTGAAAAGTTGGAAGTAGCAAAGTAGGTCTGTCAATCACTGTCTTCAAGTTCTTTAAAAAACCAACAGTGGTTGTTTTTCATCTAAGTTTTTTCCAGCACCTAGCTGACTCTGAACATCTGATCACAGAATTAAGTCAATACCAGAACTATTTCTTAGCCTTTAGTTGATTTAGAAAATCTGGGAAGCAGAAAAACTCTGCAATAACACTGGCTGAAGAGAAAATAAAAATAAAGCCCCCCAAAATCCCAAATAACTGCAAGATATTAAAACCCAAATCAAAAGAACAATAACAAAACCAAAACCTGATTCATTGGTCATGCCTCTGATAATAAAAAGGCATGAATGCTCTCTTTTACACAACAAGCTACTGGTTTTGTATGTGCACACATCACACAACTACTCTTATTCTGTTTAGAAATTAGAATGTATCCAATATTTAGATCTAAATATCATAGGTTACTGGAATCTTTCTCAGGCTGTAAAAGGTCATCAACATTAGAAATAGTACAATATATACAGGTAAAAAATGCTTGTAACAATGCAAAAAGCTTTTCCTACTCTATTTTTTTCCACTGTTGATTCTTATTTGCTTCCTTTTTTACTGTGCTACCCCTAAACCAGTTGTTAATATTCTCTCTAATTACAAATACTGTGTCCTTCACATTTTTGAATATACCAGAGGAAAACCAAAACTTTATAATCAAATATAAATATACAAGCATATGAAGAAAATATGCAAAACTTAAGCAGCTTTGTTAGGCACATGTCATTAAAATGTTAATCTAAAAGAAATAGTGAAGTTAGGATTAAATTTAAATTGCTTAAAGCATGAATTATGCAGTTTGTCAAAGTCACTATAAAGTTAAGAATTTCACAGGAATCAGTTTGAATTAATAATAGTATATACTTGACTTCAGCAGTTGTCCAGGGAAATAATGGTTTTAGCCTGAATGATTCTGACTGTAATTTATGGGTTTCAGAAGCAGACTGTCCTCAGCATATTCTGAAGTAACTGACTTATATAATACATCTAGGAGGGTATTCAAAAACCTTAAATCCAGTGTATATGTTCTGTGGCTGTTGCTGATTGACTGGAAATAGCAGGGATATTTAAAAAATATCTTCAGTGGTGGCATTCAATGCCTGTCTATTATTTTCATTAAAAATCCTTATATGTAAATAAGGGGAGTTAGCAAAACTGATAACAGTAAAATATCAGGTTTGCACATTTTTCACATTGTCCTTTGCCAGAATGAGAATTTCAATTATAAGATATGAAAATATGAATATGGGGCTGATGAAAATTAATTTCCTGGATGATAGTTACTGTAAATGAGTACCATAAACTGTACATCTTCAGAAATACCAAGGTATGCATGGAATTAGGAAGGAGTTTTATGCACATTTGGAGTAATAGGACAATGTATGCTATTTGTGTCTTTCTCAAGAGACAAAGACACTGTTTTAACTTACGGGAAAGTAACATCACAATACCAGTTGAAAAAAGACATTGAGGGCCTGAGACTGGCCAAATTAGGGTCTCACATGTAAGTTATGTCACAGACAGACAGTTCCTTTCCTGGCTGAAAACACTTACTGCTTTATCATCTGCACCTTCTCAATACGGTTACTATTTCAAATGATATGCTTTGTGAAAAATGTTACACTAGTAACATTCATAATTAACACCTCTCTACTCAAAAAAGGAACAAATGTTAGCATTTTCAGAACTGATAGTGTCATCAAAGTGAACTGTCAGGGGTTTACAGTCCGAAGTCTTGTCATCAGCCCACCACTGGAAAACTGTTGACTAGAAGTCTGAGAAAATGGAATACAGGTGATGCATGAAGGAGTCCAAAATACAGCTTCATGGTAATCAGACAGCCAAAGAAACAACAAAACAGACAGTAATGCAGCAAAAAATACTGCAGTTAAACTTTTTAAATGAGCTGTCAAATATTTCCCTGTTAAAAGGAAAAATATTGGAATGGAGAGGTATTTTTATTTCTAATCAAAATATCAGGGAAGTGAATAAAAATCTTTTGTCATCATATTGAGCTGTCTTTCAATCACTCCTTTCTTTGGGTGTAAACATGTTTTCCTGTGACTAACTCATGTAACACAAGAGTCTTTTAGTTGCATTCCAAAGTTGTCTAACATACAGCTGTATTTACATAATTTATACCTTACTCCTTAAGGCTACTGGATGATGGGGCTCCTTTGCATTCAGACTGAGTAGAATAGACGGTGGAAAGCTTAGATTAATCTTATTTTGGCTTTTAAATGACCTCAGTATAATACCAGTTTAGTTTACTAGAAAGAGAATTTATGATGCATTTGAATTAATTGCTAGATATACATATGTCTGCTCAGAATAGATAAGATTTTCAGTGGGTTTTTTTTTCTTTAAGTGAAAATTATGAGGATTTCAGCTATTTAAATTAATGGGAGTGATTCAGGAAAAGACACTAATGTATTCTGTTTCCTGAAGCATGGCTCCATATTATGAAATGATTGACCAAAGTTCCAGCTTAATGCATTCTTGCTCCTCTCTTGGTCTCTATTATGAGCCCCTGCTCCCTGTCTGAGAAGCACTTGCCTCCACAACTTTTTTTTCAGTCTACCTTTTAGGGAATTCAGTTGTGTACTTGCTTTAAAAAACCCTGGAAATATCACATTCCACAGGTAATACCAGCACATTTCTCTAAGGAAAAAAAAAAGCCCCAAACCAGACAAACTGAACCCCAAATACTCTTATTATTGTCTTACCACACAAGGATGCTTGCTATTCACCTCTCAACAATGTTATCTAGCAGGGAAAGCAAATAAGGAGGCTGAAAAGAAGAAAAAAAAAAAAAACAACAAAACAAAACCAAACAAAACAAAACCAAACAAACAAACAAAAACAAAAACAAAAACAAAAAAAAAAAAAAAAAAAAAAAACAAAAAAAAACCCAAAAAAAAAAAAACAAAAAAAAAAAAAAAAAAAAAAAAAAAAAAAAAAAAAAAAAAAAAAAAAAAAAAACCACACCACAAAAACCACCAAAACCAAAATATTCAAAAATACTAGCCAAATGTAGAGACAGGATCAAGTGGAGGTGAAGGAGATATATGGTTTTCTGTTCCTTCCTAAGGTCAGTTCCAAGATTATGTCTGCATTTTTTGTTAGACACCACATGAATAAAAATAGAAACAAAAAATTGCTATCGGTAATTTCAGAGTGGCCTTATGTTGACAAAATAATAGTTTCTGGGAGTGGTGGCTCTAATTTGAGAATAGTAGGGTCCCTACCCATTAGATAAATAAACATAAAACATAAATATTACCTCTACTAAGTGTAGCTAAAGCAGATATTGGCACCAAGCCTGTCACCACAACACTGAAACACAAAGATTTAACTGAAATAGAAAATCTGCTGCACCTCTCTGTTGAGATCCTTGTCAGATGAAAATTACTTTAGTAGTTTCTGGCTTGATTATTGGGATGTCCACTATTTAAAAAATAATGTTTAATTGTACTTAATTTTAATGTATATTTATATCCCATCAAACAAATGAAAGTTACGGAATAGCTTATGTTACCTTATAGAAGCAGCAGAATTAAACGCTGTCATCTTACCAGTTTTTCCGGTAGACAGTGAATGGGGAAAAAGTCATCTAAATTAAAGACAGATCTGAAATACACAAGAACAAAAGAAGCAAAGAGCCAATACATTCAATTTTAATTGGTGGGTATTTCTGAGATAGGAAACTATTTAAAACAAAACAAAACAAAACAAAACAAAACAAAACAAAACAAAACAAAACAAAACAAACTAGTTGAAGACTGACAGAATCACAGTGGGAAGATCACATTTTTCTTTCTCAAAGCTGTAAATATTATCTTTATTTCCTCCTTTTTTAAATTGTGCTTTTGACTGAAGAACTCACAAAGCCCCTGCCAGCGACTAACACATATTAGCTCACTTTAGGGCAGACTGAAATAATTAGATATGTTTCTTCGGTAAGCAGGACAGGACACAGGGAGAAAAACATTTCTCTCTTGGATAGAATTAATTAAGTATCCAAGTTATAGATATGCAGGCATTTCTCTGGGGGGATTTAAATTGATCTATCTCCAAGTCACATGAAAGACAAAAGTTCCCTATCTTAGTTCAGAGGATGACTACTACAGTTGCTCACATTTGCTCATGTTTGAAAGCTCAAGTTAAGAACCACTAGGAAAAATGCAAATGCTTAAACTGAATCGTAACAGTAAAGTTACTTCATAGGACCATGTTGCCATGTGCAAAAGAGTCTTCTGCTGAAGCAGAATCCCATACTTTTTTAATCCTTAGTAAAAATATGTGTATTACAGTGTGTCCTCTCTCTGTCACAAACAGGAAGGTAGAAAATGTTTCATTTGAGAATTCATATAATTCATGGAGAAAGAGCAGCGAAGAAAATCATTATGTACTGTTATGTCTCTTGCTGGTTTGTGTTAGGGAAATGCTGAGAGACAAATAGAACACAATATTTATAAATAATTCCTCAATACTTATTATTCTTTTATTTTATGGTAGATATTCTAAGACATTCCAGGCAGAATTGGACTGTATGCTGCTAGGTATTTGATAGATTTATGACAAAGAGCCTTCCCTGTTGAAATTTACAATCTAATTATAAGAGAAAATAGATGGGTACACTGTCCTGAAACAAGTAAATTGTGGTTACACAACTATGGATCTTGTATTATTATGCCTCATGTCATAATAGGTTTCATATTTTTTCTCAACTACATGTCTTAAAAGAAATAAAATTGTAATTACCCTGGCACAAAGGTACTATGTAAGAGAAAGGACAGACTATTAATATGCTGCTTCTTGTTTTGATTTGTTCTGCTTTAGCATCAAATATAATTTAAAAAAATCTGAAGAATTGAGAAAGGTAAAGGAAAACCTAGGAAAAGGAGGAATTCTTTGAATGAATATATGAGCCAAAATCAGAGGGTATGCTAAGAAAAAGAAATGTTCCAGGAATTTCTACTGGGAGAAAAAAAAGATGCATAAAAGTTCTTTTTGGATCAAAAATAGATCTAATTATTCTTTCCTTTATGAAATGATCAAAATTCAACAATCTTCTTCATATATCTTTTCGGCATGGATTTTTCATCAGTCACTGTCCTAAAAATTATAAAACCAAATCCAAAATAATCCCTTATTTTTAATAAAAGACACAAAAACTTATCCTTAATAAAAGACAATCATGGACATATTATCATGTTAGCTGTTCTTGCTTGCAACCGGCAGAATCAAGTGAAAATTTCAGGCAAACTTACATAAGGTAAAGATTTTGTGATGCAAAATAGCATTCCTATATAGAATATAGAACTTTGGAACTAGAAGAACACCTTTTTAAATGAACTGTTGTATGGTTTCATGTGAAAGTTGTTGATCTTGGGAATAAGAAGGGCAGCAAAAATATAAGTGTAACAACAGAGAATAAGGAGTCAAATGTGTATAAAAAACCCCTTATTATTAAAGGATTTCTGTAATAATTTCTTTACTTCCTTTACTCTCATAATTTATCTGGATTTTTTTTTATTTATTTTTGGTGGTGGGTTTTTTGGTTTGCTTTTTGTGTTTGTTTAGATTTCATTGAAATTAATGCTAAATTCTTTGTTCTGTGTATAAACTATATCTAGCTGGCCCACTAAGCTGCACAACGTGTAGCAAAAAAGCCCAACTAGCCTGTTGGAAGACTATGAGATACCTAAACTGTAATGTAAATACATCATAACATCAAAATAAAAAAGTTAATTCAATTTCTTTGCAGTTTTTCTACTATTAGAGTGTTACTTTGCTAAAACAGTGACAAGGCAAACAGACAACCCATATTTGCTAACACTATCACAAAAACTAAGGGATTATTACTTCAACATTTAGGCCACCTTCCAGTTTATAATGTCTGACTGAATTTATGTTTGCAGTCCATATAAGTTTTGCAAGACAGCAATTGTTGTTTCTGTATCCTTACTGAAATAATGTAGTCAGTATAAATATGGAAATGCAAATGGAATATGACACATCAAACACCACTTCTGAGAAATGGAGAAAAGTACTGAATTAAAGTGGACTCACAGATCAATCAGAACGTTATGCAATAATGTATATTGGCAACTTGCAAAAATATTCAAGATATCCAAAGTGGAAGTAGAAAACAAAGGAAAAGGATTTGTTACAAACAAAGAATAAAAGATTCTTAGCAGAAAGATATGTATTTTAAAAAAAAATACATATTATTCAGAAAATTATATGTAAATTATCTAGGTAATGGAAAAAATAAGAAACTTTAATATTATATGAAATTTTCATAGATGCATTTGTTCTTACATGAAATTCTCAATTCTCACCAGGCTTTCACATGATTTGGTCTTCCTATAGTATTTTAGTTGTCCTTTAACAGTTTTAATCTATATATTTAATTTACATTCAATTTCATTGAATTGAAGAATGATTGCAATTCAAAACAGTACAAATGGTCTTCTTCCCTTGCATTATGTTACTAGGTATTGTAATGATAAAAAAAACAAATACAGAACTGTGAGTTTCAATGAGATTTTTTGTTAGATTTCAGGGTACAGTGATTCAGTGATGTTTAACTGAAGTGAAGAACTACTCCATACAGACTGTTCTGTACTAGTATTATTTCTACACTATAAAGTTTTCAGAATATTTTCAGAGAATTTTTCATTTAAAAAAATATTTTATTATGATTCTTCTAATTAAAAAAATATTCACAAGTCTCCTCCTTCTGCGGCATAAGAAAACCTTCTTTCTAGTTATTTTAGGAGGTACCTAGACACAGCTCAGCCTGCTTTTTGCAACATCATGGGTGACATTCAGAGAATGTCAGCTGGGACATCTAAATTTGCACATAGAAAAAGGGAAAATATGGGAAGAAAAGGTACTAATGGGTTTTAGTTGAATGACCAATATACAACCAATATACAAGATAGATCTTACTATAAGAGCAGAGTATGAAGGGTGCATTTTTTTTCCCAAAGGATAACAAATTAACCAATATTTTCTTGTGCTACATAAAGTACTAAATAACCATTTTACTACAGTTCTTTAACCTGGACCAGAATTGGATTCTCTGCAAAAGAAAATGCCGAATTTCTTATCACATTCTTTGAACAACCCAGTGATATATATTTTATAAATCAGATACTAGAGAGAATATAGTTTTAGGCATGTAGATTAATCTTATATTGACAGAGGTTTTTAAATGTTTATAAAAATACTTGGGAATTTGGAAATTCCAAATAGCAGATAGAGAATATTAAATTTAAAATGGATTAGCTTTAGATAATTACAAGTGAGACTTTGCAGATAATTAGGTACTCTGAACTGCAGAGAAAAGTCTATGACCCAAAGATGAGAAACTTACAGTCCTCACTATGATGAAAACTTCTAAAACTCACTGCTTAATGTAAAATGTCCATGTTAACACATACAAGAAAATAATTGGATCTTCTAATGCAGAGACAATGAAAACAGCAACATAAACAAAGGTAATCCATCTCCCAAACTATATAATTACCAAGAATGTCAGTGCTTGAGATTTGAATTTATCAGTGATTACACTTTGTCTCTCATTCATGTCCAAATAATGCAGAGAACCTGTTTACTGGGAAAATTATTAAAGTATGAAAACTTTATTCTGGCTAGTTTGCAACAGAAAGAACATACCACTGTAGTTTTTCTAAACTTAAAAAGCACGCAGGTTTTATAATTCAATCATTCTCTTAGATGAATGGAAAATGAGACATGCAATATTCTGGTTTATAAATTTAGTTTTTCCTCATATGCTAAGTAATCCCCTGTTCTATGAATTCAGAGATTCATAATTCTTTTATTATTCAGAATTATTCAGAGGCCTAGATCTATAAATCAGAGCATGTTGATCCATCACCATATGGCTCCGTCTGGACTTGCATTGCCTCCCTTGTTGGCAGCCTTGCACCATTGCCTTTCTGGTGTTCCATTGAGAGCTTTCATAAGGTGCAGGGAAAATTGTCTCCTTAATACAAAACTGATTGCAAAATAAAGGTGATATAAAACCAGCTGAATAATTTTTTACAAGAGTCTCAGAAAGAGATTAAATGGTCCTTAGAACTAAAGCAGAATTTCAGTGCTCCTTGCATCACAGAAATTTCTGAGCCAGTTCTGTCTTATATCATCCTTCATCTTACCTTTCTGACTTCTTCTATTTTCCACTAGGCTAATGAGTCCTGTGTGCATTCTAAGGTGTTTGTGATGTACTCATTAAAGTAAGACTTTTCAAAATATTAAAGCCTTCTGAAAACCTTTCAATCTGAATTCTCCATACCCTGTCTCCCTTTCCAGACAATCAGAAAGAAAGCTAGACAAGAGATCATCATAATTGCTTTGCCTGCCAAGAAAAGTCTAAATTAGTTTTAGTTCATTCCAGGAGTGGGGCCTTGAAGTAGTCATACCCACTTAGTGTTCATTGATTCAAATGCCAGATATGGACACAAAGACTGGATTTTGAGTTTGGTTTTGATAATACAGAACCAGATAATGTTTTCTAAGGGCAGAGCTAATGATGTTGAACCTCTCATTTAGTCCAGAGGAGCAAACAAAATACAATATGAACTAAAACCATCCAACATGTACGTAGTGATGACCTCACCTCCATCTTCTGGAAAGCCATTCTATTGGGCTGAAGTAGATCACCTTGCAAGTACTTTGAGGAAAAAGAATAATTTCAGACTGAATTTTAATTCAAAAACTCTCCTGGTCAGTGAGATACTGTGGAATGATTTATGGCAAAAGCACTATTTCCCATCAGTAAAAAATACCTTTTCATAATATATATAGTATATTGGAATATAAAGAAAAGTATTGTTTTACACCTTACCATTTTAAGATGATCAGAGACAAAAATTCTCAGTTCACCTATTGGATAGTTTTAAAATCTGGATTAAATTAACAAATTATGTCAAACAGCATAGATATAACTCTCAGTTTTACTTTATCTAGAATCCAAGGCACTTACAAACTTCGAAGCAAGGATAATCAGAAGAGCAATAAACCAATCAGGTTTTAATTTCTTCAGTAGTCTATATTTTGCATGGGCAGCTAGTCAGCAAAGGGAAAGGAAGTTAATTAACAAGAATTGTTCCCAGAGCTCTGCAGATATAATTAACAATGTAGGTATATACAGACACAAATTATGAAGAGGAATACTGAATTGTCTTATATGAAAAATGAGGGGTAAAAATCCTTTAGTAACAGTAGTTTTGACAGACAGCATCCTACTTTGTAAAAAAAAAAAACCAAAACCTTAATACTTTTGCACCCAGGAGAAAACATACAATGCTCCATATAGGTTTTGGAAAGTTATTCTCATATGCAGACAATTCAAAGAATGGCACTTAGAATAAGGTAATGGTTTGAACATTAGGTTGTAAGTCTTTGCATCAGGTAAACTACAGGATAGTCATTTAATCTTGGATAGTTATTGATCTGTATCTAGTGCTTGTCCACAGACAGATTTCTACTCTCCTTCATCATTTAAGTGTTGTATTAGGTAAAGATGGATGAGGCATTTCATCTGAGATCCAGATACTCTCTAAATCACTTCTTATTCCTGGTAAGAAATTTGAAACAATGGATCTCTCAGTATATTTCTTATGAGGTACTTGGGTTTTTTCCTCTTCTGTAACAACTACACCAGAAGTATTACTTCTTTACTTTGAATAGCATAAAGTGTTTTAAATGAGCAGTCTCAGGTAAGTGGGTTTGCTAGTCGCCTGTGAACTAAGGTGTAAACAGTCCTGATTCCAAATCAAATTTTCTTTCAAACAGCAGCAGGAAAACATTAGCAGAGTAACAGCACTGGAGTGATGCTCCATTACAAGCATCAAACTAAGATATAACCTCAATCATCTGAGCAGCTACTCAATCCAAAAGACATAAAACACACCTTTTGCAAAATTCAAGCAATTCTTGAAAATGTAGGGAGTTGTTGTTATTGAGCATCAAAATTGGCAGCATATTAAATAGTATTAGTATTTCAAATTCTTTCCAAATTGCAGAAAGAGCAATTTAAAATGTGTGATACTTACAGGTAACTGCCCATGAAGGTTGAAGTAGAGAACTGGAATAGAATGTGTCCCCAGAAAGGGACTAACCATTGATATATTTGCTGACATCATACAAAAGATCTGTAGCTTGAAATCTGGAGGTAAAAGAAAAGCCACTTACACAGGAAATAAATATATAAGTGACATGCGAGCAATCTCTTCAGGAGGGCCGTGTCATTAAGGTAACTGAAGTGACCTTGTAGAGTAGCAGATGGATGACAGGCTGGCTTTAGCTGTAGGTATAATAGAAGAAAGACATGGAACTGCTGAGGCTCCAGCCTGCTCAATTTTGGTGACTATATTTTGGCCAAAAGGGCAGAAAAATTCAGAAGAGAGAAAAGTAGAGTAAGATTTCAAGGAAGTAAATATTGTCTCTGGTCAGTAGGAAACTGCAACCAAGTAAAATCAGAGCTAGACATGAGGAATCTGTAGGTCAGAAATCTTGGAAAACATTACTTTATCCTTTCTATGTATTTATATAGAAACTGGCTTTATTGAGATATTGTCAAAATTATTTCACATAGCCTGCACAAGTGACACAGTATATGAAAATAAAAAGTAAGCATTTTTCATTGAGATCATGACATTTTCAAAAGTGAAAGAATTTTAAAACGATGAAATACAATCTAAATTCTTACTGTTCAAACTTTGTAAATTGATTTCAGAAATTACAGAAAGAAAATTTGCTAGGCAAAGAAAAAGTCTATAGGTAGTTTGTAACAAGAGCAATGCTTGAAGCATAAGAAAATTTTATATATGACCTGTGATAAAGAACTTCACATTCATGGACCAAAGCTAAAAAATTATAAATTGTTGAAGTAATGTAGTACTCAAGCCACTCCAGAGGAGTTCAAGGTTTATTGGAAGAATCAGAGAGGAAGGTTTAACTATTTTGTAGGAGATCATGGATGATTTGTATCAAATAAAGCACATCCATGTGAAATATAAGTATGTTTCCATCAAGAGCCAGGAAAGAAAATATGTTGCCTACAAATAATAACAATAAAAAAAAAAAATCAGACACAATAAAGAGAAAGCTACACAAAAACTTATGTCGTTACCATGTCTTCTGAAAACAAGAATCACCTAGAACCAGCTTCTTCACACAGGTGATGTACACTCTGTGAGTTTCCAAGTCGCATATATCTCATAATTCCTTTTACACCAAATAAGTACTTCCTTTTAGGATATCTGCTTTATTCCTTTAAGCACAGCAGCAACATCCTTATGACAGGTTTGACACATCTCCAGTGATAAGACCTGAGGGAATGGCAAGAATCTGTGCCAGGAGCAGTTGAGGTTAGATATCAGGATAAGGTTCAGACTCAGAAAAGGGTTCTTTCCCCAGAAGGTGGTTGGGCACTGGAACAGGCTCCCCAGGGAAATGCTCACTGCATCAACCTGACTGAGTTCAAGTGTTTGGACAATTCTTTCAGGCACATGGTGTGACCCTTGGGGTGTCCTGTGCAGGGCCAGGAGCTGGATCAATTATCCTTGTAAGCCCCTTCTAACTCAGGATATTCTATAAGTTATTCATTGTAAGTAATATGCCAGGGTCTAAAAGAGAGGTCTTGCTGAACAGGTTTAGAAATACAATATTGTAGGGAAGATGTCAAGCTTGTCAAAAAAAAAAAGAATCAGGAAGAACATATTCCTCATACTGAGTTGTTTTTGGGGTTTTTTTGCAAAAATGAAAATACTTCGAGGAAAAATAATTTCTCAAATGTACCCAGGCAGAATGAGACCTTAGTTTTCAAATACTGTAGAAAATGGTAAATGTGCTAGTGTTATATTTATGGTCAGGTACAGTATACATAAACAACTTGGGTACAATGTGATTGAAACTCAAGCTGGTTACACCCAAAGAGGAAGAGGACTCAGACCTTGGTGGTATATAAATCATGGCATATCAGGCCATATAAACATACTGCATTGGAGTTTGATGTAATAATCTACACATAATAAAGACATTATATATTTCCCTATATGGTTGCTGGATCAGAGCACAGGAATAAAAATTTCTTGAATGATACAAACATGTCTTCCTGAATTTTACTAACTCTTTAAATCACATGTATTGATCTGAGTTAGATATTGCTTTGGCCTTCCACAGTAATAGTACAGGCTGCTCTGCTATAATTTTATTTTATTTTTATAAACTTAACCCCACAGAAATAAAGGAAGCTGCATTAGGATGAAATTGCAGTGAAAACATAGATTTTATTGGTCAAAATATCTCAAAATTTTTTTTTCATAATGAGGAAGAGAAGAACATTTTATCTTTTCTATTATGTTGCTTTTGAATAAAACAGCACAGGAGATTTTTCTTTCAATTTGAATGGTCAAAAATTCTAAAGTAGAGAAATCAGAACATACAGATATATTTTGAGCAGAAAAAGAGAAAGAGAGATGAAGTGGGATTACAAATCACTGTCACTGACAGGCATAGTCAGTTATTGGTGTAACACTAGTACAATGAAATGAAAGCATTTGAAAAACAGAGGAAAAGGCACAATTTTATCAATAGAAATTGTGAAGTACTAGAAGATAATAGTGAAGGAAATGTCAGAATTAGAAAAAAAAGAAAATCAGAAACTCTGTCAAAGAAGTGGATCTGTAGGAAAGATGAGTGATCAACAATACTAAAAGAGGTAGAAATAAATAGTAAGTATGAAATAGAGCTGAAAGAAAAGTAGGTGTTTATTTAGTTTCAGGCACTTTAGTTTGCCTTAAGACATTTGGCATTATACTGTAATATAATGCATGACAGCAATAATAAAATAAAATGTCACTGACCCACATCAATTGACATAATCCAGTACAGCTGCTCTGTTGCCAATGCAACCACTGTGATTCATACCAGTGTAGGGTGACTAAAAAAGGAAAGGAGGAAAGTTCAGCCTGCCTGTTACAGTATTCAAAAAGTATGAATTTCTACCCCGCTATACTTGCTTTTCCCACCCTCCCTTACAGAGAAATTATGTTCCAAGGTTTTATTAGGCCTCTTCAGGTAATACAAATGCAATGAAATAAACAGAAAAAAATATACAAATGTGTTTTAATCGTGTACCAATCTAGATATTTTTGTCAGGTATTTATAAATCTGCTTTCTCTATGAATCCTTTTCTGATCATAAAGCTTATTCAAATACTTTTATACAAGGAGCTTGGTTGTACTTCATTGAAAAGATGAGTTCATCAAAGTGTAATGTGCACTCTGCTGCCCAACCTAGATGATGGAAAAGAACGAAAACTTTAACGGACTGGACCAAAGAAGGATTTTGTACCACACACACTGTCATAAGAACATGTTATCCTTATTTCTCTTTATCAAGCTGTGAATAGATCAGATATATTTCTAAAATTTTGTAGACTATCCTTTCAGCTGTTTACAGCTGTTTGCAGCTTGAAGTTTAGATCTTGTTTAAAGATAGCTGATCACATATGCCCCAATATCAGAATTCTGTTGATATTCTCTGGAGTTTTTTTTATTATTATTCTGTTCTATTCTATTCTATTCTATTCTATTCTATTTTTATATCTATTGTATAGCTATTGGGATGTGAGCATTTCTTAACACAAAAATGAACTTACATCAGAAGAAAAAAAGCCAAATTTTTTTCTGGAGGGGAAAAAAGCCAAAATATTTTGTCCATTTTCAAGCCATGACACAAGAGGAGTAGTAGGCAATCCTATCACATACATACACAAAATTTTTCAAATTATTTTTGCAAATTAAAATCATGTTCTTGGCCACCCAGTGAAGTCTTTGGCTTCCCTTAAAACTTAATTTTCAAAATTTAAGAGTGGTTATTTGGTGGTGGGTGCTTTTTTTCTTTTTTTTTTCTTTTTTTTTTCCTTTGCTTGTTTTTGGTTTTTTTTGTTTGGTTTTTTTT